>JANAVB010036127.1:0-414102 GCA_029216955.1 Iris pallida
ATAATATAACTTTGTAGCCCCAAAACCAGCAGAAAAGTAATAAGTGCGTCATGGTTCATCTAACTTAAGTATCACTGTACAAGTAGAGAGCAGTGTACAAATGTAGGAAATTTTGTATTCATTGCAGATGTGCAGAGAACTGTGAAAGGTTCTGTTCCTACAACCAACATCTTCAGTCCCTGTTAGCTAAAGTAAAGCCTATGCAAGAACCCTGGAATAGCAATTAATACAGTACTAAAAAAGACAATTATGCATAGTGCCACACTTCTCTGTTCTGAGAGCAATTTTATACCAAAATTTTCAGCTGATTCCATAGAAATATAGTGCCAGACTAATATGGTCAGGCTAATGTTAGATATTTAAATGTCAAATATACTTCAAGATTTTTGCCGTTTTTTCCCAATCCCAATGTGAACACTTTTACTGTTTTGAGTGTGCTCAAAATCCCAAAGTCAAATAAACTTCTACATTTTATTGTTTCATTCTGGAACAGTAAATCTAGTGATCCAAAAGTTCTAAAGAGAAAAAAAAAACAGAAACCCCAAGTACTAATCTAACTTCTAAACCACCCTTATTGCTGTAACTTGAAATGGATTATGCTAACATCACTACTTGAGAATATGAAATTGTTATTTTTTTTCAATTTTAGTATTGGTCACACATACGAGAGTGAAAGCATGCCACACGTACCCCAGACCACACAATTCATTTCACTATTGTGTTAGAAGAAGGCTACATTTCACCTGTTGTACTACATTTCATACTAAGTAATGCTGCAAGCCCAGCCAGTCTTGGCATGTTCAAGCTCAGCACCTGTAAGGCTGGAACTTCTTGAGCCGAGCTTGATGTCACGGACTTAGTGTTTTAGGCTACACTTCGACCCTGCGGCGCATTATCTTCCTCCTCGAAGAGTCGTGCAAGCCTTCCCCCAACGCTTAGCTAGATCGCTAAGGCGATATGAGAATATTGTGGAGCAAAAGAGAGAGAGTGGAAGATTAAAAGTTCACTATACTAGAAAAGAGTACAACTTTGGGTGGTGAGAACAAATGAGCCTCCCACTTATTTATAATGGCTCATAGAGCTTTACATGAAAACTTCTGAAAGGAATATTCGAGAGATTATCTTCCTACCATACTGGAATCGGCATATTCCAGGATTATTCTCTAAGAAAAATAAAAGAAAACTTCATGGGCCACCCAGAAGGATCTTGGACCATCTAGAATGATCTTGGGCCTTCCAGAGAAATCCCCGTCTTCTAGAGAGTTCTGCCATCTTCTAGAATGTTCCGGAAGCTTCCCGCATAACCCGGTCCGTGGAGAGTTATGCAAATCCGTCTCGGTGGGGCGCAAACTTTTGTGGGGACATTCTCCCCCACCTGTTTCGTCGACGCCCTTGTCGACGGGTGCAACAAGTCTCGGGACGATGTCCACTCTCGTTG
The DNA here is from genome assembly GCA_029216955.1 of Iris pallida. Taxonomy (NCBI): domain Eukaryota; kingdom Viridiplantae; phylum Streptophyta; class Magnoliopsida; order Asparagales; family Iridaceae; genus Iris; species Iris pallida. Next base: position 1,439 of record JANAVB010036127.1, read on the forward strand.
GCATGATCGATGCGCATCGTCCCTCCTTTGTGCGTCTCATGCGGCGCTTCCCTTTGCCCATCTTCTTCTCAAGATCGGAAGCAAACTGGTTCGCCGTACCAACTCTGACTTCGGTCTGTGCCCCCTCGGCACAGGAAGAATCTCGTGCGGGCTACCAAGTCGCCGATCCCCTCGTCTCGTGGCTGCACTTGGTTCTGCACACCTCCTCCCGCATGCGAATCCCATTGCAAGCATGTCGACCCGAATGTCCCCCACGAGTTTTGAGCAACTCCTTGCGCGAGTTACTATGCCTCGTCGCTTCTGCCTCCGTGCAGTTTGCGACACGTATCTCTGCACTCGTGCCCAGGCCGGTAGCACAGTCCAACCCCTCCGTAGAAGTAGCTCCTCGGGGTGCCTTTTGCAACACCCTTGGTCTCGCACGAAATGCCTTCCTTCTTCTCGAGCACCGCTAGGTATGCTGTCCCTCTTTTTCCATCTTCTTGAGCTGAGTAGCGGGGATAGTTTCCCCTTTGAAGGCTTGCCTCGTGCAGCTTTCACCATGCACGATGAGCCTTCCTCCATGAAGCCGACAACTCCCAAATGTGGCATCGGAATCGCCTTAGCCGCGATAAGAAAATCCATATCTAGTATCATCTTGAAGTCATCCAGTGACGTAATGGTAAAATTGGCAACACCCGACCAATTTTCCACCGCTATACGAACCCCCTTGGCTACCCTGCACGGGGCGCACCTCTATATTGACCGCCTTCATCATGCTCGGATCTTCCTCCAAGGCTACACCCAAGCGACGGACCTCCGCACCCGCGATGAAGTTATGAGTGGCGTCCGTGTCAACCAACTCCGTGTGCTCATGTCATTGATCCTCATGTCAACGTACATGAGCTCCATGCTCGGAGTCCTCGATACAGAAGACTTGGTCTTCACGGCGTTGAGTAAGCGCAACGCTCCCATGTGCACGCTCCCACTTCGACTCTTCGTCCTCCACCTCCTCGCTTTGGACGACATTCACACACATGCTCCTCATCGGACAATTCCGAGCAAAGTGCTTCTCTCTGCATATGAAGCACGAAACAACTCGCTCGGGTTGGACCTTCTCGTGCTTCTTTCCCTCGGACGAACCTTCCTTAGGAGAGCTCCACAGTCTCCCCCACCATTCTCTTGGTGGACTTTGGCTTGGCCTTGGCATCGTTGTCGTCCCACATGTACTCGACGAGCCGCTCAGCTGCTGCCACGGCGGTGTTCAAGTCTTGTACCCTCTGTCGCTGCAATTCTTGAGCCGCCCATGGTTTGAGTCCATCGAGGAAGAAGAAACGATCCTCCTCGCCCATGCTAGATATCGCGAGCATCAAGCGTGTAAACTCCGCAACGTACTCCTTGATCGCCCCAGTATGTTTGAGTTGCCGCAAGCTCCGTCTCGCTGCAAACTCCACATTTTCCGGATAGAACTGAGACTTGATCTCCTTCTTGAGATCTTCTCAAGTCTTTATCGAGCACAAACCCTTCTCGGCCTCCATGCACCTTCAACGCCACCACAACATTGCATCGTCTGTGAAGTAGAGTGAAGCAATATCCACCTTCTCGGCGTCATCGTTAATGTGCAACGCCTTGAAGTATCGCTCCACGTTCCACAAGAAGTTCTCAACTTCTTTGGCATCTTGCACCCCGCTGAAGGACTTTGGCTTGGAGATCTTCCGTCTCCTCGGTGCCTCCCTACTCGAAGGTCCACCATTCGCAACGGCCTTCTCCAATATGACAACTTTGATCTTGAGTTCTCCGCAAATCTTGACCACGGTCTTCAGCTCCTCGTAGCCTTGGACCTTCCTACGCAAGTCCTCAATCTCCGCCCGATGTCCCTTGAGCTCCTCCTCAAGTGTGGATCGGATCTCTTGGAATTGCTCTTGAAAGATTGCCATGGACGAAGCAACGTCGCTCTCCAGTCCATCGAAGTACCTTTCTAGCCTCGTGTTGCTTTGAGCCACGGAGCCCATGCGCATCTCCATGTCCTTCAAACCCGCCTCAAAGACTCCAACGCGCTCGACAAGATCCACAAGGCTACGCTCCGCCGTAGACTCCTTGCTCTTGTCCTTCTTGTTGGTCTTGGCGTGCCCCTCCCTAGGCGACATGGGTCCCTCTTGGACGTTCTCGGATGTCGATATGACACCAACCGACCTTCGCTCTGATACCACTTGTCACGGACTTAGTGTTTTAGGCTACACTTCGACCCGTGTGGTGCACTATCTTCCTCCTCAAAGAGTCGTGCAAGCCTTCCCCAACGCTTAGCTAGATCGCTAAGGCGATATTGAGAATATTGTGGAGCAAAAGGGAGTGAGAGTGGAGGATTAAAACTTCACTATACTAGAAAAGAGTACAACTTTGGGTGGTGAGGAACAAATGAGCCTCCCACTTATTTATAATGGCTCATAGAGCTTTACATGAAAACTTCTAGAAGGAATATTCCAGAAATTGTTCTTCCTACCATATTGGAATCGGCATATTCCAGGATTATTCTCTAAGGAAAATAAAAGAAAACTTCATGGACCACCCAGAAGAATCTTGGACCATCTAGAATGATCTTGGACCTTCCGGAGAAATCCACCGTCTTCTAGAGAGTTCCGCCATCTTCTAGAATGTTCTGGAAGCTTTCCACATAACCCCGGTCCGTGGAGAGTTATGCAAATCCGTCTCGGTGGGGTGCAAACTTTGTGCGTGACATTGAGCTTGAAATCTTTGGCTCAAGCAGCTCTCAAGCCGAGTCGAGCTCTTGAAATCTGGGTTCAAGGTGAGTAGGCTTGCCAGCATCTCGACTCCGCTCAGGAACAGCTTGAGAGTTGCTGGAGTCACAAAAAGCTGGCAAGATGCTTGTGAACTGCATGAATCACATATCCAAAGCGAGATGAAGTAGGATTGTGAGCAGCTTGAGCCGGATTTGGAGTAGCTTGCAAGCTTCTTAAATTCGACAAAGCAGTGGTAATTGGGATGGTTGGCATGGTGGTTATCAAAGAAGTTCTGGTGATTGTCGTCGATGTAGTGTATATATATATTATATATATATAATATATATATATATATATATTAATATATATATAAAAGGAAGGATAGGCATTCCCACAATTTTTGCATCCCCATGTTCACATCCGTTGGATGTGCTTTAAGTCATCTAATCTTAACCATTGGTAAATCAATGGTTAAGATTAGATGACTTAAAGCACACCATCCAACGGCAAATAGGGGGGATGCTTGGGGATGCAAAAAGTGTGGGGATCTTGATCCTTCCTCTCTCTCTCTCTCTCTCTCTCTCTCTCTCTATATATATATATATATATAAAATTCATCCTACCAACCGAGTTGAAACTTTAGATTATCCTGGTAAGGATGAGCCATCAACTGAGCTGTTCAAGAACTCAAAGGTACTTCCAGGGGTTTTGTAAAAGCACCAAGCATTGGCAGACTAAGGAGGAGCTATAATATAGTAGCTAAAGGAGCCACTAGGACTAGAGGTAGGCCTAAACGAACCGGGATTGAGATAATAGAGAAGAATATTTTTTTTTGCTAGTGTTACAGAGGACATGGCCCTTAACGATACAAATGGAAGAAAATGATTCGAACGGCCGACCCGAAAAAATCTGAGATAAATGCTTTGTTTTTGTTGTTGTTAGCAAGCATTGGCAGAGCATGACATACTGCATCCACTCTGGTCCTGACAGGGAGATACGAAATTCAATAAGTTACTACAAGGCAAACATAGGTATGTGACACTTAAAAGACTGAAGAGATAATATATTTTTAATTTTGTAGAGCTCATATTCCAGACAATCACATGGTAAAAAAATTTAATCGTCAAAAGGTACACCACAAATATTTCTAGCTCACTTTGATGAATCTTATTTGGTAATTTAAAAGATAATTAACTAATTAATTCTCACTTGATTACTTTAAGGGAAATATTGCCATAAAAAAAATTGTACTCGCATGCAAGGTCCTTTTGCGACTGTCGGAAACTTGGGTTGTTATGTGTTTTGACCCAAAGCTACCAGGGATTTAGCAAAACTTACTCTTTATTATAATGACTCAAAAGATATGTATCAGTATGTTACATATAGAAATTAACTAATTTATGATGCTGATATTTATATACATACTTCATGAAATGGTTTGTCTCAAAGAAGTATTCTAAATCAAGATGAGGACCTAAAGGTCTTTGGATTAAAATCCTGAATTATCATATTTTTGTTAAATTAATGGTCTGTTATTGAATCTCACTGGTGGAAGTGGGAGGCGGCAGTGAAGTCAAGGAGATATGGATAACATGGTGAAGAATATAATAATTCTTTTAAAATTAAAGTTTGAAGAGAGAATAATCTTTTTAATTTTGTGGAGCTCATATTCCAGATAAACATATGGTGAAGAATTTTATTCGTCAGAAGGTACACCACAAATATTTCTAGCTCACTGTGGTGAAGCTTATCTTATTAGGTAATTAAAAAGATAATTAACTAATTAATTTTCCCTTGATTACTATAAGGGCAACATTGCCATGAAAAATTGCACTCACGTGCAAGGTCCTTTGAAGTGTAAGTGTGACTGTCGAAAACTTAGGGTTGTTAACTTGTTATGTGTTGTGACCCAAACCTACCAGGGATTTAGTGAAATTTACTCTTTACTATAATGACTCAAAAGATATGTATTAGTATGTGACATAAAGAAATTAACTAATTTGTGATGCTAATATTTATATGCAATCATACTTCATGAAAAAAAGTTGTCTCAAAGAAGTATTCTAAATCAAGATGAGGACCTAAAGGTCTTTGGATTAAAATACTGAATTGTTATATTGTTGTTAAATTAATAGTCTGATTATTGAATCTCACTGGTGGAAGTGGGAGGCGGCAGTGAAGTCAAGGAGAGATGGAGAATGAGATAATTAGTATTAATTAATTAATTGATTAATTATCCTGTAAATGCTATTAGAACAATTTACTCCTAGTTCAAAAGATCATGGTCATATGACAGCTCATTTAATGGAACTTGTGGAAGTGGAACTTCTCAAAACTTGGGGGCACAATGACTATTCTTTAAATAGGGATGGTTACGTATCCTTGACAAAAAAAAGGATGTAACCCTATTATAACGAGTTTGAAGAGAGTGGTATCAGTATGTTAAAGACAAAAATTAACTGATGTGTAAAAACTAATAATTAGGTATTAATTATATACATACAAAATGAAAGAAAGCATTGTCTCAAAGAAGAAACTTCCTTCCATGCATTTCGACCAACTCTCAACTGGTGATGTACTTATAAAGGGTTTGTTGAAGCTCGATTAAGAATACCATAACTTAGTTGAGGACCTGAGGTTAACTAATATTCATGCAATGTTTGCTTCAGCGTCCAGTGGAAGTACACACAGAGGAAAAAAGCACGACTATGTTCTCAAGGCATCTGGCCTCTATCTTAACATAGTTACAGATGTAATGCTTAGATGCACTCAACGTTCACTTCATAGTTCATACACATTCTCTCATATAGTGTCTCCTGCAATACCAAAAAGGCAAGTTTGAATAATGCTCTTTTTATATACGTTTTTTTCCTTGTACCCGTCATAGAATTTTACATCAAGGTAGAAACAACCACATGCGAGCCCAGAAGCACTCTCCACATCAACCATCCTGCTTTCTAGTTCAATGAACTAAACCTAAATCCTCTTCGAAATAGCCATCATGATAAATGATTGAACCTATGCTAGGATACTAGTACGACACGAGTCAGGACACACCCCTTATAGATATGGCACTGATGGCATGTCTTAGTACATATTGGACTGAGTCCAAGTAGTTATTGAGAACATGTCTAACAAGGAGACAACGTCGACAATGCACCAATTTTGTAGAGTCCGTATCTCATAGGAATAATCCGGAACATGTCTAACAAGGAGACAACGTCGACAATGCACCAATTTTGTAGAGTCCGTATCTCATAGGAATAATCCTATCTCACTGATCACTCATAAAGTATTTCCTAGGTATCAGCAAGGTTGTGAAAAGCCTAGGCGCTAGTCGGGCGGGCACCTGCCGCCTAGCACCTAGCCCTCCTAGGCGGTTGCCTAGATCTAGGCGGTTCAAAAATAAATTTAAAAAATCCAAAAAATTACTGAATTGCAAAAAAAAACTATAAAATACCAAAACATGCATAGTCGGACGTCGGAGGTCTAGGCGAGCGCCTAGGCGGACATCGGGCGGGCACCAGGGGCCTAGCGCCTAGGTGTCGTCTTTTAGAACAGTGGGTATCAGTTTAACTTGTTTCTTCTTATACTCTTCAAAAAGTTGCAGTGAGCAGAGTCTTCACGCACTGATATCTTTAGATAATAATACTCACTTTCCACATTTTACCTATAAATTGATCTCCTCTGAGGTCATCAAATTAACAGTATTCTCAACTATATCTTGTACCATCAATACCAAATTATATCCAATGAAAATATAACTAATAAACTGATCCAATATAAATACACTCACTCGAGCTCGAGCTTGAACATGGTCTTTAAGATAGAGCTCAGCTCGATAAATCCAACCTGTAAATGAACCAATCTTGAAAACACAAAGCTCGACTTGCTTGACTAGTTTCCAGTCCCTAAGAATACTACATTAGTTTATAATGGCATATAAAGTTGGCTTTCCTGTTCTTGTCAAAGAATGAGCTAGCTGAAACATCATAAGAGAAACAGCACAAATCAACCCACATTCAGTTCAAACAAAAGGGAGCATCTAGATCAGAATCAATAAAGGGTCGAACTACAAGAACAACCTTCCAGATACTTAGTTATCACTTGCCAAGAATAACTATGAATGTGAAAACAGAGTCGGTGAATATGAAGAACAGCTGGAAGGAAAAAAAGAAGAGGTTCCACTTACATAGATGCTATAAAACAGGGACAAAATTAGACGTTGTGCCTCTATGGTATCTCCTGGTCCAGATAAATTCAGCAGGCCTTGTCCATGAACTCCAAGATTAGCATTTGAGTGTATCATGGATGATTCCTGGCTCAATTTATGAACTAAATCCATTAATGAAGAAGCAGTATTGGACTGAAAACGAGTATACTCTAAAACAAAAAGTAAGTGCCATACCCTTAGAACAACCAGATTGCTTGCCTCAAGTAATGAAGTAGCAATTAATGTATCCCCACTGGCACTGATAAGCATTTTGGAATTCCACATCAAGAGCATCTTTACGGACATTCTTAAAGCTCCAAATACCTAAAAATAAATATAAAAGTTGTCATATTTATAAAAAATCAAAATTGAAAGAAATTTAAGATTGTATAATTGGAGCATGTTTGCAGGTGCTAGAATCAGGACGGGACCAAGGGGAGAATGATTCAGGACAGAAATCAGTAACGGCATGAATAAATCTGTTAAAACACCACCAACAGAGCCAGTATTTTAAGTCTTTGGGTTCGGCTAGATGAATTCTTTTGTCCCTTCTCTAAAAAGAGTTATTTCCTTTTGAATATTAGCAAAGCCACATTCTTTTACAAAACCTTGTACTCAAGTTCATTTAGACCTACACAAAGAACCCGTTCCTTTGGTTTGATATATGGCCTATAACTGTAGGATAGAAAATGATCCAAAGCAATTTCTTAACTAAGGTCATAGCAGGCCTAGCACATGCAAAACAGTGTGAACAAAGTTATTGGTAGAAGGTAAATTAGATTTCTCAAAACAAAAACAAAAAACAAAGGAAGAAATAAGTTGTATGATAAGTTACGCTTATTTGCAAATCTTCCATGAACTTTCCATATGATCACTTTAATACCAACACTCTTTTATTACATAGATACCTCCAACCTTTTTATCACTTTAATACCATTACGTATTGACGGAAAGATAGACAGTTATAGCCCCCCTTCTCTACCACCTGATCCTCCTTCCTCCTCTTCCTTCTTCAAAACTTTATCTCCATTAAGTCGACAGTGACTAATGGAGGGTAGCAAGGTGCAATTACTTAAAAAGTGCATGGTATCAATGCAAACAAAAACAAGTTTATGGCATTGAAGTGATTATAGAGAAAGTTCATGGGAATTTTATGCAAACAAGCCTCTGAGTTATATTCATTCAACGTCATACGGTCATGGGAAAACCCGCAAAAGTTAAGCAACAAATGAATTAAAGAAGAATTTAAACACATATTTCAAAAATTGCTGAAAATTTAACAAGGTTCCCCGTATTGGCTGACAAGAATACATATCGGTCGTATCGTTTTTGGCCTATCCAGATCCAGTATTGACCGCTACCGATATCGACTGAAATTGGCCAATACCGACAATAGGACTCTTTCCTCGTCAATTCAGCTAGGAAAAAAATTACAAGGAAGAAAAAAAAAAGGGAAAATGGTGCTGACACAAGATTCAACACATCGGAGATGTACATAACAAGTTGACATAGTATAAGTATTCCATTTGTCGAAGTATATATTTATAGATTCACAACATCCATCAATCTTAATATTATTCTCTTCAAAACTAACAAGAAATAACAAATAATACATAGAATTATGCCTAAATATATGAAATATTTTTTAGAGTAATTATTTAACTCGACTTTCTGAAACGAAAAACTCTGATACTCCGCTTCAAAACCTCCGAAACAGAAAACATCAATACTGATACTTATAAGAAGGGTCTGATACCGATTCTGATAATGTTAGCTTTGATAGCAACAGTAGCCTACTGGACAAAGGATTAGGAAAACAGTCAAACCCATCTCTGTAGTGATTACCACAAGTAATCCTGACAAAATTATGTGAGCCATGCAATATCATAATTCATCTGAAACTAAACTAAGGAATCTCCCATAAGACCACAGTGTAAACTAGAAAAGGAACAAAAACATAGATAATGGGAAATAAGATATACTTTTTGGGGTATACAATTCCTATAGCAATTTGCATCATCTCCCTCTTCACCTAGAATTTCTTCTGATCTACATTCTACAGGATCAAAGAGGGTGCACCTTTGTCGCATGAGCTTAAACTGCATGAGCAAAATGACAGTCCACTCGCTAACTAGCCTGTCTAGGTTTCATGACAAGATTCTCTCTTCCTCATAGCTACCTTTGGTAAGAGTTACACCAACACTGCAGCATAGAAGGTTCACACGGACAACAGGTCATTAGAAATTAGTCTCTCTCTTTTCTTTTTATGGAGGTTTCTGACACCCCATCATCACCATTATGGAGGACCAGCTCCGTTTGATGGTGATTGAGATCCAATTTGAGTTCGAGTACGAGTCTGATCAGTTATAGAGTGTGATTTTGTGTTTGGTTAGTTATGAGTTTTAGTCCTGCTTTAATAAGTTTTCCTTCTATTTAGGGACTTGCTTGTTTCCAAAACTAGAGTTTCTATATATGTCGTAATCATAACTTGTATTCACAGTTAAAGAATTGAGTTTAGGATTGGTTCCTTTTATGATAGTGTTGTGATGCCAAGGGAATGATGTCGAAACTTAGCCATATATTTATATTTATTCTTGTCCATACCAATCCCCTTCTTTCTCATTATTGCTGTCCAGAACAGCTTCCCTTTTTCCAGTGCAGATCCAACAACCAAAGTCCAGCATTACACTCGCTCCAGCTGACCAGAATCTTCAGGCCGCCCTTCTGCAATCAGTCTTCTACTTGCAGAACAGATCCTACATGGCGCCTCTACTCCAGTGTAACCTCCCCCATGTACAACCAGAATACATGCAGACTAGATCCAATATCACCCTGTTGCCTTGTTGCTGTTTGCAAACCCAAACAGTCCCTTTCGGCCTCTTCTTTACCTGCTGTAACCACCAAAACAGCCCCTTTTGTATGTTGTTAGGTTTTTGAGAAGTAGATTAAGTTGTAATAAACTTCAAATGTTTTGTTATATTAGTATAATTGAACTAAATTGTGAATGTTCTAAAGACACAAAAGAATTGTTAATGTTTTTACAACTTGACATAGTATACCACATATAGTGTCATTTATGTTTCATCTTCTTTCCTTTAACATTAAATAGTATTAAGTCATCTTCTTTCACATTATATCATCTAGTTCTAGATCTCCTCTTTCCTAGTTTCTTTCTTTTATTGCCCTAATATTAATATTTAAGATCATTAGCCTATATTGAGTGGTTAATTTCACAACTGGTATAACTTTGCAATCTGTACATAATAGTCTATCAACGTTCCTAGTAAGAAACAATCTACCTTGACTAATGTTGGATCCACACCTAAAAGTAATTGTTAAATTAATTTTCCTCTTATCCTAAAACAAGTATATGCTATTATAAGGTCATACAACACTACAAAAACAAGTATCCTTTCAACCCCCCCTTCTTTTGTAGTTCCATGACCATAACATATATGCATGCTATCATAATCTAATACGAACCTTAGGGGAACTCATCCTAAAAGCTAGCCATTAAGAGGAGAGAGCCTAAAATCATATCAGCTCAAATCGAGTTCCCATATAAACGATGTGGGACTAAAGGATCCTAACATTCAACCAAATTTCGTTGTATGGGCGTCCACACGGGTTTTTTGCACTGGACTTCTAGTTCCGACGAATACTACTCTGTCGGTGTCACCATTCACACCGCACGATTGCAATTGGGAGACATGACATAGGCACTAATACCTTTTGATACGAATCTTTGGAGAACTATCCTAAAAGCTAGTCATTAGGAGGAAAGAGTCCAAGATCATATCAGCCCACATCGATTTCCCCATATAACCAATGTGGGACAAAAGGATCGAACATAATCATTATTATCCCTTCCAACATAACCATTTAAGGTCATAAGATGTAATGTCCCATTCCACTCAGTCAATCAGAGGAATCAAAACGTCGATAGCGTTCGAACTTAGCCATGCAACAGCTGCTCGAAGACCCGCTCGGTCGAGGCGACTCCTCGCTCAGGTGGGTGGTGGCTTCGGTAAACTTGCCTCAGCTTGGCCTTCACTCTAATAAAACGAAAGTTTTCAAATGCACAAGTAGGCTTGATAATAAAAGAGACAAATCCACATAGCTAAGGAAAATTCCGACGGATCGGATTGAGTTAGAATATGGAAAGGTCCCACGGTCGGCTTAGAAGTGTTGCACGATGTGCTTTCAAAATAACACTCGGTCCTTCGTCCCGTGGCTTGGGAGAAGGAAAGTTGGTCTAAGTTGCCAAAAAGTTAATAACTTAGCTTAGGTCATAGGCGTCGTCCGCATGAATGCTTGATAAAGCATGCACGGTTCCATCGTCGAAGGCTTGGCATAGCCTTTGCTCGTCCCACGGGTTAAGCTGCATTGCACAGCTTGTGGCATAAGTCTAGGCACCCAAATAACTTGGTTGTTCAAGTTGAATGCGTGCACGGCACGTTCCCTCGAGGCAAAGCTTGACGCAGCCTTTGCTCGTCAAGTTGTTGCTCAATTAAATTAGGCAAGTTATGCATGTCGATCGAAGTCATTCCAAGCATTGTTCCGCTCTTTTGCGGTTGTCAAAGTCACTTAGTCCCACGATCTCAAGGCTCGTCGTATAAAGTATGACTTGGACGATAATGTTGCACAGAATGTAAGTCGGTTTAAGGCACGAGCCACGGTTGGTTCAGTGGAAAGTTAGCCACGGTCTATTGGCACATAAAGAACACGTTTTGTGCAAGTTATGCTTGAAGGCTATGAATTAGTTATTCATGAGTTAAGTCAATAAGAGTATGGAAACACTAAAAATATGTTGGGACTGTAGGTCAGTCGCCGAGAGTCGGGACTGTAGGTCAGTCGCCGAGAAGGAAACATGTCGGGACTGTAGGTCAGTCGCCGAGGCAACCCTGGTTTGGGCTCTGCAAAAGAAGTATGATAAGTAAAAGAAGTAAAGCTAAGGAAGCTTAGTTGTGACAGTTAGGCCATGCATTTATGTTGAGTCTAGGAGTTCTCGTAGGTGCGTGGTCATGGACAACTTGTCGACAAGGTTTCGCACCCTCGATTCGGAAACCTGAGGCCACAGGTCCGTATCGACCTAGGAGGGGAACAATGTAGTTAGGCAAGAACACGTCGCCGGTGATTCGATGACTTGAGCATGGCTAGCTACCCTTAGCTGCAAGGGCCTCGTCTTGCACCACCTACATGTCCAAGATGGCTTGAATTGCCAGTGACCTTTCATATAGTCAAGTTGACGTGCTGAGCGGCAATCCGCATGCACGGTGTCGGTCGAATCAAAGAAAGAGTAAGCATAGCACGAATGAAGTAAAGATGGTATGCACGATTGCATAACAAGTCTTAAGAGGCCTAAGATTTGACTATATTAAGGACACGTGCTTCAGCACGAATGTGGCGTCGAGTATTAAGTCGATGATATAGAGTTGCGTAAGTCGAGATTGAGTCATCCCGAGTTAAGTCGAGAAGAGCCGTAAGGCAAGTCTGGTTAAGTCATGCTACGTTGCGAGACACGGCCTCAATATTGAAGCACGAACCAAGTCGATGACACGAATCATGTTGTTGCGTCCCACGGCATGGGCCAAAAGACAAGTACGAGTCGGTATAGGCAAGGATAAAGAAGTTATCGGTACGATAGCACAATGATGGTCTAGAGACCCAAATAGGCCAGGTGTCTATGCCTTAAAATCGATCCTAAGACAAGAATAGAAAGACAATCATAAAAGAATTTTGTTGCACAAAGTAAATGAACGTGTTGGTTTTGTATGGGTGGGCGAGGAGCTCACTCCACCAGTACAGTTGAGTACTGACACCCACACAGTGTTTATGTGCACAGGTAGAAGCTCGTTGGCGCGGAGCTCGCTTAGATGCGAGACATGGAGTCTCTTGGCATTTCGAGGCGTGCGGCCGCATGGAGTCTGGACTTATACGGGACATAATATATGGACATCGCCTATCCGAAGCTTTCGCTGGACTACTCAAATTGTATTGAAAGATGAGAGAGCAGCAGTGACTTGTAATTGTGAGAAGAGTGAGCTTGAGTGATTGTAATCTTGGCCTCGTGCCACATTGTAATCTTTGTTTCAATATCAATAAATGGCAGTTTGAATGACTTGTGTTTGCTTTAAATTTCACTGCTGTTATTCAATGTTTCTGCTTGGGACTTCTGTACGACGACCTCGTCGCTTAGCCTGTAATCGGCCGTTATGGAACCTGCCTTGCGTGAGCGCAATCTAGGTTCACGCAGCATCACACCTTAGCGAGGACGATCGGTCCTACGGGACCGGGGCGTGTCATAAGACTCCTAAAAACAATATCAATGACATAAATATCATTTTGTTTTTCATTTTAATTCAATATCGACTCTATATCACATGTATAATGCCTGAGATTAAAATATGATCAAATGTTGTGTTATAAGACAAATATAAGTTAATTTGGATTTGAGTTAACAGATATCTTTTGAGAAGACCTGTTTGAAAAAACCAGACCTAAATATACATAAACTTGGTTCTAAGATCTTACCTAAAACTCCTTCATACGTTGAGGAGACTGATCATCTCTCGTCTCACTCCCATTCACCTCCCATCTTTCAACATAGGTCAAACTGGCAACAACCAACATCAGGATCTTCGACGTTCAACGGGACAATAGTGAAAAGCACATAATTTTTCTTTTTTTTTTCAATCACAGGACCCAAAGCTCTTCCTTTTTCTCTCTACAATATACTTCATGTACAAATCTTCAACCATGTAAGGTTTTTTAGATGTTTCTATTTCTTTAATTATTCTCCCTCTGCATATCCTTCGTCACTCACACTTTCGGTATGATATGATGACAAGTAGAGATGAATAATATGTATCAGAAATCAATGATGTAAGAGATCACCTTGATTAGTGAATCACTCATTAGAAGTTCTTAAGTATGATGTAAGAGATCACCTTGATTAGTGAATCACTCATTAGAAGTTCTTCCGCTATTAGCTCAAACTCTGAGTAGGGGCGATCAGAAAGGCCCAAATGCAGTACCCCGCCACATAACAGGCTAAGTTGCCCTTGGACCTATGTCAAAATGAAAAGCAATTCAGGAAAGAAAGATTGACAAGCCTAAGTCTTAAAATAAGAAACATATAGCTTGAAACTCCATGTAAATTCTCCATAACAACTAAGCAAATTATGTCCATCAGTTGGCGTGATGGTAAGACCATGGTTTGCGGTATCAAGTCATACCAACACATATTGTCGTGTTATATCAGTTTTGGCATGCTGTGATCCGATACGCCCCACAGATATCGGCCGATATTAGCCAATGTCGACATTAGGGTTATCTTTCCTGGACAATTTATTAAAAGAAAAAAGAGAAGTATGGAAAGAAAAATAGTATGAACACAATGCTTTTGTCGTGCCGAAGATCGACATGCTACAGGAATATGTTGATAGATTCTTTATCGACATTGTAATCATTACCATTTGTCGAAGTTGTATACTATAATTCACAACATTCATCCGTCATAATATTAGTCAAATCCAACTGTCTATTGCGGGTGTACTTTCTAATAAAAGCAAGTAAACCATAGTAGTATTGTGGATGAATGATTCATCAATGTTGAATATTATTCTAATCAAAGTTAACAAGGAACAACAAATAATAGATCATATTAATATTATGCCTAAATATATCAAATATTTTTTTAGCTTTTTAAATAATTTCTGGTCTTCCAAAATGAAGAACTACGAGATTTCAATGCGAAACAGGAGAAACTGACAAAACCATTGATATTGACACGGATAAGAAGGATCTGAAATCAATTATGATATCGATATTGTGAACCTTGGGTCGCACTTCTCCTTGCTTGTAAGAGGATGCAAGTTGGAGTCCTCGAAACACAACCACATATATAAATGAGTAAGGAGGCATCATCTAGACCTTTAAAAACCCTGCATAAGTCTACCTCATCGAACTGAAAATACATCAAACTGAAAAAAAAACACACACACACTTTTTAACCAAAAGGGAAGCTCAACACATCTGATTGAAGAAATGATATGCAATTTTAGAAAACAATTGATTGGTGCAAGAAATCTTTATATCCTAGGTGTTTATCTATATCCTCCTTGTCCTTTTTGTGAGACCATCCAAGTTAGAAGCTTAAGCCTACCAGAACATCCAAGTTAGAAGCTTAAGCCCTGCCAGAAATAGGTCCTCCCAAAGATGCTAACAAATGAAGAGTGATTTATACTTGTGGGATACAAAAAATATACATATATTATCATTATCTAAGCCTTCTTCCATCAGGACGGGTTCAACTATGCAGCATAAGGAAGCCCTATGACAAAGTATTTATGACCGACTATCTACCTGCCATCAACAATCGATGTTGATGTGAAATCCTGCCAAGGTAAACGGAGACATAACCTTTTGGATATGTACCCTAAGCTCATGCAACCAGGCAGCACATCTAAGTCCACGTGGGCTATAAAGAGTCTAGACGAAGAGGTGAAATGATACAATTTCATATAGAAAATTGCATTAATCTCTAAAGCACATTAAGCCAAAGAATACATTTTCATATACAAATAAAAAATTAGAATAATGGAAATAGAAACCCTTTATAGACAAATCCAAGCAAGTTTTATCTTTTAATAACTTGCAACATATAATGTTATGTCACATTTACTTAGGCAATTTGATTCTTTAACTCTTTTATCGTATTAATGTCTATCGTTGGGCATGTGAAACCTCAGAACAAAGCCTTCTACCACAAACTTTTGGGGCCGGCTAAATAAATCCTTTTATCTGGTGCCTAGAATACTGCAGAAATATTATGAACCCCTCAGAGTCTCGTATGAGGGTTTGGAGTCGTATGTATATGAGTAATAATATTACATTTACATATAGGTCCCACTTATTTAGAAATTATGTATTATCGCTAATATCTTAACACCCTCCCTCAAGCTAGAGCATAGATGTCAATCATGTCCATCTTGGTACAAAAAAACGAACACGGGAACCTAAAAGAGACTTCGTAAATATATGTTATCCGACCTTCGGTCTTCACATAGTGAAACGTTATCATCCCCTTTTGGTATTCATCACTGAAAAAGTAGACGTCGATCTCAACGTGTTTTGTCCTTTCATAGAAACAAAATTGGTAGCAATGTGGATGGCTGACTGGTTATTACATCACATATCTACTGCTTCTGATTCTCCTTCTTCTCTCAGTTCCTTTAGAAGATGTTGCAAATATAACACCTTTGTTGTGCCATGAGCAATGGCTACGTATTTCGCTTCTGAACTCGATCGTGAGACCATACTCTGTTTCTTGCTCTTCCACGACACTAATTTCCGCCAATAAAAACTGAATTGCCGGATATAGATATTCGATCCGGAAGACTCGCACCCCAGTCAACATCTGTAAAACACTCAAGACGAGTATGCCCCTGATTCTCAATACAAATTTCTTTTCCCATATTCTGAGCTAGATAGCGCAAGATCCTGAGAACTGCCTGTCAATGCGAAACTCGTAGAGAAGCCAAAACCCTACTCCCTACACTTACAGCAAAGGAAATGTCCGTGCACGATACTGCTCATGATTGGTCATAAATATTTCGTTAGTGGGAAGTAACTTTATCCCTGAATCCATTGATGAGGTTGCTCCCTTAGTTTGCATCATTCATACTTCAGTTAGTATATCAAGAACGTATTTCCTCTGAGGCAATACAATATCTTGGTCGCCCCGTGTGACTTCGATGCCTAAGAAGTACTTTGTCTTCAATACTCTCATATCTTTGGTCTGAAATTGTTCGCCTAGAAATTTTTTAGCTCGACAATACCTTGACTATCATCCCCCATAATCATGATGTCATCAACATTGATCCCAAGTAGTATCCGTCCAGCTAATGTTTGTCAGTAAAATACCAAATAATCATTCTTCGATCGACACATACCAAACTGATTAACTACAGGTAAAAATCGACCAAACCAAGCACGAGGTAATTGTTTGAAACCATAGAGTACCTTTCACAAATGACACTTTAACCTCCCTTGCAACAAACCCAGGAGGTTGCATCGCATACACTTCCTCGTCAAGATTCTCATGGAGAAATGCACTTCACATCCAATTGCAGTAAGGGCCAATCATATCGGACGACTAACGACATGAGCAATCGTACAGAGGTTATCCTGTCAACCGAGGAGAAAGTCTTAAAATAATCCACGTCGTAAGTCTGAGAATACACTTTTGCCACAAGACGAGCCTTCAAACAATCAAGAGTGACATCCGATTTCACATTGATTGTGAACACCCATTTGTAACGTACTATCTTCTTACCAGAAGAAAAATCCACCAAGTCCTATATATGTATGGTTCTTCCGAAGCGCTCGCATCTCCTCTTCCATAACGACGCGCTAACCAGGATGTTGCAGTCCCTCCTCAACAGATTGTGAGATCTTAATCCTCCCATCAATAGTAGCCTCCAAGGACTGAGTGTGACTCGCAAGTCCTTTGTAGTTGTCAACACACAAAAGATGGTCGCGGCATGCACGACTGGGACGAGTCGGTATATCAGGCTATGGTAAAGGTGGTAAACTTGTGGAGCTGAAGGTGGTAAAGTTGTGGAGCTGAAGGACGACTCTGATAATGACACCGGCTCTATGGTTGTGGGCAAAATCGGTGATCCCTGATCCGACGGAGCTAGTGTTCACGGACCGTGGTACGGTGAAGCTGGCTCGATAGGGAGAGCATACTTACGGGCGGCTGCTGTGGTTGAAACGGATACATAAAAATTCCCATTTGGGTAAATTTTGGGTACAGATTCTTTAACTGGAGAGGATGAGAGAAACTCAGTCTCGACAAAGGAATATCCCGAGAAACAATATACTTTCTCAAAGTCAGAAAAATACAACGATACCCTTTCTTGTCCTTAGGATATCCAAGAAAAGTACATTTAAGTGCCTTAGGATCCAATTAAGAAAGTGTAGTACGAGTATCACAAACGTAACACAAGCACACAAAAATTTTAAGAGGTAGAGAAAATGGCATACGGTCGGAATATAACCTAGAAAAAGGAGTAGCATCATTGAAGACATGAGACGGCATATGATTAATCAGATAACAAACCATAAGCACAACATTCTACCAAAATTTCCTGGGTGTACTGACGTGAAACATAAGTGCTCGAATTGTTTCCAAGAGGTGACAATTCTTATGTTCTGGCACACCATTTTTTGTGGTGTATAAAGACAGAAAGTTTGGTAGATAACTCTGTAGTGCCTTGTCCCAATATTGTGTCCCATTCCTCGTTGCGATGCAGGGAGCGCGGTTAAGAAACATTGTCGCTATCGATTAGTCGGGACCGATTGAATCAAGATCATTTTCTCGTTTATGGATCGGCTTCTTCAGAATCAAGTCCCATATTCAGCGGACTGCATTTCGAGGATAGACTCTACAGCTGAGTCGGAAGAGACCTTCCACTGCTCTGTTTTTCACGTCGCACTTGCTTCTTTGGCTTTGGTTTTATGAATGTGTTTTCGTGAATATTTTCGGTAGATTTCATTGCTTGTTCTTCGAACTTCGTATTTCATATCGAACTCGAAATAGAAGGGTTGTGTTGATTCGTTGCTTATGCGATTTCAGGTGAACGTGTAGGCGTTATCTAGTGCAACCGAACTCTTTCCTCTCGTCTCAAGTAAATCAAGGTAAGCGACTGACCCTTCTCCCCCTTTGACCCTCTTGTTCTAAAATCAATCGATGGTATCAATACAAATGAACTCTTAGATATAGATGCACGGACACAAAGGCTTACCTTCATAGAACTGTTGTGTGCTTTACTTGCGTACACATGCTATAGAATTGTTACATGCTTACTTTACATATATGCCATAGAACTGTGTTAAGCAAAATTTAAGCTATGAATAAATGTTACAACAATAAGGCGGGACACATTGAAATTGGTTAAGTTCTCATAAAGTTTATAGACCATGCTTGAGTAAGTAACTTAGTCTTGCACGGTCATGGACAACTTGTGGACAGGGTTAGGTTCTTCGAACGGTATCCCGGGACCATGGGACCAATTCGACCTAGGAGGAACCTGGATAGCTGTGTTGGGTGTTGGTTAGATCATCGTACCAGTGCTCGGTATCCCCGCCTTTGTGTTTCCGACATTGGTATTGTTACTGTTTTTCACCTCAGTGTTCGACATCCTTCAGGTTCTCCGATTCGATTATAGTTGTTTGGCGCAGCTTGATATTCACATCAACTCTACCAATGCGTGATGTTCACATCAATGTCGCCAATACTGGCACACTCATTCTTGGCAGAGATCGAAGATGAATCACACAATTCAGGAACAGAGATTCATGCAAAACTAGTTTGCACTCCGTTAGATACTGATGCGGATACCAAACCAGAAACAAAGATTCATACAAAATGTGAAGTCTGCTCTTTGTTAACTCGTGATTTTGTTATCAAGATTCAGAGATTCACACGAACTATAGTTTGCTGTTTAAAGAACTCAACTCCAATAATTTTTATTTTATTTTATTTTTTTACAGCAGCAACAACTAGAGTTTGGGGGTTGGGTTGCCGGCCAGGGTTTGCGATGTAGGGTTTGGGTTAGAGTTTTGTTGGTGACAGCAGGCAGGAGGGAGGGGCAGTGAGCGTGGACGGCAGGTGGCGGGTTGGGGCGGCGGGGTGAGCATGGACGGTGGGTAGGTCGTGGGCTGGGTGGTGCGGTGGGGTGGAGGACAGCGGACAGCAGCAGGGAAGGAGTTGAGCGGTAGGGGAAAGGGGGGTTGCTAGTCGGCGCTAGGGTTAGGGTTAGGGTTGAGAGGGGGGGGGGGAAGAGAGGAGGGGAATGATGACTAGGGTTAAGGTTTTGGCTCTGATACCATCTAGAAATATTATTAACCCCTCAAAGTCTTATATGAGGGTTTGGACTCATATATATATATATGAGTAAGAATGTTACATTTACATATGGGTCCACACTTATTTAGATATTATGTAACAAACTAATATCTTAAGAATTACAAAAACTAGCAAATAAAGGTACAAGCCAAGCATGCAGTTCATTGAGGTGTTACATAGAAGAAAAAAAAAGAATCAGACTAATCCTACAAGATTACAGAACTATGCAACAGTGAGAAACCATTTAAGGACTTCATAAATGAAAGAGCTACATGATTTAGTGCAATTACAAAATCAACCATGTGATGCATGTGTTTTATGAAGAAGGAGAATATTGCAAGAACCGATCAAGATGTCATTGATGATGGCAATACTGGCGTATACGAAGAAGGCAAACAAGGGAACTCAAATCCTTCAAAATTTACTTATTGAAGCGCGTGAGTCAAAGTTTTCACCGTATCGATATCACAGATTTATTGAAGTCTGAATTAACTTCTCTTGGTATATCTTAATATTTCAAACATGTGATAGATTAGTTATACTATAATGTTTAAGTGTGAACATGGTGTGGTATGTTTTGCTACTACGTACTATAACGTTAAATAGGGAGACATTACAAAATATTCACATAAAGTTTTTATTTATTGGACTATATACAGCAATTGAAATGTCAAGAGTTGGAAACGGAAAATTAGTTACAAAATAACAATGGACCAAGTCTCAGAAACCAATTAGATGATGAGTTCTCATATTCTCATTGATGAACTTTGTTGTAAAACAACCATAATGCCTGTGGTATCAAAATAGTGATAGCATAGTATAATAATCTAACTCATTATTCTTTGCCATGACGAAACTTGAAAGGCTATATTTTGACATTTTCCCTGATAAGGAAATCTCCATAATGATTATTTGAACAACAATAGTTAGTGAGACGCAAATAAGCAGAACATATAGCTAACTGTAAGAGGTATGCATGAATAGATGTTGTATGGTCGAAATGACTCGAAGCAACATGCCAAAATGCAATCAAGAGTGACTTCCAGTCGATTAATACAGGCAATAAGTTTTACAAATGGTGCCAAAGTGGAAGTTGTAAATTATTATAAGTTTTTGTTATGAGGCAATTTCCACTCTGTTCTTGCACAAAATTAATAAATCAAGTCTGAGTCACTTATATGTGATTCTCATTATTTTTGCCGTGATGGAACTAGCCTCTACTATATTTTAGCATTTCCTTGATAAACATCTCCATAATAATTATTTAAATAAGAATAGTCAGTGAAACAAAAATAACTAAATATCTAGCATAGATATGAATGCAAACAGATGCTGATTTAATATGTCCCGAAGGTCTAAATATGAGTTGAATCAACATGCCAAATGCAATCAAGACTTCAGGGTCATCAAGAAGCTTTATTAATGGTAGAATACAATCTTTAACAAAAAAACTGCAAGTTCTAAAAGGTGCTGTTTTGAGGGAACTTTTCATTTCACTGTCCTTGCACAAAATTAATAAACCAAGGGTCACTTATACTCGGATAAAGTTTAACCAAGGATTGTTCTACAACAAGATTAACTAGCATTTTTTTGCAATCCTCCGGTAGTCACACGTGCTGCAGGTTGTCATGATAAAAAATTAGTCATGATCAAGAGGCATGCTATGTTTTTATTATCTTACAATACACAATACGTTACAATATACCACCATTTCCTTATGTACTGCTTGATCCGATACCATACATATAGACCGATAGGTCTAAATAATAAAAATTATGAGAAAATTATATTAAATCTTGTTCCTATAGGGATTTAGAAGTATATATCTAACTCCTCACGATAAGCTACGCGATACACGGTATGATATGCAAGCAAATCGATACAAGATACGTATAGCGAGTTGACAACCTAGGAGGCATGTAATAAAGTAATGACGAACAGCTGTGATTACAATTTGACATTAGCCTGTAACTGACCTGTATACGACCCCATAGCAAGGGAAGTAATACTTTGGCATGATTTTTTATAATAACATTAGTCCAGAGAGGTCGATTAGGGAACTCTAGAAGAAGAGTACTGGTCTGTGTGGATATGTTCTGGTTACAGACAACAAGACTCCGAGGGACAGCGTCATAAAGAGTCCCAGCAGCACCAGAGTTTTCTGGACAACCATGACTTCTCCCACCTGTAAAAATAATAGAAAGAGCACACATATAGATGCAATATCTAGAAGAAATCATGCGGTGCTAAAGATATCAAATAAAAATGTAAGAACATGATATAGCAAATTTTACAAACAGCAATGGGAGACCTGAAAATTGCAACTAGAATCGCATTAATGGTTAAAATTTCATTTCTGTTGTAACCGCTTTATGCACATAATTTGAGTTATTGAGTTAGGATTAGTCAATTAGAACATCATACAAGAAAGATAGTACGACACTATTACCTGACCAATCAGTTCCAAAATATTGGGATGTGTGGAAGTTTTGTCAATTAGAACATCATACAAGAAAGATAGTACGACACTATTACCTGACCAATCAGTTCCAAAATATTGGGATGTGTGGAAGATTGAAAAAATATATAAGAGAATAGATCATTTGTATGCCTAAAGCATCAAAAAAAAAAAACACACACACACAGAATCTCTGATATGCCCTCGCTAACAAAAGGTTCCAAGGAAGTAACTAGGAGTAAAGCAAATACAAACAAGGCTAATTTACACTTTAATACCCTCAAATATTCCCTATGTGCAACTTACTACCCCAAAGTATCAAAATTAACATCTTATTACCCTAACTTTCATATTGGCACCTAAATATTAACCAATCTGCCACTTGCTACCCTACTGTTACGAATAAAAATGAAAAGACGATAATACCCATCTTCTTCCCTATGCCTAACCCAAACCCTAACTTGCTACCCCATGGCCTCCCCCACCCCTAGCTGCCCTCCTCATGGTGGATCCCGCATGCCGATTCAAAACCTTTCCCTCTCCTACTATACAGAACACTTCTCTTCCTCTTACCAAAGTATACTCACCTACCCATTCTTCTTTACTCAATACCTATTTTCTCCAATGAAGACCCATACCAAAATTGCAGAAATGCTTGTGGGAGAGGGACCAATAGAGGAGCTTCATAACGAGTCTGGGTTGCTAATTGAGGGTTTAGTTTTGGGGTAGGTTTCGGGAAAAAGGGTAAGTAGGATTTTTATTAATAAAATTAACACTTAAATTAACATGTTACCCTAAACTTTCATATTGGCATTTTAATAACCTCAACATTAACCAATTTGTACCTTGCTACCCTACACTCTTAAGAATAAAAATGAAAAGGACCATTATACTCCATCTTCTTCCTTATGCCTAATCCAACCCTAACTTGCTAATTCCACCTCATGCCCCCTAGCTGCCCCCCTCATGGCCAATCCATATTGGTCATGTTTTGTGCACATGATCGTCAAGTTGAATGGTAGTCTAGTGGAGGGTATTAAGTTACAAAAACTTAAAAGTTCGGGTATTTGCTTGCCTATTAAAATTGTTTAGAGTAGTCAAGTTGAATGGTAGTCAAGTGAGGGCATTAAGTTACAAAAACTTAAAAGTTCGGTATTCGCTTGCCTATGAAAATTGTTTAGGGTAGTAAGTTGCAATGTGGCAATACTTAAGGATATTAAAGTGAAAAATTAGACTAAAATAACCTTATATCTCCATAATCATGAAGTGCCACATAGGGGTGTTAACAAAACCAAGCTATTTGTGAGCTTGCTCGAGCTTGGCTTGCTAAAAAGTTCGTGAGCCTAGCTTTTGAGCTCGAGAGCACGAGCTTGAGCCTAAGAATAGGCTTGTTAGATAAACAAGCTTGACACAAGCTTAGAGGTTTTCGGCTAGTGAGCTTGCGAGCTGGATCATTATTATTTATATACTTATAAGAGTAATATACTCCACTGAGCTCATTAACAAGTTCATATAAATTTTTAATTTGATAATAAACTTACTGTGCTACATTTTTCATATGGACAAAGTTCAATTTGTTATGAAGTTCATATAAATTGTTTCAATTTGATAATAAACATTTTTCATATGGACAAAATTCATTAACAAGTTCAATTTAGGCTTAAGTTTGTCCATCGAGCTTTCTAATTTAAAACACCAGTTCACTAGCCGAGCTTGAGCTCATGATATTGTAGAGACCCGAGTTTTAGCTCAATTCTAGGCTCGTCTTAAAGCTCGAGCTTAGCTCGGGCTCTATTTTTCCTTCGAGAGCCAAGCCCGGGCAGGGGTGCTCGCTCAAAGCTCAGCTCATCAGCACCCCTAGTGCCACAAGGCACGTCCCATGTGGCAGATGATAAAATGATGTCAATTTAAATTTAATTAAAAGATGGCCTACATGTGAAGCAAAATGCATAAAATTGTTCCACCCTTCCCAATGAAAAAGGATTCACAGGTGCAAAGGTACAATGCGATAGTACATCCCTAATATATTACACTACTACAAAGATCATGTAGTTTTGGCTAAACAGTAGAAAACTATGTACATCCATCTATTTCTGAACTAGTATAGAGTCCTAATATTATTATTATTGGTAGTACATGTGTTTGTGAGCTCGTGTAAATAATTTTACATATGGGTCTTTTAAGGGGCCAAATCATGAATGTAAAAAACCATGACCAAGACTTCTATAACTACGAAATGGAAACTGTTAGTGAGGGAATGAAATTGAGTTCTAAAACCTTGTCAAAGATGTTAACGTCCATAGGGTTTAAATATATAGATCATGATCAAAGTCGTGGATTTTCAAATAACATGACCTAAACCTTCTCAATCAAATAGATGCAATATTTGAGCTCCTTTTGTCCATCCCTCTACACACTACTTGCTGAGTGCAAACCATCTCAGAATAGTCATGGTGGAACATATTCTTTGATAAGAGCAAAATGCATCATAGATGTCAAAAGGTGGGAATGAAAACTGACCATGAGTAAAAACTTTTGGAGAGTCATGCCTGCTGAAAACATCAATAGCAACTCGCCCTCCTCCTCCCCCAGCCAAACCATTACCTCCTGAAGCACTAATCCTGCCACTTCCCTTGCTGCTTATTGAGGAACATAAAATAGAAATAAACTTAACTTCAAATCAGGAAACTAGAGCATAAGTTAGAAATAAACTTCAAAACAGGAAATTATCTATTCAATTGTTAAGCTTTTGCAATTAGGGGTTCCTGCAAACAATAAAGAACAGGCTATATAGACTTCATGCATGAACCAAGCTCTATGATTTGTACAATTTTTGAAACAAAAGTAATGACATCCAAATATTACAACTTCATGTATAATCAGTGACAGAAGCATGTAAGATAGCTTTTGATTGCCAACCCCTTCCCAATTCATCACCATGTCCTAACTCGTGCACCAATTCAACTTGGCTTCATCACCTTTGATGGAGGACTGGTTCAGACTAGGGTCCAATTGAGAATTGGAGTTAGGGTCCTGCTTGGGCAAATTTGAGACATTGAACTATTAGGTTTATGTTTTGGTGCACTTGTTTGGGAGCGTTTGCTTTATTTATTAGGGACTCTTTCAGATTAGTTATATTTGGTAATGTATAGATGGCCTTTCTTATTTCAATTAGGACTATATTACTTGATGGCCAAGGCTGTATCGCTATATACACTCATGTTAGGGTTAGTTTTTAAGGAAACGAATCCCCCTCCTCCCCTCCATTGTTGCTGTCAACACAGAGTCGCAGCCAACAAGCCAGGCCCTGCCTTGAGCATGCATACTCCCTGACCTCCTTTTCCCTATTTGCAAACTTGCAGCCTGCAGGAACCCTAACCAACCATGAATTTCCTCTCTCGTATATTGAAACAAGTCCCCATATTTTCCTTCAAGTTGCTGCCACGAAACCGATCTCATCTGCACTAACAGGCCTACCAGCCCCTTGCTTTTGCTGCTCTCTATGTGCAGACACCTGAACCAGGACAGTCCACAGGATCTCCTCCTTTGCATCTGCCACCAACAAGAACCCTTCCCTTTGTCTTACAGACCACCAAAGTAGTCGTTCCACAGCTCTTTTCATCCTTTACAACAAAAATCAAACCCTTACATGATCCATCATCTTCATTGCAGCATACTGAACTCGAGCCCATGTTCTACTACCGTCTTCAACAACCATCCTATCATCATCTCCTTTGTTGGGTAGTTCACATTCGAAGCATCGAATTAAGGTTGACTTACAGGCCCTGGAGCCGAGACTTGTCGTATGGATTCGTCATCCTCGGACAAGATATGATTTCGTTTTGATTGCATGGAATAACTTTGTGCCCTTTGAATTCGATTGATAATTTTTGAATACTTGCTAGGGTTATTTGTTTGTCGTTTATTGATAATTATTGTTTCATAGGAAGGGTGTGAAATCAATACTGATATCAAGCTTTTGAACCTTGATTTTGATATTGTAAGAAAGACAATGTTCACATGAAAAGATGATTATAATTTAAAAACTAACAAGCCCTGAGCTCAACCCTAAAGTAGGGTCGCGTTTACTAGCCCACAATTCCAAACAGCATTATGCCTGGCACAACATAAACAGTAAAAGCAAGTTACCAATTCGAAACTGAATATGATTGAGATGCAATAGCATGATAAGAATTAAATTACAGTAATTTAATGTGACACGGTACCGAGTTTTGGAGTATTCGTGCTTATTAGTTTAAAACAGGATAATAGAATGAGTGTTATTTCTCTAACTTTTGTAGTTACAAAAATTTTCAGTATCTTGACTGTGTATATGGATGGTGTAGATTCAGTTAACCAGAAACAAAAGTTCATGTAGGGTTAATTGATGTATAAAATTATAAATTTTTCAATACCATAGTGCTTTCTTTTTCATGTAGTGCTCAATTTAATTGAATCTAATTGTACAGTTTCTCAAGTTACATATTAGTTCCCAACAAGAACGGCAAACAAAAGATATAACAAGAGAGTTAAGTATCAAACAATGTTTTGTTGCTTCATCATCTTGTTGCTTCATCAAGGTCCCAAAATAAGCTAGAAATGAAAATGGTCAAGTGAAGCGTTCCAATACAAAATCAAGTGAATTTTAGCTCAAGTTTTGCATATTGGGCCTTCCAAAGAGTGTACGTTCTCCCTCCTCCCCCCCTCGACACTTCTATACCACCTGTTAATTGACTGCCCATCTGGACTGTAATAGAAAATTACTATGTATTCCATAGATTGAAATAAATGACCAGAATAACCTACAATCACTTCAGAACTCTTGTTAACTTAAATTTGCACGCCATAAGGTGAGAGTTATGACAGCAATCAAGTTTAAAAGGTTACATGTAGTCAAATCCTAACAAAATTAGTTATCTTAAAAGCCTCAAGCCTAAAAGTTTTGGAGCTAGTCCGTAGAAACTAAAAATTGACCCTCAGAAAACTAAAACTTCATGCAAAAAGGCACGGTTAACCATAGGAATATAATAAGACGTTCACTTGCAATATCCTTGAAAGTGATACATAATGGTTTTCTTACGCATCTGTGTCACTCCCGGTTTCCGTTTCCGTATTTCTTACGGGTATTTTATCTGTATCCTATATTTTTGCATGTAATATCCAGTACCGATACGGTATCATATACTTGTATTGTTGATATCCGTATCCGATATTGGATCCATGTATTCTGATCATTGATTTTTTGTGAGAGTTCGAAGCCGTACGGACAGATCGCTTGTAAGGCAATCGACAGTCCTAAAACTGATTAAGTGACTTATGTAACTGATTTGGATTTCGATTTTTGAAAAGATAATTATATAGGAGACTACCATAGACCTCTAGATAGACCTTGGACATTGTCCTAGACCCGTACTAGGACACGTGCATAGACTGGACACCCTAAATCCGCCAAAACTGGAGATTTCCTGTGCAAACAGTATACAAGACATTATATTGCCGAGTATACTGTCTGCAGGATGTTTTGTCCAGTCAGTTTGCTGACATGGCAAGTCAAATACCCATTGGGTATTTGGTTTTGTTTGAAGGACCTGATTTGTTGGGGAGTTAGGATTAATGACTTGACAACCATCTAATGGCCCCAAGTTATTCTCTCTCCCTTCCTATTTAAACTCTTTCTCTCTCCTTTCATTCTTTCCTTCCATCCTCTGTATCCTTCCCTCTCCTCTTCTTCTTGGAGCTAGACTTAGGAGCTGTACCTAGAGCTAGGAGCAGCCTTGAGGCTAGGATTGTGGTCTTTGGGCCCATCCTGGAGGAGTAGAAGCCTAGCTTGAGAATTTTTCAGTGCCGAGACAAGTACATTTTTGTCCTTGTGAATAATTTGGTTTTCTTGTGATTTATGTTCTTAAACTTATTGTTGCTTAATTTCTCATGCTTTAATTTTTGTTTTCGATAAATTTTGTGGTGGATTTGAGACATGGTTCATGATTGTGGCTTTGATTTGATTATGTTTGGATTTGGAATAAATTCATGTGTCTGGAGCCTAGAATTAGGTGTTGATCTAAAACCTAGGCTTCCAATCGTTGTAGGAACCCTATGCTAGCATCCCCTAATTGTTGAGCATAGTTTAGAGAAAGTCAGAAATCTAATTTGGACCCCAAAAATCCCAGCCCTAGCCATGTTTGTGATGTATCAGTGCAAACAATATACTGGCCAGTATACTGCTAATGCTCAAATATGTCCAGCAAGTCTACATTTGTTCTGTGTGTAGAATAGTATAATGAACAGTATACTGTCAAGTATACTGCCAGGTCCATTTTCCAGCAAGTTTGTACATTGTTCTGTGTACATAACAGTGTACTACCCAGCACACTGTTTTTCTGCTATTTACTTGGGATAAAATCTTGGTTTGTGTGTCGTCTCTGTGTGTGGGCATTTAGCCTTCCAAGACATTTTTTTAGGGCCTACCCACTGTCCCGTAGTCTCGTTATCCGAAAGTTGTCTAACTTTATGAGACTTCGCCCCCAAACCCCCATGAGAGGCACTGCCCCCTCAACCTCCGTCCGCCGGACTGTGGAACCTCCACCATCCTACTATAGAGTATAAAGGATAAACTGATTGTTAAGACCCGCGGATTAACAGAGGGATTTTGTGTGAACTAGTAGGCCCTAGAAAATCTATAGTTGGGGTAGCATAGTATCTAGTGGCCGTATCCAGACTTCGATATATCGATGATCAGTTGATCGACGAATTATTGATGATGTTGAATCACGAGAGGTTGATTACCTTATCGTTTATGTTCCTAACCTAGCTACATTGTATCCGTGTACCAGTGTACCCTTTGAGGTACCAGACATGTTACTCGTGCATTGAGGTGATATATATATATATATATATATATATATATATATATATATATATATATATATATATATATAGTTAAAACACATATCATTGGGAAGGAAACGATCCTAATTTCGTGATTTTCTTATTGGTCAACCCCTAAATAATGTGGCATATCCTTATATTTTCGGAGCGCACTATAAAAGCACTGGAACCGTTATATTTTATCCATAGCACCGATCTGGTGACCGCCTTGTGACGGGTACCGAGGACGTTGCTCAGTATATTTATTACAGCTTGGCCAGTCCTACTTAGGTCGTACATAATTGACGAATCCTTATATTGCATTTTGGGGATAACCTAAATACTAATGTAGCAAGCCGTAGGAATTGATTGACCGCTCTATTAATTCACTTGTTCTTATACTATATCGCCTGCCAGTGGTCTTGGGGACATAGGTTGTCTTGGCGTAGTGGTTCATCTCTTGTCCTTACTTGGTGTAGGGTTGGACTACTGCTCCGACGATAGGCTATAGATCTAAGCTACGACACAGGTTCATATGTACTATTACTTGATTTGGGTTTTCTTGCATTATTCACTCGTGCTTTCTTGTTGTACTTGATTATAGGGATTGATCCCTCTGGTTTTGTTGACCAAATCTACTAGCATAGCATGAGGATTTATCATCTCTCAAGTCCGATGGTACTTACAGGGGGTGATGCCAAGGGACTTGAGTGGGTTTCTTCTCCAATACTCTTATTTCATTTTAATTGTTTTAAGACGTTTAGTCGTCGGACACTCGTTTCGCCTGTGTATTATGGGAGTCCGTTGCCCAATCATTTTGGCAACATAATTGTATATATATCATACTGCAGTTGATGATGTGATCATGTATTACTTGGTACTGTGTTAGCTTTCCATTTTTTTATAACTAGCTTCATGATCATTTTGATAGAGCGTCGGGGGACGCGTTACTACTTTATCTTATATGTTCTTTATTCTTGCTTCTTGTTTGACAAATTAAGACATTATATTATGTGAGACCCCAGGAGACTTGTATTGTAGTATTTACCCCCTTATCTAGGTACAATCGTGACCGTATTATGGAATACTCGCGTATACCGTAGTACGTAGCTGGCTGAGTCATGCCTTGTTTTCTATATTCTGGTATTGGGATGTGACAATCTGCGTAACATATAGTTAACGTTCCCACATAAACTCCATAAGTGCATGCTAGCTGCAAGCTACGATAAAATTTGTGGTCCATTTTAGATATGATTTCATGTGTAAAGCTGTCAATCGCCAGTTTGGGGTATAACCTAGTTTGGGGTGTAACCTTGACTGCTGCCCCCTCCTCCCACCACCCACCCCAACCACTTATACACAAACCTGCCCATAAACTTAACCCTTACACAAAAAATTTCTAGCTAAGAATTTCAGTAGCAGGATCCATGGTCTTGTTGGAAGCAGTCGCCTATTGCATCTACCAGTTTTCTAAAAATCGGCCTAGGCGCTAGGCGGCCGCCTGCCGCACCGAAAACCCCCAAATCGGTCTCTTAGGAGCCTGTTCGGCGCCTAGGCGGGCATGTTCGGCGCCTAGGCGGACCTGTTCGGCCAAGTCGGCCCCTGTTCGGCCTGTTCAGCCAAGGCGAAAAATTCAAAATTTTGAATTTTTGAAATTTCAGATCTGAAAATTCAAAAAAAAATCAAAAAAATTTCAGATTTTAAAAAATAAAATAAAATAATTCATTAAATTCAAAACAAAAATCAATAAAAAATCAAATTTCAGAAAATTTCAGAAAAAATTCAAAAATTTTCAAAAGTCAAAATCCAAAACTTAAAAAAATTATTTTTTTCTGTGCGACCGCCTAGACGCTAGGCAACCCTTCGACGCACCGAATCCGCCTACCGAAATTTATAACAGTGGCATCTACTACTAGCAGACCCTTGACCTTCTCCTCATTTTGAACAAGAAAAATTAAAGTTCTAAACAACGGTAGGCGGATGCGTGGCGAAGAGTATCCGCCGCTTAATACATTCTAGACATTTTTTACTTATTTTTAACCTTTTTTTGCATAATATACATATTTTACAAGGTATTTTACGCATAACTAAGTTGTAGAACAAAGATTTATGAAGTTTCAATATTGTAAAAGTTAAGCATTGGTCCATAATGCTTGCAAAACTATTGCCAAAACATCTAGTGAGGGATTGCTCCGCCTAGGTGCCCGCCTATGTCGTCTCACCTCCGTCTATGCTTTCAAACCTCCGTCGGACGCATACTCTACCATCAACGGAAAAAGCGGTACGGAGAGCGGTTGCTTCGTGCCTAAGCGCCGCCTAGACGGCCACCTCAACCGCCATTTAGAATTCTGAAAAATAGCTTAATTGAGACAAAATGTGAACAGACATAAATGAGCTTCGGGTGTCTAGTTTCCAGGACTACTTGTCATTTGTCGATAAACTCTCTTCTATGTCAGGCACTTTAGTGAATGAGTGTCGGACTAGATTATACTTCATTATGTGATCTAATTGTTTTGTCTCATATGTATATTCTTCGTCATCTTGAATCTTGCAGGTCATGGCTCCTCTATTCTGGCCGAGATTAACTCCTACATACTCAAAACATTAGAATATTTAAGTTGTTAAAGTTCCTGCTATAGGGTATAGAAGTTGTTGAAGTCTCTGCTGCTATACCATAACTCTAGAGGGTTATATATTAATATTAGTCTAACTCTAGAGGGTTATACATTAATATTAGTCTAACAGGCCTCTGCATGTCTATGACCCATTTTTATAGGTTCAGAGCTAGATTTATGCAGCGGTATAGTTTTATTTAGTATCTGCTTACAGTGTAAGTCAAAGAGGTTGAGCCAGGGTTGTTCTGTTACCCAAGTATTGTTTCCTCTTGTCCTTGATGAACCCCTTCACTTATGTCAATGCAGTATAATTTATCTTCCCTTAGTCGCTTCTCATCAAATCCCTTCTAAAGAAAATATCGCCTTTCTAACTGAAGTCTTGCTACACCTCCAAATCAGCAGTCAAGAATATCAGTTGCATCCTATGTTGTGTTTGCCCAATTGGTCATGGTCAACTCAATTTTGATAACCAACTTAACATTGATTTGATATAACGCAACTCGAAACAAATTGCTACAAAGTCACTGTTGTTATGTCAAGAAGATTGCTCAAAAGTTGGCATCTGGTTTTTTACAATTTGTTATATATTTTACATTTTATTTGAGTCTAGGACATATGTAAATCGAGTCGCACTTGGCAGCTAGATGGCACTCGAGTCCACTTAAATAAACCAACCCAAAAACCAGATCAAAACCAACCAAAAGTCCACAAATATCCTGAACCCAACATTCTGGAAATTGGGAGACAGAACTCGGACCGCACTCGGTCAGCCCAAAACCAAAAATCCTAGTTCGACTCATTCTTCCTAAAAACTAGGCTCCAACGTTCGAATTTTTGAACGTTTGGGAACCGAACTTTGTCCGAACTCGGTTCAGAAAAAGCCTATACATAAAATAGAATTCTATACTATTCTCACTCAATCTCATTCATTCTTTCTTACTTTCATCTATTCATTTGAGATACTATCTGAGCTCAAATCTTTTCTATCTCCATGCAACAACTTCCCAAAACCCTCTAAGTGCCTAAGTGTGGCGTTCGATTAGAAGTTGTTCGAGTTGTAATTACTTGGAAAACTCCAAGTTCACTTTTCATAAAGTGTTGAAGTCGGCAAGCTCTCCAGATCAAAGCTTGTAGTCGTTTAAAGTCGGCAAGCTCTTCGGATCAAAGCTTGTGGTTGCAAGAAGTCGGCAAGCTCTTCGGATCAAAGCTTGTGTTGTACGCTATTTCACAAATAGTAGATTAACACCGGAAAAGAGTACCTGGGACTGGATTATTCCTCTATGAGAGGCACTAGTATATATCGTGGTGTTAGCGTTTGTGACTTCTTACTTTGTTCCTTTACATACTTGTTATTTTTTTGGTTGCTGATTAGCCTTACTTTTATTGGATAATTGTAACACACACTCTATTCACCCCACTCTAGAGTTGCCTTCATGTTGCAGGGACACAGATTCAGCACAACATGTTTCAGACACAAGGATACGGGTTTAGGGTGTGTCCTACTGTATTTTGTCGTGTCCAGACTCCAGAGCATGTCGAATATGTGTCTCACACCACGGCATAATTTTGGAGTGTTCGTAATTCTTAGGTTGGCATGTCGGATAGTTAGTATAGGCCAGTTATGCTGTCAAGAGACCAACTAAAATCTTAACGGGACAATGGAATTATTAAGGTCACGTATCGGCTATGGATTACCTTGACGATCTCAATTCAATTTATAAGTATAAATAGTGGGATGTTTAGAATAATGCATAAATCTGCTTATATGCACAAACATGAATTCCTATAATTCTTACATCTTGTTAGCAATGATATGTATGCTCCCGCCGGACCCTCCGCCGCCCAGAGGCCCACCATTGCCCCCATCTGCATTAACCTCCCCCTCGACCACAAGAACGTCCTCAACCTCCAACTTGACAATGCCGCCCCCTCCCGCCCCATAGTCACTCTCCAGGCTCGTCGTCCCTCCTTTGCTCCCGTAGCTTGCGGGCTCCGCCAGCGTGTCCCAGGCGTACGGATCCCCTCCCCACGAATCCTCCTGCAACTCCCCCTCCCGGACGAAGCAGCTCGCCCCCCTCCCGCCGTGGCCCCCGCCGTCCCCGTGGGTGCCAGTCCCGGCCCCGCTGGTCTCGTCCGGCGGGTCCCCCGCGAGGCCCGTGGTGTTGAGCGCGGCGCCCTCGGAGACGGTGAGGTTGGCGGCGGCGAGGCGGATGGTGCCAGCGAGGATGGAAGAGCCGGGGGAGAGGTGGAAGGTTCCGGATAGGTCGGCGACGAAGGAGCAGCCGGGGAGGGGGCAGGAGAGGGAGACGCCGGGGGAGAGGGAGAGGGAACCGGCGCCGAGGAGGTAGAGGTCACGGGAGAGGTCGAGGGAGGAGGCGAGGACGCAGAGCGTGTCGAGGGAGCCGGAGCCGCCGAGGTCGGCCTCGCAGGAGGTGGGGGAGGGTAGGGGAGGGGCGGCGGGGGGAGTGGCGTGGGAGCGGAAGCTTAGGATCGAGAATGGGCCGTCGGAGTCTTCGTTAGGGTTAGGGTTAGGGTTTCCCGTGGAGAAGAGGAGGAAGAAGAATAGGAGGAGGAGGAGAGGGAGCGACGAATGCATTGGGAATGGGAAGAGGAGAGACTCATCAAAGTCTGAGTTGTTAACTATATCATCAGCAGTGGGAAGGAAGGAGGAGGAGGAAGGAGAAGAGTGGAGGAAGTCTTGATTCAATGCATGGATGCGAGAGATTTTCGCTCTGCTGCCTCAGGATTCGGGGCGGGACGACCGTTGATGATGAGACGATCGACCAAGCAAAAAGATGGTGAAGCAAAACGAACGGGTACTCGTGGTTCGGCCCATGGGCTATGCAACCTTTGAACTTTAAAAAAAAAAAAAAAAAAAAAAAAAAAAGGAAAGTTGATTAATAAATAGGGTAAAGTGCAAAAAACCCCTCGTTAAATATGTACCTTTTGCGTAGAAAGACCTTTTAGAATTTTTTGTCAGTTTACCCCTCCTTAGATTATATATCCGCTCGATTAGGTCCCTCCAGCCAAATTTTAAAAAATTTATACCAAAAATACCCCTCCCCCCCCCCCCTCCGGCGGCGCCGGCGAGCCCCCAACCCCCCCCCCCCCCCATCGCCGGCGATCCCCCAGCCCCCCCGACCCCCCCGATCCCCCCCTCCCTCGCCGGCGAGCCCCCAGCCCCACCCTCCTCGCCGGCGAGCGCTCCCCCGACCCACCCCCCTCCTCCTCCCTCGCCGGCCTCGACCCCCCCCCCCTCCTCCTCCTTCGTCGGCCCCAACCCCCCCGCTCCCTCGTCGGCCCCGACCCCCGGCTCCCTCGCCGGCCCCGACCCCCCTGCTCCTCCTCGCCGGCGAGCGACCCCCCGACCCCGCCCCCTCCCCCCCCCCCCCCCCCCCGCCCGACCCCCACCCCCCCCCCCCCCCTCCTCCGCCTCCGTCGCCGGCGAACACAGTCGAAGAAGGAGGGGGGGAGGGAGGGATAAAATTGTTATTTGGGAGCAAAATGAGCATATTTCATACTTTTGAAAATTTTAAGAGCATGGGGTCTTTTAGTGCAAAAGGCACATATTTAACGAGGGGTTTTTTGCACTTTACCCTTAATAAATAAGTTGAAGAACATTAATGGAAATTTGAACAATTTACATCACCAACTAAAATGTTGCAAAACAAGTCTGACAGTACACGATTTATTTGTAGAAAATGAACAAAAGATTAATCTTGAATATAGTGTATACGGTAGAACTTGACAACATTTTCGTATCCTCCACTTTAGTCATTGCTTCACAATGGATCTTGGATTCCACATGCTCTGAGAATTACCACGTAATTGACTGAGAAAGTGCATCAGATTTCTCTTCTTCTTTTTTTAAATCCCACACGAACACACATAATTGGGATCGAATCTTGATGGTCCCTTCCGATGTTCGCTTTAATACCATTAGACTAGAGAGTTCGGGCCATCAGATTTCTCTTGATAGGAAAATGAGTGAGGACTAATGGAGGTGGAAAACCGTGGAATGCTACTAGCACGGGACATTGAAGAGTGCTTATGCCACTTGTAGGGTTGAGCAAGTGGACTCGTGGGATATTATGCCATACTCTAGATTATGTGGAAATTAAATTGTCTTGTTGTACTTACAAAGCCATCAAAGGAAGACTTTAAACTAACTAAAGACAACGGCTAATTCAAAAGGCACTTCAAAATTTACTTAGGACTAGTCTTTACTACAGGACAATCTAATTTGGTGTAATTTTTATTCAGAACATTTCGAATTTTACTTGGGGCTAGCTCAATCTCCAAATTTTTATTGCTGGAGGCGGGGGCACGGACGTCGACGGGGATGCGTGGGGGAGGACGCCCGTGCGGGTAGGGGTGAGCATTATTCGATTTTGGACCGAAAATCGAACCGAATAGAACCGAACCGAATAAGAGATTTGGTTCGGTTTAAAAAAATTCGGTTCGATTTCGGTTTTGGGTGGGGTGCAGACGTCGACGGGGACGCGTGGGGGAGGACGCCCGTGCGGGTAGGGGTGAGCATTATTCGATTTTGGACCGAAAATCGAACCGAATAGAACCGAACCGAATAAGAGATTTGGTTCGGTTTAAAAAAATTCGGTTCGGTTTCGGTTTTGGGTTCCGGTTTCGATCCAAAACCGAAAACCGAATAAGAAAATTTAGTATATATATATATATATATATATATATATATATATATATATATATATAATTTTCTTCTGAAGCAATGTGTACTTGTGGCGAACTCGTCTCCACTGGGGCTCGAACTCCCGACCACTTGGGCCGCATGCATCTGTCTTAACCACTAGGCTAGAGGTCATATATATATATATATATATATATATATATATATATATATATATATGTATATATATATCCTAAATAAATTTAGGTATATTTAGTTTATATATATCAACAACAAAAAAAGTGCAAATAAACTGAAAAATAGAATAAACCGAATAAACTGAAAACTGAACCAATTTAATTTGGTTCGGTTTGATTCGGTTATGGGCCAATACGGTTCTGTTTCGATTTTGTTTATTCGGTTTTCGATCCAATTTGGTTTTCGGTTATTCGGTTCGGTTTGAACCGAATTAACCGAATGTTCACCCCTACGCGGGGGCACCGGGGAGCGGATTGTAACCCCACTCTCCCTGATTTTATGAATTTTTGGTATTTTTTGGTATTTTAAATTTTGGAAATATTATTTAAGTTATTTGTTGGAATAGTACATTTTCTGATTTATAACAGTTCTTTATAATTTTATGAAGGAAATTATTTTATTATTGAGGAGAAAGCTCTAACAATTATTGGAGTGCTCTCCAAGACTCTAACAACTTGTAACAAACCTTGTAACCAACTAACCAACTCTCTAACTAATTTCTGCCTACAGTTTGAATAAAAAAACAATTCATGGGGGTTCTTTTGTAAAATTACATTCTTTCCTCAAAATTCTATTTAAAGCTATTCCTTCTATCTCCTCCACATAATTTTCCTCTGTAGATTCGAGAGGCAGAGAGAGCTTCATCTCCTTCCCAAATTCCCTGAGCTCCCAAACCCTAACCTTAAATCCGTTGGGAGAGATGATGATGGCAACGGCTACTTCCCCACGGCAGCCATGGCCGACGCCCTCCCTTCAGTCAGTGGCCTCGACGACAATTTCCTTCCCGGCGGCGTCACTTCTCGGCTAGGAGTTCGCCTTCATCAGCAGCGGTGCACGAACAGCTCGATCGGAAGATCTTTCTTCTCCGGCGGTTCATCATTTCTCGACGATCAACGGCAGCGACATGTCGAGCTTTCCCTTCGACGACAGCGACGGTGGTGAGGATACTCTTCCAGATTTGTTCGTGAGCGCAGGACTTCTCGACGGATGCTCGATGAAGGACGTTGAGTGGTTCTTGGAAGTTACAGAGAGACAGTTTGGACCCTTCGAGCGCCAATTTGCTTCAACGGTGAGTTCCTCCTTAGTTTTTTTTTCTTTGGCTGTCTTGTGATTTGATCGATCTTGATTAGATCGATTGATCGAATTTATGAACGATTGTTCCACTCTTGATTCGATTTTGATGTCATTGAATTGAATTTTTATGATCTTGATTTACTTTGAATCTCTGACTTCAATCACTCGTTTTGACTCGGGTTCCTGTTCTGAATACTAGGCATATGAGGAATTGTCTTTGAAGGGTTCGGATGCATTGCTATGATTGAACCGGACACAGGAAGATCGTGTCCGACCTTCGGGGTCGTGTCTCTACTCGGATTGGACTCTTTCTCATATCTTGTTTGTGTCCGAGGAATTGCATCGGATAAAATCGATGGAACTTCCATCACTTGTTCGGATCTACATGTCACGACCCACTCCCGAATAATCGGACACGAGTCAAACACGCCCAGCCTTCGTCGATGGACACGACGAAGTAAGATGTACAATTCTAAGAAAAACTCCAAGGTATACGACACATAGAACAACACAGCTGCTATACACGTTCCCATAACAAATTTCCACAATCTACCAAGTCATACAATATCATCCGGAGACAAATCCGGTAACCAGAATAAAATTATACAATCCTGAATCTTCAATACAATACATGATAAAATCTCTAAAATAAATCTAAGAAAAGATCTAACTATATCTCTGCAATTCTAAGTCCATCCTGAAACATAACTCCACCATCTTCGGGCTCTGGCCCAAGGTGGTACAATATCATCAAGCACACCTGCAACGTATCCTGTCAGGAAGAGAGCAAAGTACAACCCCGACAAGAAGCACTAAACAAAGTAAACTGAAATACATGAATAATGAACTGCAATATGAACTATGGTACAAAAACCGAAACATGAAACTGTAGTACATGAATAACGATGAAACTATAGTACCAGATCCAGAATAATGAACTAGACTATCAGTGTAACATGCATTTGAAATAACTATCAGAATATGTGACCGAGAGATGGTGATGAGTATGACCTAAGAATGATATGTTGTATGTATATGCTTCAATATGAACCTTAGAGATGTTTGACCCTTGAGGATTATGTGTCGACCTATAGCGGAAACTAGAATTGTGGGA
This sequence comes from Iris pallida, assembly GCA_029216955.1. Classification (NCBI taxonomy): domain Eukaryota; kingdom Viridiplantae; phylum Streptophyta; class Magnoliopsida; order Asparagales; family Iridaceae; genus Iris; species Iris pallida. Next base: position 40,307 of record JANAVB010036127.1, read on the forward strand.
TGAGATTTGAGTTGTATGTATCGAGTAGTGAATTATTCCATGAGATGGAATTGACTGCTCATGACTGGAATATTGGATAGGTATCTATAGTCGGGTAGCTGGGTTAACCTTGACTGTTGCATAGAATTTTACCCTGATTCGGGTAATCGATAGTTGGTAATGTCGGATTGTGTCTTTTAGAAAGGATGAATTGCCTCGGTGAAAAATATTGTTGGATTTGGGAAGGAATATGATTGCATGTTGTGAACGCTTGATATGATTGGCTCTAAGTTAGACCATTGATCAAATATTAAAAATATTATGCTTGGATAGAGAGCTGTCCCTGATGTTAAGTGTTGTGGCCTGGAAGATAGTGATTGTGGCAAAGTGAATGAAGTAATAAGTCAATTGAAGGGATGCTAAGTCGGATTTGGAAAAGGGAGTTATATCGTGGCTGATCGAATCGCACTAACATGGAAGTTGCCTGAAGTACATATGTTTTGGGGACGCCTAAAATATGTGTATGGATCCAGCCGAAGTGATAGATTGCGACTGAGATAACATTATGGGAAAAATTTATCGCACTAGCGCGGACTTTGGCTGAAATGCATATATTTTGGGGACGCCTGAAATATGTGTATGGATCCAAACGAAATGATGTGTTGCGACCAAGATAGAATGCAAGAAAAATATTGGTGAATCAATGAGAAGTTGCAATTATTTGGAAAAAGAGAAAGATGGATTAAATCGTTGATGGATTTAAATGATACAGTTGGATAGCTATTTTGGGATGACCGAGTGGGCTGAAATGAATATTGAATTGAAGCTAAATGAGTAACTCATTGTGATTAAGTGAATCTAGTAGATGAGTTATTTTTTTAAGTTTCGAGGACGAAACTTTTTCTGAGTGGTATATTATGTAATGCCCCGCTCCGCGCAAGGCATTTGGTTGGCTTGTTGGATGGGATCAGAATGTTGGACCGTGACTTGTGTTGGAGATCAAGAGAGTTGAGACTGATGCAGTCTCTCTTAGCTGGCTAGACGGATTAAGTGTTGGAACGTAGCTCGCTAGTGGAGCTACGCTTAGGGGAAATGTGTGCAACCAGAATAAGAAGACCCTTCTGTGCAGGCAAGTGGAACTGTCCTCCTTCCTCCATATTCCTATATGCTTAATAAATGGAATAATGTGATGCTATGAATATGTCCCTAATGTCTCTTACCTTGAATGTTGAATAATTGTGATACGATGTTTTAGTTGCTAAATCGATAGAGATGCATATGCTGGAAATCATTGAATGAATAACACATGAACTTTGAATTGCTGAACGAATCACACTCGAACTGCTAATGTAACATGATGCCTGAGAATGAATCGATGTAAAACCCCTAAATTTTCTACTATATTTTTTAATTAATTTTAGTACAAATTTAAATTTTTTTTATTGTATTGTACGTCGCGTAGTCGTATTGTACATCGTGTGCGGAAGTTCGTTTTCGAATTTGCTCGACGAGTGCGAATATGTGCGAGCGTACATATTTTAGAAAAATATTTTGTTCTATTTTTATAGTTTCAAATAATATAATAATTAGTTTTGCTATCATTTCTAAACTTGTTATTCTTACGTCATTTCTAAAAATTATTAAATATAAAATAATATTTTGTATACTAGAAAAGCATAATTATGTAAAGAATATTTTTGCATACATATAATTCGTAATTATTTATTGGTCTATTTTAAATAAAAATATAATTTTCGAGATTTATTAATATTAATATTTTATTATTCAAAAAGATATTTAAAAATATTTATTATTTTTGAAATTATTATTATTGGTATTTTAAAAAATATATTTGGAAGTTATTGTAGCCATTTAAATCTTGATTTGATTTTTGGATTTATTTAAATAGTTAAATATTTGAAATTGATTTATCCCATTTAATTTTGAGCTAAAAATTTAATTAGATTTAAATTTGATTTGTATTGGATTTGGATTTGATTTCATTGTTTTAAATTAAGTAGAGAATTATCTACTTTGGGTTTTAAATATTCCTAATTCCTATCCAATTGGAAATTCCCACATCCTATAAAAGGCAGGTACTCCTCCAATTTCTATCATTCATCTTCCATAATTTCCACAACCCAAAGATTCGTGCATCGTGTCCGTGTTCCCTCCCAGTCCACTATCTTATTCCATCTATTACAATTACATAAAGTTTATGTGTCGACAACCCCGACACGATTCAATAAAATTCCTAATCCTAGCCCTAGCCTAGTCTCAGCTCCCGCCTCCTGTCGACCATCATCACCACCTTCGCCCCCATCACCCACTCGTCGTCGGCTTCACGACAGCCAGCCCTTTGTCCCCGACATGAACAGCACCACCCCCATCGTCATCATCACCACCCAAACACACCTCTTCCGACTAGCCAACAACCCAGTCGCCGTCCCGACATAGCCGGCCACCAAGTCCGCGTCCTGCCACCTCCGCCACCGCCGATCGCGGCTGCGGAAACCCGACCCCGACTCCACTATTTCACCACAGTCCGTGGTCGTCACCGTACCAACACAAACCACCACCGCCCTCACGGCCAATGTCGGAGCCACCACCAAACATCCCCGAAATTTCCCCAAAAGACCCAGCAAAATAAAACCCTAAATCTACTCACCTCCGCCGGTGGACGGCGAGCCACGGCCGCCTGGTCTCCATCCGCTCCGCCCGCGCCAAGCTGTTGACCGGCCCGGCCTAGCTCTGAGTAGCGAGGAGCACCCTCCACCGTAGGCCCTTCCTTCCTCCGCCGCCTGGCACCACCAACCCACACGCCGGAAAACCTCCCCGGAAACCCCTTTTCTTCATCCGCCGTGCCTGCCGAAACTCTCCACCGCCGACCGTCGATTTCCCACCGCTCCCGAGTCCACCGCCCTCCGGCAGCTCCGCCTGCTTCCTCCTCCCCTGTCACGCCCCAGAACCAGAATACTGGAGAGCGGGGGACAGACACAGCCAGCTACGTACATTGAAGTGAATCTCACCTCGCAATACGGTCACGGCTGTCTAGATGCTTGAGGGTTTACTACAAGCCATCAGTCTCTTAATATCAATAACAAGCCTAGTATCTCAATCTCAAGCAACAAGTAGATAAAACAAGATGGTAGATCATCAGACATACAAGGTAAGGCGTCCCATACATTACATATTCAGATGATCATGAAGCTAGTCATACAAAATACGAAGACTAGCAAGAGTTTAAGTCATACATGATCAACCCTAGGATTTGTTAATCATGTTACAGCCCGTAGGCAGACAGTAAGTAAAGTTGCAACGAGCTAACACTTGCTCGGCGGCTAAACGCCTCAAAAGAATATTTTTACAAGGGAGTGGGAGAGCAAAATAAAAACCCACTCGTTGCCGGGATTCCTTCTAGTGTTCACCATCTGGCAGGAAAGTTGGAAGATCCTCGGTAGCTGCTCCGAAATCTGGCCATACAAAACCAGTTGGGTCAGACCCCAGAAAGAGCAAGTGCCACAAAGGGGGCTTCACTTAAGAACTAAAACCAGCATGTCAGCACATAAAGTCATAGGTGAAATAACATAAGACATGAGTTAAAGAAAACATGATGATAAACGATAAGATAACTAGAGGACTATTCCGGTAACCAAGTTACAACCCGTAAACCAAACAAAGACTGGGGTTGTAACCCTTCACCTGAACAGAACTTAGCCTCAAACCAATTATCGAATAAGTAAAGCATAAACAAGCATGTCCGAAGATATCCATGCACCGGATCTAGGCAAGACTAGACAAGATAGGACTCCATCCATCATTCACGGCCAAGCAAAGAGTACGGCTTGATACTTAACTAACTAGGGTTATCACAAGCTTAGTTACTAGCAAGATGCAATGAGGTACGCCTATGGCCACAAGCCCTGTAGACTATCCAGGTTATCCAGACGTAAGGTTCAAGATTAGAGTTATCATGCCTTGTTAGGTGACTTGGATGCAACACATGACAGTATGCATAGTAATCGTTTCATGTAGTGCCCCACATAGCAGTGAGCTGGAAATGTGCCCTACTCGTCGGTAGGCTACAAGTCCATCAAGGAAGGCACCCAGATAACGGGATTGCTTGTAGCCGGAATACCTCTCTATATGCTCTGCGTGATCAATCTAGTCATTAACCTAGTCAGATTCAGTATGAATCCCTGACCGTGGTAACCAGGGATACATGTCCTAAACATGATGCGAGACAAGACTGGTTGCTTATACAAGCATATTCAATACAATCACCCACGGTGTCAAGAATTCACTTAGCATGTCAGGTTAGCTGTCGTAACAGCGTATCAAGGTTATCATGTCAAGATTACTTGTCAAGGGTGCACCACGGCGGGTCACCATCATGTCATATTACTTATCAAGATTACTTATCAAGGCAAGGGTGCGTCACAACGGACCATCATCAAGAATTATCATGTCAATTTACTTGTCAAGAGTGCACCACGGCGGGTCACTATCAAGAGTTATCCTGTAGGGTCATAATGCCATTTCGTGTTTATGCAAGTGCACCACAACGGGTCACTGATCATGCAATTCCATCACTAAGCCGTGTTCAGATTAACATTCATAAATAATGTCATGATCACATCGGGTTTATGTCGAGTTTATATCAAAAAGACGTAAGGATATAAAATGGGTGCAAAAATCCTAAAAAGGGGGATATGGGGATATAATGCGCCCAAGGGGGAGGAGCAAGGGGTACTATGGCCAACAAGTGGCATTAGCCAAGTTGCGCCAGGGTAACAGGTTGTGCCAAGGCAAGTAGGGTCAAGTCCAGTTGCGCCTGAACATCAGGTTGCGCCTGAACATCAGGTTGCGCCTAGGCACTAGGGGTGCCAAGCACTATAATGTACGAGGTCGGGTCAAGTTGCGCCAGGAAGAGTCAGGCCAAGTCATGTTGCGCCAGGCACTAGACTGCGCGAGGCTAGGTTGCGCCTGAGTCAGGTTGCGCCTAAGTCAGACTGCGCACGAGTCAGACTGCGCACGAGTCAGACTGCGCACGAGTCAGACTGCGCACGAGTCAAACTGCGCACGTGTCAGACTGCGCATGAGTCAAACTGTGTACGCTAAAGAGCGCGCGCAACTCAGTGGCGCAAGCTAAAAAGCTCGCGCACACTGCTCACTGTCTTCTCCAAAATCAGCAAGAACTCCATGGTTGAACCCATAGCTTCAAAAATCCATAACTTAGTCAAAACAAGTCCAAATCCAACTTTCCAATGGTCAAAATTGGGTAGAATGAAATTCTCTACAACATGGAACCATCAAAATTTGAAAACAAAGAAGTTTGATAGATCAAAACCACCCAAATCCAAAAATGACCAATTTCTAGATCTACAAAAATCAAAGCCTCAAAATGGAAAATGACAAGTTCTAATGTGTCTTAGGAACATGAGAAGATGCTATTGGAACAATAAAAATGGGTTCTCTTGTGGAAGCAAGTTGCACTTGCCTAAGGGGTGTTCTTGGTTGGTGGTGGGTTTAATGGAGAAGGAAGAAGAGTTAATGAGAAAGTGGAGGAGAGAGAAAAGTTAGGTAGGTTATAAAGGGGATGGTGGTGGGTTTAACATGATGAACCAAAGAATAAACCAAGCCAACCAAAAATAAACCAAGTTAAACCATTACATGCCATGATGAACCTAACCAAGATTAAACTGAAATTAGCTAGCCAGGCAGGAAAATAAAATACATGTCAGGATTCTGTATACGTATACTGAAAATACGTAGAACGAAAAACGGGGGTGACATCCACCGCAGCCTTTTCCTTCCCTCTTCTCCGCGCCTCCGCAGCGCCCCTCCGCAGCGGCCGGCGTCGGCTGACCCGGAGCGCGCCACCGCCCCTCCACCCGTCTTCCATCCTCGCGGAGCCCTCGCCTGAGCGCCGCCGACCGCCTCACCCAGCCCGCTCGGCCGACTTCCCTCCGCCCACTCTCCGCGTCTGATTCCCCTCTCTCCTCCCGATCTCTCGCTCACTCCTCTCTTCCTCTCTCTCTCATCTCCTCTACTGGTGTGTGGAAAGAGAAGGGTAGTATTTTAATTTATTTGTATTTTTTTTATTTTATTATTATTTTTTTGCTTGCTGATATATTTTATATATTGTTATTGTTATTATTTTTCATTAGTTTTTGTTTCAGACTTCCCAAGGAAGCACCGAAACCTTTATTAGCTTTTTGCTTATTTAGCTTTTGTTTTTTTGCTTTCCTGGTTGATTCCCAAGGAAGCTATGAATTATTACTGTTTTTATTATTATTTTTTTACATTATTATCATACTTATTTACAATAATTAATAATATTTGCTTACTAGATACTTATTATATAACAATGTTAATAACATAATTACCAAGGTAAGAATAAGATTTGTATATTTGTTTTGTTTTGTTTTTTGTTTTGTTTTTTTGTTTGTTCTTGTTTTGTTTTGTCAAATTGTTATCCTTAGTACTAACAAAATATTTACATCTATATACTAGTATTCCTAAATAAATAGTTATACTAAGCTAGACCCTACGCTTATTTTCAGTATAGAACCTAAAATATTTTTCCATATTATTTCAATTAAGTGTATGTTCTGGATTTAAAAAGGTAATTTTTCAAGAATAGTTTACCGATAAAAATGATAGTTTCCTAACAAAAACTAATTTTTTTAGTATGAATTTTTATCTAAAATATTTTAACTAATAGAATTTTATTTTCGAGTATTATTATTTTAGAAATTTCCTTTTATCCTTCTGTCTGAGACCAATCATTCCTATTCTCTCATCAAATTTGTAATACCTTATGTCGGTCCTAACCAAGTTGACCATTCTGGACCCAATGGAACTGTCCGTGCCATCACCCGAGGCCACCTTGTGTAGTTGTTACACCAAAGTCGCAGTTCATTCCAACATGCACTACCAAAATACATGGATTTACCGACGGCCTTATCCGTCGGTAGTCCGTCGCCAAAAATAAATACCGACGGTTTATCGACGGATATTTTGGTAAAACAGCCGTCGGGAATAACCTCGTCGCTAAAACATATCCGTCGCTACTCCGTCGCTCAGCGACGACTTAGCGACGGAATACCGTCGACGCATTTAAATATATATAGCGACGGATTACCGACTAGCTTTCGTCAAAACATGTATCAGGATATAGGGTTACCGACGGAAAACTCCATCGCTAAAGAGTCGGCAAAACCGTATCAGTGATTTTCTGATACGTAATATCCGTCGCTAATCCGTCGTAAATTTGTCGGTAAAAGCGTATCAGAGATTTTCCCATACGGCAGGTCGTCGTTAAGCCGTCGCTAATCTGCCGAGGTGTACGACGGATTAGCGTCGTATTAGCGACAAAAAATCCGTCGCTAACTGCAAAATTTATGGACATCAAACAGAACCAGGTCGACGGATATTCCGTCGCTAAACCGTCGCTCAATGTAAAATTCTCCAGGTAGCGACGGATATTACGTCGCCAATCCGTCGATACATTAAATTCCTACAGTTAGCGACGGATAGTCCGTCGGGACTTTGTCGCCAGTCCGCCGTAAGTTAGTCGCCAATCCGTCGCTAACTACAAAATTTATGGACATCAAACAGAACCAGGTCGACGGACATTCCGTCGCTAAACCGTCGCTCAATGTAAAATTCTCCAGGTAGCGACGGATATTACGTCGCCAATCCGTCGATACATTAAATTCCTACAGTTAGCGACGGATAGTCCGTCGGGACTTTGTCGCCAGTCCGCCGTAAGTTAGTCGCCAATCCGTCGCGAAAGCTAAAATTTATGGACATCAAACAGCACCAGGTCGACGGATCGTCCGTCGCCAATCCGTCGCTTTATTGAAATGCTCCAGGTAGCGACGGCTTTTACGTCGCCACTCCGTCGCTAACCTCAGTTTCTCCAGTTAGCGACGGACTATCCGTCGCTGAGTGGTCGTCAGTCCGTCGCTAACTTCTAATTTTTGAAAAAAAAATACTGCAAACAGACTCTTTCCTGTTTATACAACACATCCAACACAATATCAAATATGCAAAATATCCATATACAACACCATATATCCATATCCAACACGAATATCCAACGTATCCAATATCCAACACCATATATCCATATGCAAAATATCTATATCCGATACCAATATCCAACGTATCCAATATCCAACAAAATATTACCAACACAATATATCCAATATCCAACATTAAATTATCCAAACATAAAAAAATATCCGAACATACAATGTATCCAAATGTCTACAAAACCAACAACATAAACAAAATCAAACTCCGTCCGTCGAATCGTCTCGTGCTCGTGCCGCCGCATCCGCTTTGCGTATGTACTCCTCCACCGTGTGTGCCGGCACTTGGGACAAGACATGGTCTGGAAGCGCGCGTAGCTGCTCTGGCGATAACATGTCAAGGAGCGTCAAGATGGTGTTATCCGATACGATGCGGGCGTCCGCAGAGCGGTTAAACGAAAGCCGTCCGGGGGAAGAAGGACCAGGTCGATCCGAAGCACCGGCAGCAGCAGTAGACGGACCGGGAGCACCACCAGATGAACCGGAAGCACCAGCAGACGGACCGGGAGCAGACGGACCGGGAGCAGACGGATAGCGCCCCAACACTATCGCCCGCAAATCTGACACCGCGGAGGTCAGAGTCGCAAGCTGCGCCCTCACATCGTCAACCGGGGGCGCTGGGTGTCACGACCCGATTCCAAATTAATGGGTCGAACCGGACCATGCCCAGCCTGCACCTTGGTGAGACGGCGGCAGTAAGCTGTTCCATTGCAGGTAATCACAACAACACAAATACATTTGTCACAACTGTTCTATTCGAAAATTGAAACTTTATTTAATAAATATTCAGAAATACAACTGGAAAGGAAATGCAGAAATAAACTACAAACTCCAAATAAAGAAAAATGCAGAAAGAGAAACTATCTAAGCATCAGGTTCAGCAGTCCTAGGATCAGCGTCCTCCAGAGACGGCTCCGGTACCGTCGCAGGATAGAGGACCGGGTCATAGTAGCTATTATAGTATAGCTCATCATCCTCAGTGTTACCTAAAAATATTGTCTCCAGTCAGGAGGGAGCAAAGTATAATCCATGCTAATTTAAAACAGTTAATTAAGAAATTGAATCATGCAGTTCTAAACATTTTTAAAACAGGTTTGCTACAGTAGAAATCAGTGTTTTGAACAGGTAATGACATATGACCGGCTTGGGTTTGTTACAGTAATGGATAAGGGGTTTTGTTACAGTATGGTCATAATCATTACGCTGTTCCCCAGTCCCCGATAGTTACAGTACAGTACTCAGTGTGAGTTCGTGTTTGAGTCGTGGTTTAGACATGCATTAAAACGATTAAGTAAATAACTGTAAAATTTACATAAACTATACTTGCCTCAATTGAATGACTGGAAAGACGGGTTGATACCGAGGAGGAACGTCAGGTGTATCTTCGAATTCCTACAGTTGAGAACTCGACTTAGAACCTTGAATAACCAGGCTAAGTGTGCTAGTTGCAATCTCTAGTAGTCATGTCCTAGTTAGGTTTTAAGTTGTATTAATCTACAGCTAACGTTTACGTCGCAACTACGTGCGTTTGATTAGGCCGGTTAATTGGATTATTTGGAAATAACAACGAGAATCAATTAACTTTGGAAAACTTTGTGTTTTTATAATATATTTATAAAAATATAGTTTTCTTTTAATGATAAATCATGAACTAGTCATTTACTAATTTTTCATCCAATTAATTAATTCTTAATTAATTATAAAATTACGCTCTAACTACGATTTTAACGTCTAATCAAAACCACCCAAGATCACATCCACCCAGAAAAGAAAGTAAAATCTACGCTACACAATACAAGGGCACAGCTAAACATCCTAGAGTGGGCTTATGCCCTGTACAATCTTTTTTTTTACATCAAATAAGAGGAAATAATTTAATTACTAAATAAAGTGCAGTAAATAAATACTATAATAAATAGCCTAAATATTAAATAAAATAATTTAAAATAAATGTTAAGAGTCTCAGACTCGGTCCATCATCAAAATCCAGCTAATACCACAACGCCCGGTCGGACCGGTGCGTTTGCATTTCGCCAGGGTCCACAGACCGGTACGGTCGTCGCCCGAAAAATCAGTTTTAAAATTTATTTCCGAAAACCAATTTTGAAATCAAATTAAATATAGTTTTGTAAAAATTTGGGCAGCACTTCCTCTATTACGGGACAAACCCAAAACTGAAAAATGCGCCACAAAACCTGCAATTGTACCAACCAAATAATAATCCTGAAAATATAACCACCGAATAATTTCCAACCAAAATAATAATCCCGAAAATATAACCACCGAATAATTTCCAACACCACCAGAAATAATTCCCAATCCACAGACCTTCCCGAAATATCCGGGAATCCCACAATCAAACCAAACCACACAAAACCCAGCAGATAAAAAACACAGAAATATGCTAACGCAGTTAACCGAATAAAATACGCAGCTAACCGGATTTCCCAAAGGGAAACCGGGGACCGATTCTCATCATGGACTCTACGGGAGGGACGAACTACTATGATTAACAAGGGTTTACCAAATTCCGTTGGCGGGAAGCCGTGGGAAAAGCTTGGGAAAAGACCGAAACGACGTTCGGACAGCAGGAGCTCCGCGGATCCGGACAGCAGAAGCTTCGCGACGACGGGGTCGCCACGCACAGAAGGGCGCGGGAGAGGGCTCACCAGAGATGGTGGCGCGGTCAGGCGCAGGGAACAGAAGAGGCGCGGAAACGTGTCGGACGGAGAGGGGCGCGGCCGCGGTTCTCCAGCGGTCGGCCGGACTCGGGGAAGCCGGCAAGGAGTCGCGCGGCGGAGGGGCTCGCTGGAAAAGGCGAACGGCGGGGAAGCCGCGGAGGCGCGGGGGTCGCACGCGCGCGGTCGGCGGGGAGGAGCTCGTGCGGAGAGGGGCTCGCTGGACGAGCTCGGGGTGGGGTTAGGGCTTGAGATCGTGTTTTCTCCAGGAATGGAGAAGAGAGAGTTGAGGGATTTTTGAGAGGAAGGGAGTGATGAGTGGTAAAAGAGTTAAGTGTTTTCTTTTACTGATGGGTGGGGAGAGGTGAAAAGGAGTGGGGAGTATTAGAAGGAAGTGGGGTTGAACGTTGGAAACAATATGTGGTGAGGAGAAGTTGGGGGAAAGTTAGAATGGGTAGTTTACCAATTCATGGTGATGGGGTGCTGGTCCTACGGGACCAGCCAAGCTAATATATATTTTTTTTATTAGAGTTAACCAACTCAGAATTGGGAAAGGAATAGAAGGAATGGGCTCGGGCCTGGGTCCAAAATCAAAAATCCAAGTTATTTATAACTTTCGAAATTCTTTTTCACCCAAAATTATTTAATAATAAAAATATTAATAATAATAATATTGAAATACTAATAATAATTATTCCAAAACATTAATTAATTATTAAATACAAATTATGGGTTTTACAATCTTCCCTCCTTAGAAAATTTCGTCCTCGAAATTAAAGTAAGGTTAGGGATAGAAAAGACAAACAGGTACGGACACTGTGCCCGTAACCCAGGTCCAACCATAAGGATTTTCAAGGCAGTCATAGATGAGACGGTTTAGGGACAAGTTTTTTATTTATGATATCATCCATGCAGAAAAATATAAAAGCGAACCAAAGTACACGAGGTTGATCAGACCATCATGTACCGGTCCTGATTAGACAATATATTAGTGGGTGCACCCAATAAAATATCGTCATGATCAAGCTTGATTTAAAAAGATAGCTTGCAAAACTAGGCTAACTTAGCAGCATTAGTCAAATTTAGAACGGAAAAAGAAAGGATAAGGAATAGGAGTTAAAGTGATGGCTCAAATTCTGATTCTCATCTCTGACTAGGCTTGCAACTGGTTTCTCTGGCACTGAAAGGTTGAGTCCAATCTTCAGCTCCGAATTATCCAAAGTGCGACTCAGATCCGCAATGTAATGTCTGATCTGTGACGTAGAAGACGTTGCACACTCTCAAGATTAGCTGGTAGAGCTAACTGGCACGCTACTACCAACGCGTCTTAAACTTCAAATGGCCTGATGTATCTGGCCTCAATTTCCAGCTCCATCAAAACTGATTGTTCCTCTGGTAGGAGAAACTTCACCAAATACAATTTGGTCTTCCCAAGACCTACCAAAATCCAAGACGCAAAATCTCAATACATCTTCAAGCGTCTGGATTGACCTCTCTGCTTGCTCGTCCCGCGGTACTCCATGAATTCGGTAGATGTGCTTCTCGTACAATGCTGCCCACTTCTTAGTAGATAACCAACTTTGAAGGGAAATAAAGTGTGCTGACTTAGTCAGTCGGTTTATAATAATCCAATTGGTGCCCTTCCCTCCTTGGGAACAAGGCAATCCTTACTCAAAGTTCATTGTTATATGCTTCTACTTCCACTCCGAATTGTCCAGCGGCTCCAACAAACTTGTTGTTCTCTTGCTAAATTCCTCTTGTTGACAAATTCACATCTAACTCCCATACCTGGAATTGTCCTTCTTTATTCCATAACACCAATCAATGGAGGCATATTCCGATACGTCTTATTATCTCCTGAATTTACGGAATACTGCGACTGGTGCATTTCTTTTATCAACTCGTTCCTCCGTTTGTCAGCCGATACGCAAAGTCTCGCACCATTCTTCAGAGTTCCAATGCTGATTAATTTAGAAATCCTCAGGTGTTCCTGCCAATACTTGAGCTCTAAGCCTGCAAAGTGCCTCATTTTTAAACTACGTTCTCTTGATTTTTATCCCTCAGCCTCGAACTTCATCAATACTGAATCAGCATCCAGCTCCGTCCTTCTATCTCCAGGTAGTATAACCTCCAGTCCAAACTTCTCGATGTCTTCTAGCAGGTGCTGGTCCTTGGTTAAGAACTTCGCCATCAGTATCGACCAAGTGCATCAGCAACCACATTAGCCTTACCTGAATGGTACTGCAGGTTGATGTCGAAATCCTTCATCTGCTTCAACCATCTTCTTAGTCTAGTATTCAGCCCTTCCTGAGTGAAGACATATTTCAGACTTTGGTAGTCCGTACATAATTTCACTCCCTTTCCATAAAAATCACGCTTCCACAGCTTCAAAGTAATTGCAGCAAATTCAAATTAGGCGTGGGATGATTCTTCTCATGAGTCTGTAGTTGCCTACACGTGTAAGCAATTACTTTCCCATGTTGTTGAAGAACGCAACCCAGTCCTCTTCCAGAGGCATTACTGTAAATTGAGAATCCACCGGTTCCTGCGGGTAGCGCAAGGATTGGTGTAGTGGTAAGTCTCTTCTTCAGCTCCTCAATGCCGTCTGGCAAACTTTTCGTTCAGATGAACTCTTCATTCTTCCAGGTGAGCTTCGTCATTGGCTCAGCAATCTTGGCGAAATCTTTCACGAACTTCTGATAGTAGTCGGCCAAGTTCAAGAACCTTCCAAATTGAACTTGGGGTATATCACTCTTCAACGACAGCTATCTTCCATCAAAATTTCTTCTCTTGACAGCATGGCCAAAAGTCCACCTTGTCAAAAATCCACGTTCAGATAACTTACCATAAAATTTCTTTTTCCTCAAAGTTTCCAAAACTTCCTCAGGTGTTCTTCATGCTCTTCTTCAGCCTTCGAATATATCAGAATGTTATCTATGGAGAAGATAAACTGATTCAAATACTCATGAAAATCTCTGTTCATGAGATTCATGAACACAGCAGAAGCATTTGTCAGTCTAACGTCCTGACCAAAGAAAACTACCCATACTTGGAAATGTCCTTTTTCCTGACTTTGATTTGATGGAAGTCAAATCTTAAGTCAAACTTCGAAACACCCTAACTCCACACAACCAGATCAAACAGATCCTCGATCCGGACAGAAAGTACTTGTTCTTTAGTGTCTGGTAATCGATGCACATCCGTTGTTCCATCCTTCTTGGGCAAAACAAGATAGGTGTTCCCTAAGGTGAAACTCCACCCTGAATAAATCCTAGAGCCTGCACTGCTCTGGTCCTTCATCTTCTTGGCCACCTTCGGGTTGACTCTGTAACATCCTTTAGAAATAGGGAAAGAGCCAGGGACTAAGTCAGGGGTGAATCCTATGTCTAGATCTAGGATAATCCGGGGAGACTATCAGGGAAAACATCTGCCATAGGGGTGTAACTAAAATTTTTATTCATGGGGAGAATTACAGCAAAAACTCTTATGTTTGATCTAAGGACATCCTGTTACAACTTCCAAAAAGATGATGCTATACAGCGGTTCTAGGTACTATTCCTCATGGTTCTGGCTCTTGCATGAGCAGTCTCCAACTGCTTCCTTTTCTTTGAACCTCGAGTATGCATCATACCTTATTGTAAGGGCAAGGTCTGCTGGATAGGAAGAGGGTCCCTAGGTTGTAGCCTAACAGGTGTTGCTGGGATATGAGCTCTGGTTTGATAGAAAGATAAGGGGCAGTCCTTTACCCGATGTTCAGCAGATCCACATGCCAAACATTGTCCCAATCTCTTGCGGCAACTATCGACCTGATGACCAGGCCTATTGCAATAGTTACAAGCCCATAGCTTCTTACGATAAGGCTGCCGGAAAGTAGAGTACTTGATGGGACCCAAATATCTTCTAGATTCAGGGGTATCCTTCCTAGGACAAAAGTTCTGCTCTAACTTGGTTGGGGATATCTAAGGCTACATCATGACGTTCTTCATGTCTTCTCTCGTGATATTCTTCTGTTCCTGCTGGGCTTCTTCTTGAGCTTTCTGGAACTCCATGATTTCTTGAAATAAAACAACCATTTGGAAGATGATTGCTGGTACTGGTGGAGCAACAAAATGAATAATCCACCAGGGAATGCAACTCAGTTGGAGATGAGGTAGGAATCGCCAGTGTAGGAAAAACTTCACTGGGTGCACTAAGGGGACGGTCAAACAGCCGCGAGGGAAAGGACCCTGGGCTCGGTTGAGGAGATGGGGTATGATCCGAAGATGACACCTCATCGCCAGCAGGATTTGGTTAATGGTCATTCTTAGGAAGGTTTAGGACACACACACATAAGCAAGGTAGCCTACCGGTCTATAATCAAGCAAAAATATTTATTTATATATGAATCAGACCTATGTCGTGACAAATCAATGTTCTAGTGTTCTAATTGTTTTTAGATATGTTTTCCTAAGTTGTTATTATTGTGGACCTGCATGGGCCACCACTGAAAACATGTCACGACCCGATCCCAAATTAATGGGTCGAACCGGACCATACCCAGCCTGCACCGTGGTGAGACGGCGGCAGTAAGCTATTCCATTGCAGGTAATCACAACAACACAAATATATTTGTCACAACTGTTCTATTCGGAAATTAAAACTTTATTTAATAAATATTCAGAAATACAACTGGAAAGGAAATGCAGAAATAAACTACAAACTCCAAATAAAGAAAAATGCAGAAAGAGAAACTATCTAAGCATCAGGTTCAGCAGTCCTAGGATCAGCGTCCTCCAGAGACGGCTCCGGTACCATCGCAGGGTAGAGGACTGGGTCATAGTAGCTATTATAGTATAGCTCATCGTCCTCAGTGTTACCTAAAAATGTTGTCTCCAGTCAGGAGGGAGCAAAGTATAATCCATGCTAATTTAAAACAGTTAATTAAGAAATTGAATCATGCAGTTCTAAACATTTTTAAAACAGGTTTGTTACAGTAGAAATCAGTGTTTTGAACAGGTAATGACATATGACCGGCTTGGGTTTGTTACAGTAATGGATAAGGGATTTTGTTACAGTATGGTCATAATCATTACGCTGTTCCCCAGTCCCCGATAGTTACAGTACAGTACTCAGTGTGAGTTCGTGTTTGAGTCGTGGTTTAGACATGCATTAAAATGATTAAGTAAATAACTGTAAAATTTACATAAACTATACTTGCCTCAATTGAATGACTGGAAAGACGGGTTGATACCGAGGAGGAACGTCAGGTGTATCTTCGAATTCCTACAGTTGAGAACTCGACTTAGAACCTTGAATAACCAGGCTAAGTGTGCTAGTTACAATCTCCAGTAGTCATGTCCTAGTTAGGTTTTAAGTTGTATTAATCTACAGCTAACGTTTACGTCGCAACTACGTGCGTTTGATTAGGCCGGTTAATTGGATTATTTGGAAATAACAACGAGAATCAATTAACTTTGGAAAACTTTGTGTTTTTGTAATATATTTATAAAAATATAGTTTTCTTTTAATGATAAATCATGAACTAGTCATTTACTAATTTTTCATCAAATTAATTAATTCTTAATTAATTATAAAATTATGCTCTAACTACGATTTTAATGTCTAATCAAAACCACCCAAGATCACATCCACCCAGAAAAGAAAGTAAAATCTACGCTACACAATACAAGGGCACAGCTAAACATCCTAGAGTGGGCTTATGCCCTGTACAATCTTTTTTTTACATCAAATAAGAGGAAATGATTTAATTACTAAATAAAGTGCAGTAAATAAATACTATAATAAATAGCCTAAATATTAAATAAAATAATTTAAAATAAATGTTAAGAGTCTCAGACTCGGTCCATCATCAAAACCAGCTAATACCACAACGCCCGGTCGGACCGGTGCGTTTGCATTTCGCCAGGGCCCACAGACCGGTACGGTCGTCGCCCGAAAAATCAGTTTTAAAATTCATTTCCGAAAACCGATTTTGAAATCAAATTAAATATAGTTTTGTAAAAATTTGGGCAACACTTCCTCTATTACGGGACAAACCCAAAACTGAAAAATGCGCCACAAAACCTGCAATTGTACCAACCAAATAATAATCCCGAAAATATAACCACCGAATAATTTCCAACCAAAATAATAATCCCGAAAATATAACCACCGAATAATTTCCAACACCACCAGAAATAATTCCCAATCCACAGACCTTCCCGAAATATCCGGGAATCCCACAATCAAACCAAACCACACAAAACCCAGCAGATAAAAACACAGAAATATGCTAACGCAGTTAACCGAATAAAATACGCAGCTAACCGGATTTCCCAAAGGGAAACCGGGGACCGATTCTCATCATGGACTCTACGGGAGGGACGAACTACTATGATTAACAAGGGTTTACCAAATTCCGTTTGCGGGGAGCCGCGGGAAAAGCTTGGAAGAAGACCGAAACGACGTTCGGACAGCAGGAGCTCCGCGGATCCGGAGAGCAGAAGCTTCGCGACGACGGGGTCGCCACGCACAGAAGGGCGCGGGAGAGGGCTCACCAGAGATGGTGGCGCGGTCAGGCACAAGGAACAGAAGAGGCACGGAAACGCGCCGGACAGAGAGGGGCGCGGCCGCGATTCTCCAGCGGTCGGCCGGACTCGGGGAAGCCGGCAAGGAGTCGCGCGGCGGAGGGGCTCGCTGGAAAAGGCGAACGGCGGGGAAGCCGTGGAGGCGCGGGGGTCGCACGCGCGCGGTCGGCGGGGAGGAGCTCGCGCGGAGAGGGGCTCGCTGGACGAGCTCGGGGTGGGGTTAGGGCTTGAGATCGGGTTTTCTCCAGGAATGGAGAAGAGAGAGTTGAGGGATTTTTGAGAGGAAGGGAGTCATGAGTGGTAAAAGAGTTAAGTGTTTTCTTTTACTAATGGGTGGGGAGAGGTGAAAAGGAGTGGGGAGTATTAGAAGGAAGTGGGGTTGAACGTTGGAAACAATATGTGGTGAGGAGAAGTTGGGGGAAAGTTAGAATAGGTAGTTTACCAATTCATGGTGATTGGGTGCTGGTCCTACGGGACCAGCCAAGCTAATATATTTTTTTTATTAGAGTTAACCAACTCAGAATTGGGAAAGGAATAGAAGGAATGGGCTCGGGCCTGGGTCCAAAATCAAAAATCCAAGTTATTTATAACTTTCGAAATTCTTTTTCACCCAAAATTATTTAATAATAAAAATATTAATAATAATAATATTGAAATACTAATAATAATTATACCAAAACATTAATTAATTATTAAATACAAATTATGGGTTTTACACTGGGGGAGACGGAGGCGGTGGATATCTCGGGGACGGCTGCAACGAGGGCGCCATGGAACCTAAGCCGTAGACGCGCCCTTTCCTAACGCCGCCGACGGATTCTACGAACACGTCGTCGTAGCGAGCGGTCATAGAAGAGTGCGTCTGGGTGGGCGTCGTTTCGCCGACATTCTCGGAAGGGGGCTCGATCTCAAGCCGACTAAGTGCCTCACGATACGCAGCCTATCCAATGAATGTGTTTATACTATAAGTTTTCCTAAGTTATGATCTAAATCCTATGTTTCCCTAAGTTATAGTCTGAATCCTAAGTTTATCTAATTAACTTAACAATAATTATATTTCTAGCATAAATCTCATAAACGTAAGTACTTACATCAGTCTCCTCGGCCCTCGCGTCGACGAAGCTCCCGTCCTTCCGCCTCTTGTGCGTATGCACGAATACATCGTGAGCGGTGACCGTCTCCGCCTCTTTTCCCTGCTTCACCGCCCGTTGGGCCCGCATACGTAGAATTTAATTAACTTCGTATATTAACAGTACGAAATTAAATAATAGAATGAATTTGAATTTGCGCTATCTCACCAAATCTGCACGCATCGATGCGTGGGGCCTTGATCCCCCCGTATGCAGACCCGCGACCTGTCGATTAGCCTTAGCTTTCTCCGATTTCAGCTTGAACTGCGGAATATCCATCTTCTCCAACATCTGCTCATAGTACTCCGCCCGGATCCAGTCCTTCCTCGTATGCGCCGTACGAAGGTCGTACACCGCATCCCGTATCTTCTTCCCGGCGACGGCTTTGTAGGTCCTGCGGATCGCCTCCTCGCGATGGGGGGGCCACCAGAACGTCCTCTGACATACAAATTCAAATATCACGTAATAAAAAATTTAATGATTTAAAGAATAATTAATAATTCACCGACGGATTTATACCCTCATCTCGTCGAGCCAGACGTACTTCATGTCCTGAGGCACCTCAGAAAAATTGAGGTAGGGGCCATGGTAGTTATCCCGAATAATGCGCCCTAGAATCCGGGTAGCATCCCACGGGAAAAACCTATAAAGAAGCAACGACTGGATTATTAACTTGAATAAATGAAACAAATTTAATAAATTAACTTAAATTTACTTACGATTCACCAGCGGGCCATAGCTCTCGTCGGAACTCGCCCACCAGCCTCTCTGGTGGCGTCGGGGGATCCGCGGGTCCGCGCACGTACTCCCCGGTAACAGAATGAAACTGAATCCCGGGGCACTCCGAGGCCCACCCTGCAGTAACTGCTGGGCCCCCTGCTGCATCTGCTGCTACATCCGCTGGTACATCCGGTGGCGGAACGGATCCGCTAGCGGATGGAGTCACAGGCCTCGACGACGATGTCGGTGGCACCGAGGAAGAATGACGGCGGGAAGAGCCTGTGTCCGGGCTCTCCAAGTCGGGATCGGAGGTCACATCCGGGGAATGCGGCTGGCGACCACGACCGCTACCACCACGCCCACGCCCACGCCCACGACCACCACCACCACCGCCGCCGCCGCCGCCACCGCCACGACCACGGCCAGCACCACCAGTACGGGTGCTCGCAACCATGCCCTGTAAATAGAACACATAAACAAAATACCGACAACATAGATTTATAAATGAATATAAAACTAAACATATCCATACCAGCAGCAGGGCGATGAGTGCCGCCCAGACGAGTAGGCCTAGGAGTGCCATCTGTAAAAAGAAACTCATACAATAATACGCAAATATCCCAAACTGAAATAAATATTACAATCAGAAGTGAAGTACGAATAAAAGCTAGATACACAAAATCTGATAAAATCACGCACCAATACAACAAAGTATAATTCTTGTAACTTTTGATGAAAGGACATCTTGTGTTCCACTAGACTTGTAATTGTAAATCCAAATGTAATAGGGTAATTTAGGATTCGAGACTAGATATTGGGTGCTTCAAGATACAACTGAAATATAGCGATATTTAATCATCGTCATCGTCCTCTTCCTCGGCCTCGGCCTCATCATCATCATCATCCTTATCGTCGAATTCATCTGTATCCTCATCCTCATCCTCATAAAGTTCTTCTTCTTCTTCTTCTTCTTCTTCAGTCTCAATACTTGGGACAAGACGCCTCTTTCTCCCCTGGTTGACATCTAAGTCTTGTATATCAACCTCTTCCTCCCCTCTATTTTCATCAGCAAGAGGTATATCAACCTCTAATTCAACATCTATGTCACAAGACTGTTGTCCCAAGTATTGGGGCTTTTCGATCTGGTCCTCTTGGTATGCTGGGTCTCCAACGTTGAATGTATTTCTAGATTTAATCTTGCATACTGCCCACCAGTCAAAGCGATCTCTACGACGCCTTGGGTAGCTTGTATAGTAGACTTGAACAGCCTGACTTGCTATCGCAAACGTGTCGGACCCTCTATACCTCCTGCGATGATTTATATCGACGAATCCAAATTGTTTATCGATTCTCCAACCGATATTTGGTGTCGTATCAAACCACTCACATTTGAACATAACAATATGTATATCAAATGGGGCACTATATTGTAATTCTATAATATCCCGAAGCACTCCATAATAGTCAAAGTCCGGCTCGTCGTCATAGATTGTGCCTCTTATGCAAACACCAGAATCCTTCGTACTGAAGCCGTCATTGAGAAATTCAGCATTTATAGGATGTTGAGTTGTCTTAAACTTGAAGCCATTAACGACATAGCCGGGCCAAGTCTTTGCATGCTTCTTCGGTCCCAATGACAAATAACGAATGCTCTCATTTGTGAGTGTACTTGGTTCAGCTAATAAAACCTGTAAACTTTAAATGTTTTAGTTGCACATATATATATTTAAATGGTAGCCGCATAACATATTATCTCAGTTACTTACGTAATCTCGAAACCATGACGGAAAGGTAAAATCAACCTCTCTTTGAAGTCCCTCATCGGTAATATCGGGTGTCCTTATTTTGACTTCATCTCTAAATACACTGTTAGAGAGAATAAAAATTAGTGTAGTCACTTACCTCACCAAATTAGAGATTATAACGAGATGTAGTCACTTACTTCTCCAAATCTCTCACTTCTTGTATGTCACAATTTAACAAGACATATCGGTGAGCGGCATCATACTCATCGTCACTCAACCACCGTTTCTTACTAGCCCCAATAGGCTTGCCCCTTAAATTGAATATACCTCCTTCCTCAACGTCTTCGTCATTCCTTTGAGGTCTATTTCGATTTGTCTCAACATGAGTATCGAAATAAATGGAGCAAAAGTTTGACATCTCCTCGATAAGATATGCTTCGCATATCGAAGCCTCTATATGAGCCTTGTTGCCAACTTTCTTCTTTAGATGATGTAGATACCTAGAGAGACAAATTATCTTGAGAATTAACAATGAATTATAAAATCCACTTAAATTATATCGATTTTTATTTACCTTTCAAAGGGGTACATCCATCGATAATGAACAGATGCACCGACACGGGCTTCGTATGCTAGATGAATCGGTAGATGCTCCATACTGTCGAAGAAATCCGGTAGAAATATTTTCTCTAACTTGCAAATTGTTAAGACAATCTTCTCCTCAAGTTGTATCATATGTTGCACCGTGAGCTTAGTTGAACAGATATCCCTGAAGAATGTAGACAGCTCGGCCAACGGAACCCATACAGCAGAAGGCAACAACTCTCTCAACGCAATGGGCAGTAATCTTTCCATAAACACGTGGCAGTCGTGACTCTTCATTCCTGTTAGCTTGCGTTCATTGAGATCAACGCATCTAGACAAATTCGACACATAGCCGTCGGGAAATCTTAAAGTAGATATCCACTTGCAGATTATTAATCTATCTTCCTTGTTCAATGCGTATAGCGCTATCGGCTTAGTTACTTGTCCACCAGCTCCCCTTTGTATCAAGTTTAGATTATGACGTTTGCATATCTCGGCCATGTCTTGTCTTGCTTTTGGATTGTCCTTCGTCTTTCCTTTAATATCCATAACGGTATTGAAGACATTATCGAACACATTCTTTTCGATATGCATGACATCAAGATTATGCCTAATAAGATTATCTTTCCAATAAGGCAAGTCCCAGAAGATACTCCGTTTGGTCCAGTTATGGCTTTGTCCGAACCCCTCGACACGATTGTTCGATGGATATTCCATTGCGGTGGGCAATTCCTTTACATCTTCCCAAATATCGTATCCCGACAATCTGGCAGGAGGTTCAGAAAATTCTTGTTTTCCATATCTGAACGCGTCCTTGTTCTTTCGCCAAGGATGTCTCGTTGGCAGAAATTGACGGTGACAGTCAAAGAAAGAAGTTTTTCCTCCATGTCTAAGGCAGAACGCCTTACTATTTTCCATACATATCGGACAAGACATGTTGCCGTACGTACTCCATCCCGACAGCATACCGTATGCTGGAAAATCATTGATTGTCCACATGAGTGAAGCTCTCATCTGAAAGTTTTGTTTTCTGGAAATATCATAGGTCGTGACGCCGATCTCCCACAACTGTTTCAGCTCATCCACCAACGACTGTAAATATATATCGATGTTCTTTGTCAGATTTTTGGGACCGGGTATGATAGCTGTCAAGAACATATAAGGAGTCTTCATACACATCCATGGTGGCAGATTGTAAGGGGTAAGAATGACCGGCCAGCATGAGTATTGAGATCCCGACTGTCCGAAAGGGGCGAAGCCATCAGAACATAGCGCCAGGCGTACATTTCTAGGCTCTGCAGCAAAATCTGGATGACACAAATCAAAATATTTCTACGTCTCTCCATCCGAAGGATGTGACAATTCTCCTTCGTCCTTTATGCGATCTTCACTGTGCCACGTCATGTGTTCTGCTGTATTCAGAGATATATACATCCTCTGTAAGCGCTTCGTGATCGACAAGTAATGCATATACTTGTAAGGACGTCGTTTTCTAGTTGACTTTCCTTTTCTCTGTACTGTCTTGTAACGATCCGTATTACAGAACCAACAACTTTTTAATACGCAATTCTTTTTGTAATACAACATGCATCCGTTACGACAACAATCTATCTTCTCGTACCCCTGTCCCAGTTGTCGGACCATCATCTTTGACTTGTAGAAGTTTCTTGGGAGCTCTTTTGATTCCTTCGGTAACACCTCATTAGTTAATTGTGTGATCCGATCATAGCAAGCTTGTGGCAAGTTAAAATCAGACTTTATGTTCAACAACCGCATCGTCACTGACAGTGCGGAATGAGTCTCACAACCAGGATATAGAGGAGTATCTGCGTCCTTAAACATATCATAGAACTCCTTTGCCTCGGGATTAGGATCCTCCGGATTAAAATTAGGCCCTGCCGCAGCATACACCATATCTCGTGCAAGGTTCTGCATGTCTCCATAATCCACAGAGCATCCGTCGTCTTCGAGGACATCCGTTGCAGCATTATCATCAAAAGCATAAGTACCAGCTTCTGCAGCCTGTCTTTCTGAATATAATTCACCTTGCGATGACCACAGGCCGTAATCACGTACGAAATCCTTACGGGTCAAATGATCTCTCACAGTCATCACTTCTTCGAAACGTCTATTGTGACAATTAACACATGGACACTTGATTTTGTTATCGTCCATGTACTGAGTTTTGCTCATGGCATACTTAAGAAATACTTCCACACCTGCCTGAAAATCGTCACTCATACCAATTCTGCTCTCGTGTTGTCGTTTGTACATCCATGTACGATCAACAAAGTAACGATTCATGCTCGATTTGATGTGAATATCTGTATCGTAAGACAAACTAAACATAAGAATTAATAGCCCGATACCGATACTCATATCGTAAGAAAAACTAAACTTGTGGATAACACGCTAGGCCTACGACGAGGCTACTTAGTATCACAATCTAACATAATTAGTATATAATCATGTAACTGGTGGATCCGCTAGCTAGTAAGCCGGATGTACTTAATATCAGAGAGTATCAGATTAGTATTAGTATATAGGTTAGGTAGACCGTATCAAACGCATATCGGAATAGTAGGCCGAATAGGAGGCCGAGATAGTCGAATGAGAAGAAGGGAAGAAAGGAGGAGCAGATGGGTCCACAGCCATGGTGGAGGAGGAGAAGTAACATGAGAGCAGTTTCCGCCGTAACATCTCCTGGCTCTGCTGGCAACTGAAGTCCAGATGCTACAAAGGACGATCCTTCGCTGAAATCGACTACAACACCAATCAGTTCAAGTTCATTCCTATATGAGTATATTCTAATGCCATAGAGGAAGGTCAACAAACTGATGGCTTCTATGGCATTAGAATCTACTCATATAGGAATGAACTTGAACTGATGGGTGTTGTAGTCGATTTCAGCGAAGGATCGTCCTTTGTAGCATCTGGACTTCAGTTGCCAGCAGAGCCAGGAGATGTTACGGCGGAAACTGCTCTCATGTTACTTCTCCTCCTCCACCATGGCTCTGGACCCATCTGCTCCTCCCTTCTTCCCTTCTTCTCATTCGACTATCTCGGCCTCCTATTCGGCCTACTATTCCGATACCGATACTTTGAACCTTGATCTTAACCCAAACCTATATACTGATCGATACTAATCCGCTACACCCGATACTAAGTATATACGGTCGATACTGATAGCGATAGTCCGATACCGATAGCGATAGTCCGATACCGATAGTTCGATCGATACCGATAGTTCGATACCGATAGCGATAGTCCGATACCGATAGCGATAGTTCGATACCGATAGCGATAGTCCGATACAGATACATATGGACCTACATATCTATATATCACTAGTAGCCCTCTACATACTACTCTACACTAGGATCTAGTAACCATATACTACTCTACACACTAGCTACGTAGTCATACTCTAAAATAAGGTAAACTAATTTACCCACACATTAAAACCAACCCAATCAAATCTTAGGCAAACTATTCATATGATATCAATCGAAATACAAATAGGTCAACTAGGCTAGTTCTAGGTCAAATTAGGAGTCCAAGTCAACTCTGTCAAAACTAACCTTAATTAGGCTAAACTTCTACCTTAGCTAATCAAATATATATACTAGACTTCACGACGTGTGTCTGTGTATGTATATATATATATTATTAATAAATTACTTAAAATTATGCATATATATATATATATATATATATATATATATATATATATATATATATATATATATATATATATATATATATATATATATGTCTGTGTGTGTGTGTATCCGTGTGTCTGTGTCCGTGTGTGTCCGTGTGTGTGTGTGTGTGTATGTGTGTGTGTGTGTCTGTGTGTCCGTGTGTCCGTGTGTGTGTGTGTCTGTGTGTGTGTGTCCGTGTGTGTGTGTGTCCGTGTGTGTGTGTGTGTCTGTGGGAGAGGAGGAGGAGGACTCCTGCGCGGGGACTCCAGAGTCTCTCCTACGCCCCCCCTGCCCCGACCCCCCCCAACCCCTGCCCGACCCCCCCCAACCCCTGCCCGACCCCCTCTCCCACCCCCCTGCCCCCCCTGCCCCGGCCCCCCAACCCCTGCCCGACCCCCCCAACCCCTGCCCGACCCCCTCTCCCACCCCCCTGCCCCCCCCTGCCCCGACCCCCCCAACCCCTGCCCGACCCTCCCCCAACCCCTGCCCGACCCCCTCTCCCACCCGCCTGCCCAGACTACCACCCCACCCCTGCCCGACCCCCTCCCCGACCCCTCCTGCCCCCTCTCCCACCCCACCCTTGCCCCGACCACCCCACCCCCTACCCGAACCCCCCTGTCCAGACCACCCCCCCACCCCTGCCCGACCCCCTCCCCGACCCCCCTGCCCCCGACCACCCCACTCCACCCTTGCCCCGACCACCCCACCCCGTACCCGAAACCCCCCTGCCCTACACCCTCTCCGACCACTACGACAGCCCCCAACCCCCCAAATCGTAAAAGAGAGAGAGAGAGAGGGAGATAGAGAGAGAGAGGGGGGGAGAGAGAGCATACCTTAGAGAGAGAGAGGGAGATCGCCGGTCGGAGAGAGGGAGATCGTCGGAGAGAGGGAGAGGAAAGAGAGAGAGTGTTTTGGGGGGGAATAAAAATTCCCCCCCTCCGTCGGTTCAATTTAAGTTAGGGTACAGAAATTAGCGACGGAGTAGCGACGGATTATTCCGTCGCTAAGTCGTCAGTAAATCTCGTGCCAAGTAGCGAAGGATTATTCCGTCGCTACGTCGTCAGTAAATCTCGCGCCAATATTTTAGGCTTTTGCCGCCAAAATATGCGACGTTCTAGCGACGGATATAAAACCGTCGCTGCTTGGCCGACGACCTATCGACGGCGTAGCGACGGATATGGACATAAAAAAATAAAAAAAATTGTCCACTACTTTCCGTCGGTATTCCGTCACAAATCCGTCGGTGATCCGACGGTAATAGCGACGGAAAATTTCCGTCGCTAAATGGCCGTCGCTAAAATACTGTAATTTGGTAGTGATGATTATCGGAGCACACCAGGCGCTCTACCAGGCAAGACACCTTGCCATTTGCTGTTTATTTATTTTAGCTCATACTTCATGCATTATTTATTTTCTTTATGCAAAATAAACTGTGATACATGGCATAACCTGTTAGAACTTACTGTTCATTTATATTTCCTGCTGTGTATTATTTTCTTACAAATTAAACCAAGATTTAAGGGACTACCTTGTGTGTTGCATTCATTGGCCTTGATACGTGGTAACACGAAGTTGTGTGTCGCATGTAGAACACGGAAGTACGTGATTGACTGGCCACCAGTACGTACAAGCCGTGCGATAGGAATAACCGCTAATAGAGGTTGTATGCTAGTTTGACTTAGCGGTTATAGAGGTTATTGTTGTGGATACAACATAGTAGGCATTGGGCAGGGAGGACAATTCCTTAGCGTATGGGCTTCGATACACTTTTCCTTGTGACCCGGACTCTCCGCTAGAGATACGGGGTTGATGACCCATGATTACTGACGGCCACTGACGATTCTGCGGAACGTCATGCTCTTACTGATGGGGCCTCTGGTGCCCAAGGGGGACTACGCCGATCCTATTTAGCCAGGGCCCATGCGTAGGAAGGATTGTTCTTAACTACATGTCACTTAGAACGGTAGGCTACCTTTATCCGTTAGGTACGAGTACTTTTGGTTTGGGTACTTGTATCTGACCGTGGCTTGGAACAATAACTTGTCGCAAATTAGTTCGTCACATCTTGTCCTTGTTTGGTTGTAGGTATGACTTACTACTTCGATGAGAAGGTATTGAATCTTGTTGGGGTCCGGATACCATAATGGATTCATAGCATGGAAAGATACGTCACCGTGAATTAGTTTACCATCTCCTGTCCTTGTTTGGTTGGGGGGATGGTACGCTCGTTCGGTGGGTGCGTATTGGACCATATTAGAATTCGATTGACTTATTTATTTGAGCAATATTTATTCAGTTTATCTCTCCAGTAGATGGTGCTGTTGTTCGGGGCGCTGCTCCCCCTCCTCCTTCAATCTGACTGTGGGACCTCTTCTGACCCCCAGTCCTTACCGCAAGCCTCTGAATGGTGATCTCATGCCTTCGAGTTGCCGTCAATACTTCGTCAAAAGTTTGGTAATTGTGCCCCTCTATCAATTGCAAGAGCTCAAGATGAAACCCTTGCTGAAACCTCATAGCCCTTTGGCGCTCTGTTGCTACCATCTCTGGGGCGAATCTACTCAATCTGCAGAAATCTGCTGCATAAGCATCTACAGTCTTGCCGGCCTGCCTGAGGTTGATAAATTTCTATTATAGCTCAAATTGTGCCACAACTCCATAGTACTTCGTCTTGAATCTGGCAGTAAAATCGTCCCAAGCCACATGACGTCTGATGCCCACTTCCTCTGATTCCCACCAATCACGTGCGAGATCCTAAAGTAACAACTTCACTAGATCCACACGTTCTTCTGTCGGTACCTTAGCTGCTGTCAGAATAGCCTCAATATCCTTAAGCCATGCATCTGCTGAGATGGCATCCTCCGTGCCCTCGAAACGGCGGGGGTTATTCTTGCAAAACCTGGCTGATGCTCCTGAATCAGTCCTCACTCCTCTTTCCAAAGCCGTCTGCAATCCTTGGTTGAGCAACACATTCTGCTCTTGTAGCTGAGTGTGCATGCGTTGCTGGACCAACATCTGATATTGCTGAGTAGCCATCATTCCTCTCATGATCTCCAGAAGGGCTGGTGTGTCCACTTGGGTAGGTGGAACTGTTGGTGGTGGTGGAACATCCGGATACTGCGATCCAGCCGCTGCTTCTACTATCACTTCTTCCTGGATAGCCTCCTGAGGTGAGACTGGCCCTTGTTGCTGACCAACAGGGTTAGGTTGCCCATGTTGCCCCTGCTGTTGTCCAGCTCTGACCGATGCGGACGAAGTGCCCCTAAGAAAAGGGACAAGAGAACAATCAAACAACCGGACATGAAGGATCAATGAAGTCAAAGGATACCGGAATGTCAAGCAAGGGTTGAGAATAACGAATCATGAGATCAAGGGAGAACACGTGTGATTGAGACATCCTATAAATTAAAACACCCCACAAGTCTGAAATCAGACCTGCATGGGCCACCACTAAAACCTTGTCACGCACCAGAACCAGAATACTGGAGAGCGGGGGAATGACTCATCCAGCTACGTATTACGGGTAGATGAATACCATATAATACGATCAATGCTGTCTAACCAGACGAGGGGGTGCATACTACATGAAAGTCTTACTACGGTCACTTCACATCTATTGTCTCAATCATTCAAACAAGAAGCAAAAATAGAGAACATGTAAGATAAAGCAGTAAGGCGTCCCAAACGCTCAGTCAAAATGTTCTTGATATCTGACTTTACAAATATAGCCAGATGGTGTAGCAAAAATATACACAATTGTTATCAGCTGCAGCCTGACTTAGTTACAATTATGCAAAAGTAAGTGCAAGACAATCCGACTAACATGTCGGTGCCAAACGGCTAAGTATGAAGTAAATAACAAAACGAGCGGTGGAGTAAGGAACCCACTCGAGTCCTCCTGCGATCATTCCCCTAGTATTGACCATCTTGAAGGTAGAAGTAAGCTGAATCCTCGGAAACCGGTTCTAAATCTGGCCATGTAAAACCAGAGAGGTTAGACCTCTAATAGCAAGTACCACAAGGGAGCACGATATGAAGGATTAAACCAGTAAGTAAGAGAATATAATAATAGATCTCTGCTCTCCACTAGGATTCATATAACATCACGACACTTCGAACCAACCTCCCAACCAAACAAGGACAGAAGTTGGCCCGTCATGTCCTGACATTCTGATCATCTCAGTTAGGCAACAGAGTAGGTACAGTACACAAACAATCATCTTGAACGGCCAATCAATTCCTACGGCTTGCTATTGTGAGTCCCAAGTTATCCTGAAATTATGCAAATAGAGATTCCTCAGTTCTTACTATGTGCGAGCAAGGCTAGTCTATCCAGTCAATCAATTGCGCCAATCATGTAATTATACGAGTCCCAGCGGGACGCCCGCCGTTAATATAGCATGTACAATAATATAAGCAGATACCGTTCCCTGCCCATGTGACAGATTTACAGTATCTATGGGAACCAGCCGGCCTGTCGGGCACTACTAGTCCCAAGAGGGCTGCCATGTAAGAACTCGGGAATCCATTCTCTCCATGCAATCATTATTTTACTTAACTTAATAGTCTCTACGTTGAGTGAAGTCTCATGCCGTGGATCATGGTCATTCAAATGAGTACTTTTGTACGGGGTACGATATGCGCAACTCTACAACGATACCCGTGCAGCTATGTTGTAGGTCTTACATAGCGTAATGCAACAATCAAATCTAACCACGGAGTAATCATACCTTGACCATAAAGTACACATGCTGTTTTGTAAGATAAATAAATAACTAAATAAATAAATAAATAATTTGAAACCTGCATGTGCCTGTATGCCAATATTTGGGATCGGCTAATCGAGTACAATAGTTCATTACATGAACGTGTCTCATTCATTCAATTCAATAAGACGACTAGCCAGTCTCTTAGTTCCAACTAGGAACGCATGATCAATTATTAGTCAATGTCACAATCATTATCAATGGTGACAAGGCATGAAAATCAATTAGTATTACATGGGGTCGAGCCTATAACTCCTCAGAGTTAAGTTCTAGTCATACTGGGTATCCATGGATCAATCAAGACACATGACACATTCCACATAACAATCTGTATTAACAATATTAACATATCATAATTTTATCAAGTTCACATGCCACCATTAAATGAATAAATTAAAGAACAAATAGAAACACCCAGGTCAGGAAGCCACGCCAACAAGTCTATGCTAAGGCCAAAAGTTACGCCAACAAGTCTAGGCTAAGGCCAACAAGTCACGCCAAGTCTTGTAGGAGTGAGCGTGAAAAGTGATTCACGTAAGGGAAATTCACGCACGCACAGCGTGAGCGTGAAAAGTGATGCACATACTCATAACGTGAGCGTGAAAAGTGAGCATGAAAAGGGAGCGTGAAAAGTAATTCACGCACGCTCGCAGAAATGTGCGTGACTAAAAATTCACGCACGCAAAGATGTGCGTGACTAAAAATTCACGCACGCAAAGATGTGCGTGACTAAAAATTCATGCACGCATGCAAGGACGTGAGCGTGACTGAAAATACACGCAGACACGTAAGAACGTGTGCGTGACTAAAATTACACGTAGACACGTAAGAACGTGAACGTGACTGAAAATACACGCAGACACGTAAGAACGTGAGCGTGACTAAAAATACACGCAGACACGTAAGAACGTGAGCGTGACTGAAAATACACGCAGACACGTAAGAACGTGTGCGTGACTGAAAATACACGCAGACACGTAAGAACGTGTACGTGACTAAAAATACACGCAAACACGTAAGAACGTGTGCGTGACTGAAAATACACGCAAACATGTAAGAACATGTGCGTGACTCAGGAACCTTCGTCTCAAGCCAGAAATGAAGTTCCCATGGTTCAGAACCCATGGACAACCGAGAATACACGCCAAGTTGGGAGATCAAACCCATGGTCAACCGAAAACACAAAACTTAGATCTGGGAGAAACAAGCCAACGAAATCAAAAACACTAAGTACTAAACTCTCTCAGGATCATGAGAGGAAGAATAATGAACCATAAAAATGGTTCTTTAAGAAAGAAGCAAGATTGCACTTGCCTGCTGCTATTGCTGGTAGGTGGAGAAGTGATGAGAGGAAGAAGAAGAAGTAATGGTGAAGAGTGAAAGTTATGAGGAGAGAGAATGAGATGGAAGCTTTAAATAGGGAGGGTGGTGGTAGGTGGGGTTATTGGGTCGGGTTTGTTCGGATCCAACCAAGGCAACCCGAAAGCAAGCAGAGAGGTTAAAAGCAGAAAATAAAATACAGGAATAAAATACAGATAATAATAAAATGCAGAAAATTAATTAACCTGAAATTAAAGGAATTTAAATACAGGATAATACATGATAAATACTAAATAAATATACATGAGTTGTACATGTATAAAAATACGCATTCTGGTATAAAAATATGCATTCTGGTATAAAAATACGCATTCTGGGAACGGAGAGTGACAGAACCTGCTTAACATGTTAAATTCAGTATGATAGAAAGATGCCTTGCTATAAACATTGCTCAACCATAACATACATGCTAAGTGATGCCTTCTATGAGAATTGTCATAACATGTTTAAGATGAGAATGTTAACGATGCCTCAATGATGCCTTTACATGATAACACCAAGAATGCTATAATGATATGTCCACATGAATGTTGCTAAGAATATGTTTACATGCTTCACTATGATGATTGCTCATGAACTGTAAACTGATGCTATGCCCCAAGTAGAAAGATCATTCTATTAAATGCTTGCTAAAATCGACCAGTTAGTGTTGGTTTAGGCGAGTGGGTTGGATTCTGCTCGCTAGTACATAGATGATGTGCTGACCCACGTTTTGTGGGCAGGTGCTCGTGCTTGAGATACTCTACACACGAAGATTGGCTTGATTGGTCCCACGGCATCGAAGATTTGTTGGGCATACAGAAGCTCTCCTTGTTCAAGATGATGTCTTCTGTTTATAAAGGGCATAATGTATGGAACATTGTAATCAGTTGTACCAGTAAGTTGTAAGCCAAGTTGGTATATTGAGTTGTAATCCAATATATCCAAGTATCAAATGTAAGCTTTGTAGCATTGTTCAGTTGGCTTTCAATGTAAAGTGAGATGTGTTGTAAGCATTGTACTTCAATACAAGTCTTGTACTCTTCTTCAATTATGTCACGACCCGCACCCTGAAGAGGGGCACGAGCACGTGGTTACGTCCAGCCTACACCGCAGTATCGACGGTAGAATGCTGTATATAGGGTCTGTAAATACTACGACTAAAATAGATAAAGGTACATGTACAGTATATACTCTCCGAATGGAGGTGACATAGCAATACAGTCTCAATCACAAATACAAAACTAAGGTAGATAGCATGGAAGAGAAATATGATAGATAAAATAGGAAATGAGTCCGAGATACACACAAGTCCAGAGCTATACACAACAACCCGGAGTCACAGAAATATATATATATATATATATATATATATATATATATATATATATATATATATATATATATAAGATACTACAAACTGAAAGTACTAGCTGGCTCGCAGGCCAGACAAACCTAACTAAGCTATACTACTCAGGATGAGCAAAGTCTAGTGGCTCTACTAACAAGCCACAGTCCGGGTCTACTCCATCAGACTCGACCCCATAATAGGTCGGGCAATCTGCCTCAGAATCATCTGTAATATGTCAACGGTATTCTGTCAGGAAAATGAGCAAGTACAAACACCAAGCAGTTCCATATGAATTGACAACTTCTATAAGAGACAGTGTAATGAAATACAAGACAAAATTAACTGAAAATATATATCAAGATGTGAGTACTGAAAAGGACGACAATATGTATGTATATAGGGCGACTTGGGAACTATTCGGAAGCCGAGTTACAACCCTTAACCAAACAAGGACCGGGGTTGTAACCCTTCTCCCGAACAGAACTTAGTCTCCAACGATAATAAATATAAAAGGTGCCTTGAATTATTAGTGTGTTATGTGATCGGCTTAGGAAAATATACTCAGGCTTTTCATCCGACCGGCTATGAACCATATATACAATAGAACGGTAAGGCCGGTCACCATGGAAAACTATGAACCATATAGGGTAAGGCTTTACCCGTCGTGAGGCGAGGGTATAGCTATGAACCATATGTACAATAGAACCATGTGGGAATTTGATCACACAACCACTAATAACTCCCCCATCCCTGAATAGTATAATGGATCTGGACATGACACGTCATGACACGGGATTCCATAAGAGGGTAGTAAATCCCCTTTTGAAATTGGTGTCTATACCAATACATGGAAATAAGACAATATGTACCAATATACCATGAAAACCTAGGAACAATATCCCATGTCATGATCCAACATATACCAGTCCGTGAACTATCGTGACTAGAAATCGAGTAAGACACTACAACTGAATCGGATATAGCAGATATCAAGACAATGAAAACTATCAATAAATGTACTCGCCTGTGGTCCTGAGCTGATAAGGTGAACAGACGCTCAGAGTAATCACATACCTAAAATAAGATACTATGAGTCAAACATGATTTTATACTGAAAAGGAAACTAATATAAGTCATGAATGCAAGTCTAAGTCAAAACTAGGTCAAATCAAGTCACACCAAGCTAAACTAGGTTATACTGAGCCAAACTGGGTCACACTAGGACAACCAAGGTCAAACAAGGTCACAGGAAGTCAATCCAAGTCAAACTAGGTCAATCCGGATCAAGGGTTAACTTACAGTTGACTTTTGGTTAAAAAGTCAACTCTGGTCAACTCTGATCAACACTGAGTCAACCCCGGGTCAACCCTAGTTCAAACAAGTCAAATGTTGACTAGCAGTTGATTTTCAGTCAACTGGTCAACTCTGGTTTGGTTTTGGTCAATTCTAAGTCAAGTGTTGACTTGAAGTTGACTTTTGGTCAAAAAGTCAACTCTTGGTCAACGGAGGTCAAGACTAGCCTAAATCACCCTCATCTAGTCATTACCTACCAAGACAACATATTTCTAAACCCATCTAGCAATCAGAAATCCTATACCTTACATTTCCCAAAATCCTAACATTTATCCTTTACAAGGTAAATACCAATACCTTGCCCATTACAAAGGAAACTCCTCTAGATCACAGGATACTAGCCTAGGCTCCGTAGGGTAGCTAGATACTATCTTATCTAAGGTTTACCAACCAAGAAATCTAGGATTCTATGACATCTAGTCCATCTTATGGTCCATGTTGGTCATCCCAACATTACCTTAGGGTATCGTCATGATACGCTATGGTATCTTGAGATACCACACCCTACTCTCTACCAACCTTCCTAGTTCACTCTCCCACACTCTCCTAGTGTCTAGGTTAGCCCTCTCTACTAGTCCAATAGGATACCAACCTAGTAGGACACTAACTTAGCTAACTCACTACTAACACTAACACAAATCACTAACTATTCACTAACTTTCCTTTCTATCTAAATCTCAACTCACACACAATATACATAGATCATAGGAGTATGAAAATATGGACTGAAATGAGAGTGAATGAATGGTGAATGAGGTAAAGTGAATGGTGAATGGGGGATAAAAATATGGATTGAATTTGTATGGAAAGATATATGGAATGAAGTGGACTGATATTTGTGATGGAAATGATATGAAATGATATTTGTGAATGCATGAATGATATGAAATGATATTTGTGAACACATGAATGATATGAAATGAATGGAGGGGTGGAAGAATGAATGAATGGAATGCATGGTTGAAAGTGTGAGTGAATGAAAGGTGAAATGAAAGATGGAAGGATGAGTGGGTGGATAGATGAATTTTGGGGCTGATTTGGACTGATTTGTAGGGTTATATATGGGCTGTTATATAGGCCAACTAAGGGGCTAATATATGGCTACTAAGTGGTGCCTATAGGGGTTATATGGACCAGCCAAATGGGGCTAAATGCTGTCCATTATGGACTGATTTGTAGGGTTGAATGGGGGACTAAGATGGACTGAATGGGACCTGATATAGGGCTGTCCTACACTGCTGAATTAACTCAGCTAAGGGGCTGATTTGGAGGCTAACATGGGTGAAATGGTAGCTGAAATGTGTGCAAACGTGGGGCTGAAAATGTGGCTGAATGTAGGTGAATATGGGGGCTGTTTTGGCTGTCCATTTGGACTGGTTTGGGGACTAGTTTGGAGTGCTAAGTGGCTGTCACTTGGACTGATTTTAGGGGCTGTACAAGGTCTATTAAGGACAGGTTTGGGGCTGCTACTAAGGCTGGAATGCACAGCCTAGTACTCCCTCTCTTCACTTTTAATTTCACTCCTCTATCCCTCTATCACTCTCTCATTCCATTCTCTCTATCCTCTCAATACAAACACATACACACACACTAAATCTTATTCCCTCTACCACTCTGTACTCTCCCAATCACTCACTCTATCTAAATCTCTACTCTCCCACACACACACACACACACACACACACACACACACACACACACACACACACATATATATATATATATACATACTTTCAATACATATATATTAAGAACACATGAAAATAGACATACTCTCAAGTTATACAAAGAGACACCACACACACCATATATATATATATATATATATATATATATATATATATATATATATATATATATATATACACACACATATATGAATGTATAGAGAGACACATATACATATAAATATATAACCATGAAAATATATATATATATAAATGAAACATTAAGAGCAATATTCTAGGAATCTGAAATCTGAAATTAAAATAGGAATATTCATTAAACCAAATATCAACCACAAGAAGTATCCAATATTGGGGGTTTCCCACATGGACACAAAGCACAACACAAAGGACACTCCTATGACCTCCAAATGGACACAAAAAGGACACAAATGGAGATACAACCATGGGGGTCATTCCTACGGGTTCAAAATATTCCTATATGTATGTAGGGGTGGTTTAGAGGAGAGATTATATCTTCCGGGAGAGAGATTCCAAGAGAAACCCTTCCGACACGACACCGAAACGAAGTGGCCTCTAAATGGACACGAACCAAAGCCAACTCCTCCCAAACTTGGCTAGCACCCTCTATCCATGAAGTAGAGGAGAAATAAAGAATATTTGGTGGAAGAAATGATGGATTTAGAGATGAAATCAATGGGAACCTTCTCTAAAATTTGGGGAAGAACAAGAGAGAAATTTTGGGAAAAAATGAAATGAATGGATAAGTCAATCCCTCCTCCTATGGCTGCCATGTGTGGGTGGTTTGTCCCTATTTGCTAATGACCAAAATGTCCCCACTAACTCATATTGAATTAAATTAGGAAAATGCTTCAGGTTGAGGCTAAATTAGTCTAGTTTTAAGGCTCTAATTAAACTTAACCTATCCATGAAAAATTACTCTAACACACTAACTAAAAATATTATCATGTTGGCCATGCCTAACTAATGGGTGGGTCCCACTAGAGTCAAAACTATCCTGGGTCTCCGTTACAAGTCGGATTGAGCTGAAATTCGAACCCGACTCAAATAATCCAAAAACAATATTATAAATAATAAAATAAATTTCAAAAATATTTAAAAATACAAAAATGACAAAAATACCCATGTTCCTGAAAACTGGGGGTGATAAATCTATCCACCTTAAAAAAATTTGTCCTCGAAATTAAAACCAAACAATAGTAAAATGTCAAAATCACAAGTCATGGCTTAAAATTTAAAATGATTAAAATCTCAAAAATTTAAAGCATGATTTAAATGACTAAAATTATAAAATTTAAAATTACTCACAAATATAAACTGGGTGCTATAAGTCTATCCACCTTAAAAGAATCATCCTCAAAAATTAAAATAAAATAAACACAGAAAAATTTATGCAATTCGATAATCGTATGCGTCTGTCCAATCATCATGATACTCAGAATCTCCGTCATACCAGTGAGCAAGGCTACGATAATTACAAAGTCCACAACTACGGTACATACCTCTAGAATTATGGTATTTAAAATTTTTGCATTGTCGCTAGCTTGGCAGCGAAAACCTTAAATTCCCACACCCAAGAAATACGTCCATAATCCGACTATATGTCCTCACTATGCCTGCTAGCATGACCCTAGAGGATTCTAAAATCTCATAATCGATACGACCTAGCCTATACAACTTATCTCATAAGAAAATCACATCACAAGAACAAAATTTCATCCAACGATCAAAGAACAGATAGAATCGAAGTTTAAGACAGTTTATAAGAAGGCAAATGCGGAAAAGAGATTTGAAATATTGGAACCTGCTATCTGCTCTACTACTGCCTGCGTGGCTCAACTGTCATGGCAAAAGTACGCCCCTGCTGGCCTCCTCTAGCCTGCTGTACCCTGTCCTGGCCTGCCTGTCTGGCTGCACGGACAGCACAGTTCTTTACCTGGTGGTCTGGAGCTCCACAGAATAAACAAACTCCCAGCTTTATCCTACAAGCCTCCCGGGTGTGCCCCATCTTCTTGCAGAAGGCACACTGGAAGGCCTGTCTCTGGCCCTGTCCCTGGTGCTGCTGGGCACGCGCCGATGCCTGCTGAAACTGTAACTGAGGCTGCTGCTGCTGAAACTGCCTCTGCTAGAAATATGGGCACTTCGCTGGCCCTACACTCGAGCTAGCTCCGAGAATGTCACTGCCCCTCTTCGGCTTGAGGTCGAAGTCCTCTTCTGCAATCTGCACCTCCATAAGGATCTACTCGAAGGTTGCGTCACGTCTCCCAGAGGTACGAGTGCGCACTGCATGTATAAGACCCCTCCGAAACTTTCGGGCCTTGTACCCCTCATCCTGAACCAAACTGGGTGCAAACCTGCTCAGGCAGAAAAACTCTGCTGCGTACTCGTCCACCGACGAGTTTCCCTGCACTAAACTGGCAAACTGCCCCTCCAAAGCTGTCAAGGCTACATCCGGGTAGAACTTCTCCTTAAAGAGCTTCCTGAAGTCCTTCCAAGACAAACCTCTCACCGACGCACACGGATCCGTACGGTACCAAGTCAGAGCTATGTCAAAAAACTGGCTCGCTGCAGATGTCACCCACAGTCCTCTCGGGACCTCTGCCAACTCCAGACTCTACTGGACATCCTCCAACCAGTCGTCCGCGTATAGGATACCCTCGGCACCCTTGAACTCCCGCGGGTTCATCTTCCTGAAGTCGAGGTGTGTACCGGGCCTCCTCTGACCCTGATGCTGTACTGGTGCTCCCTGAATTGTAGCCTGTGTACCCCTCTCCACTGCTGCCATCGCCAGCTGATGGGAGTTCTCCATGCTCCGTCGCAACAGATCTGCCTGCGTGCTCTGAGTCTGCAACATCTGCTGCAAAAGAGCCATCATCCCCTGAGTATCTGTCGGTAGCAGAGGCGGCTGTGAAAGAATATCAGTGATGACTATGGACGGTCTCGCTGCTAGAGGTGGAAGACCTCCTGAAACCGTCGCTGCTGCTCCCGTCTGAAGGGCAGGGACTGAGGTGGCAGCTCCCTAAACTGTAGCTCCCTCTGCTGAAGGTGGAAGACCTCCGGGAACTGTCGCTACTACTCCTGTCTGAAGGGCAGGAACTAAGGCTACTGCTCTCTCGACTGCTACTCCCGTAGCCGGAGGTGGAAGACCTCCCGGATCTGACCTCTCTGGAACTGTACTAGGCCCTGCCTGAGAACGAGTCACCGTCATCCTGAAGACGAATTGAACCCAAGAGATTAATATGGCACATGATAAGATATTATCAAAGGAGGAAAATTGAATTCAAATGCAAGAAGAGTTGTCATGGTAATCAAAAGATCAGAGTTTTTCCTAAAATATGATTGAGTAACTCCTATCATACCCTAGATCCTATGTCCTAGTCGCAGGCTCGTAATTTGTACTCTAAGTCGAGCACCATTACGAGATCGCACTAATTGCGACACTGGCCTGCATGGGCCACCACAAAAACGTGTCACGACCCGTACCCTGAAGAGGGGCACGAGCACGTGGTTATGTCCAGCCTACACCGTAGTATCGGCGGTAGAACGCTGTATATAGGGTCTGTAAATACTACGACTAAAACAGATAAAGGTACCTGTACAGTATATACTCTCCGAATGGAGGTGACATAGCAATACAGTCTCAATCACAAATACAAAACTAAGGTAGATAGCATGGAAGAGAAATATGATAGATAAAACATGAAATGAGTCCGAGATACACACAAGTCCAGAGCTATACACAACAACCCAGAGTCACAGAAATATATATATATAAGATACTACAAACTGAAAGTACTAGCTGGCTCGCAGGCCAGACAAACCTAACTAAGCTATACTACTCAGGATGAGCAAAGTCTAGTGGCTCTACTAACAAGCCACAGTTCGGGTCTACTCTATCAGACTCGACCCCATAATAGGTCGGACAATCTGCCTCAGAATCATCTGTAATATGTCAACGGTATCCTGTCAGAAAAATGAGCAAGTACAAACACCAACAACAGTTCCATATGAATTGACAAATTCTATAAAAGACAGTGTAATGAAATACAAGACAAAATTAACTAAAAATATATATCAAGATGTGAGTACCGAAAAGGACGACAATATGTATGTATATAGGGCGACTTGGGAACTATTCGGAAGCCGAGTTACAACCCTTAACCAAACAAGGACCGGGGTTGTAACCCTTCTCCCGAACAGAACTTAGTCTCCAACGATAATAAATATAAAAGGTGCCTTGAATTATTAGTTATTATGTGATCGTCTTAGGAAAATATACTCAGGCTTTCCATCCGACCGGCTATGAACCATATATACAATAGAACGGTAAGGCCGGTCACCATGGAAAGCTATGAACCATATATGGTAAGGCTTTACCCGTCGTGAGGCGAGGGTATAGCTATGAACCATATGTACAATAGAACCATGTGGGAATTTGATCACACAACCACTAATAACTCCTCCATTCCTGAATAGTATAATGGATCTGGACATGACACGTCATGACACGGGATTCCATAAGAGGGTAGCAAATCCCCTTTTGAAATTGGTATCTATACCAATACATGGAAATAAGACAATATGTACCAATATACCATGAAAAACTAGGAACAATATCCTATGTCATGATCCAACATATACCAGTCCGTGAACTATCGTGACTAGAATTCGAGTAAGACAC
The DNA here is from genome assembly GCA_029216955.1 of Iris pallida. Lineage (NCBI taxonomy): Eukaryota > Viridiplantae > Streptophyta > Magnoliopsida > Asparagales > Iridaceae > Iris > Iris pallida. The sequence continues at coordinate 80,729 of JANAVB010036127.1, forward strand.
TACAAATGAATCGGATATAGCAGATATCAAGATAATGAAAACTATCAATGAATGTACTCGCCTATGGTCCTGAGCTGATAAGGTGAACAGACGCTCAGAGTAATCACAGACCTAAAATAAGATACTATGAGTCAAACAGGGTTTTATACTGAAAAGGAAACTAATATAAGTCATGAATGCAAGTCTAAGTCAAAACTAGGTCAAACCAAGTCACACCAAGCTAAACTAGGTTATACTGAGCCAAACTGGGTCACACTAGGACAACCAAGGTTAAACAAGGTCACAGAAAGTCAATCCAAGTCAAACTAGGTCAATCCGGATCAAGGGTTAACTTACAGTTGACTTTTGGTCAAAAAGTCAACTCTGGTCAACTCTAGTCAACACTGAGTCAACCCTGGGTCAACCCTAGTTCAAACAAGTCAAATGTTGACTAGCAGTTGATTTTCAGTCAACTGGTCAACTCTGGTTTGGTTTTGGTCAATTCTAAGTCAAGCGTGACTTGAAGTTGACTTTTGGTCAAAAAGTCAACTCTTGGTCAACGGAGGTCAAGACTAGCCTAAATCACCCTCATCTAGTCATTACCTACCAAGACAACATATTTCTAAACCCATCTAGCAATCAGAAACCCAATACCTTACATTTTCCAAAATCCTAACATTTATCCTTTACAAGGTAAATACCAATACCTTGCCCATTATAAAGAAAACTCCTCTAGATCTCAGGATACTGGCCTAGGCTCCTTAGGGTAGCTAGATACTATCTTATCTAAGGTTTACCAACCAAGAAATCTAGGGTTCTAGGACATCTAGTCCATCTTATGGTCCATGTTGGTCATCCCAACATTACCTTAGGGTATCGTCATGATACGCTATGGTATCATGAGATACCACACCCTACTCTCTACCAACCTTCCTAATTCACTCTCCCACACTCTCCTAGTGTCTAGGTTAGCCCCCTCTACTAGTCCAATAGGATACCAACCTAGTAGGACACTAACTTAGCTAACTCACTACTAACACTAACACAAATCACTAACTATTCACTAATTTTCCTTTCTATCTAAAACTCAACTCACACACACAATATACATAGATCATAGGAGTATGAAAATGTGGACTGAAATGAGAGTGAATGAATGGTGAATGAAGTGAAGTGAATGGTGAATGGGGGATGAAAATATGGATTGAATTTGTATTGAAAGATATATGGAATGAAGTGGACTGATATTTGTGATGGAAATGATATGAAATGATATTTGTGAATGCATGAATGATATGAAATGATATTTGTGAATACATGAATGATATGAAATGAATGGAGGGGTGGAAGAATGAATGAATGGAATGCATGGTTGAAAGTGTGAGTGAATGAAAGGTGAAATGAAAGATGGAAGGATGAGTGGGTGGATAGATAAATTTTGGGGCTGATTTGGACTGATTTGTAGGGTATATATATGGGCTGTTATATAGGCCAACTAAGGGGCTAATATATGGCTACTAAGTGGTGCCTATAGGGGTTATATGGACCAGCCAAATGGGGCTAAATGCTGTCCATTATGGACTGATTTGTAGGGTTGAATGGGGGGCTAAGATGGGCTGAATGGAACCTGTTATAGGGCTATCCTACACTGCTGAATTAACTCAGCTAAGGGGCTGATTTGGAGGCTAACAATGGGTGAAATGGTAGCTAAAATGTGTGCAAACGTGGGGCTGAAAATGTGGCTGAATGTTGGTGAATATGGAGGCTGTTTTCACTGTCCATTTGGACTGGTTTGGGGGCTAGTTTGGAGTGCTAAGTGGCTGTCACTTGGACTGATTTTAGGGGCTGTATAAGGGCTATTAAGGACAGGTTTGGGGCTGCTACTAAGGTTGGAATGCACAGCCTAGTACTCCCCCTCTTCACTCTTAATTTCACTCCTCTATCCCTCTATCACTCTCTCATTCCATTCTCTCTATCCTCTCAATACAAACACATACACACACACTAAATCTTATTCCCTCTACCACTCTATACTCTCCCAATCACTCACTCTATCTAAATCTCTACTCTCCCACACACACACACACACACACACACACACACATATATATATATATATATATATATATATATATATATATATATATATATATATATATATATATACATACTCTCAATACATATATATTAAGAACACATGAAAATAGACATACTCTCAAGTTATATAAAGAGACACCACACACACCATATATATATATATATATATATATATATATATATATATATATATATATATATATATATATATATATATATATATATATTTTATATATATATATATATATATAAAATATATATATATATATATATATATATATATATATATATATATATATATATATATATATATATATATATATATATATATATATATATATATACACATATATGAATGTATAGAGAGACACATATACATATAAATATATAACCATGAAAATATATATATAAATGAAACATTAAGAGCAATATTCTAGGAATCTAAAATCTGAAATTAAAATAGGAATATTCATTAAACCAAATATCAACCACAAGAAATGTCCACTATTGGGGATTTCCCACATGGACACAAAGTACAACACAAAGGACACTCCTATGACCTCCAAATGGACACGAAAAGGACACAAATGGAGATACAACCATGGGGGTCATTCCTACAGGTTCAAAATATTCCTATATGCATGTAGGGGTGGTTTAGAGGAGAGATTATACCTTCCGGGAGAGAGATTCCAAGAGAAACCCTTCCGACACGACACCGAAACGAAGTGGCCTCCAAATGGACACGAACCAAAGCCAACTCCTCCCAAACTTGGCTAGCACCCTCTATCCATGAAGTAGAGGAGAAATGAAGAAGATTTGGTGGAAGAAATGATGGATTTGGAGATGAAATCAATGGGAACCTTCTCTAAAATTTGGAAAAGAACAAGAGAGAAATTTTGGGAAAAAATAAAATGAATGGATAAGTCAATCCCTCCTCCTATGGCTGCCATGTGTGGGTGGTTTGTCCCTATTTGCTAATGACCAAAATGCCTCCACCAACTCATATTGAATTAAATTAGGAAAATGCTTTAGGTTGAGGCTAAATTAGTCTAGTTTTAAGGCTCTAATTAAACTTAACCTATCCATGAAAAATTACTCTAACACAGTAACTAAAAATATTATCATGTGGGCCATGCCTAACTAATGGGTGTGTCCTACTAGAGTCAAAACTATCCCGGGTCTCCGTTACAAGTCGGATTGAGCTGAAATTCGAACCCGACTCAAATAACCCCAAAACAATATTATAAATAATAAAATAAATTTCAAAAATATTCAAAAATACAAAAATGACAAAAATACCCCTGTTCCTGAAAACTGGGGGTGACAAATTATCAATAAAGAGAATAAAGTTCTGTATATCTCTGTGAGACTTCAAGTTATCCTTTTATCTCCGCTGCTATAAAGAAACTGATGTGTTTCTATTCAATAATAAAGATTGTCCTTATAACTTCAATTTGTCTGCTTCTGCCACTGCAATGTGTTCCTATTTGAAGATAATCGATTATATACCATCTTTGCCTTGTACAAGTGCAATATCAGACTTGTACGGCATCACGCCCAAGCGAGGACGATATATTCCAAGAGATAAATTATGTGAATAAATGACTCTACGAATCGGGATGTGACAGATCATGGCGGAGGAGATGCCTAGTCACCGGTGGGGGTAGTGGTCGCTGCCTCTGCCATGGCTCTTCCAAGTAATTAGGGTTAGGGTTGGGGAAACAATTGGGGACGAAGGAGGATTCTGAGGACTCGGTTTCTTGGAGAGAATGAGAGTAATGAGAGTTCATTTCTCTCTCTCCTGTCACAGGATTTTATACACAAAAAAGGAAAAAAAGAATTTATAATTAAATGCCTCAACATTTGATTTATTACAATTAGTTACAACAGGTAGTTAGAAGTTGGTTACAAAGTTTGTTAGGATTTGTTAGGAATTGGTTAGAATCTTGGAGAACACTCCAACTAATGTAGAGCCTTCCCTCAAAATTAAAATCAATTATTTCATATAATTTTGAAGAAACGTTATTAAATATGAAAATTACTATTCTCAAATAAACTCAAAATAACATTTTCGAAAAATTCTAAAATACCAGAAATTACCAAAATAGATAATTTAGAAAAGCGGGGTTACACTACATTCCTCACTCTAGATCAAATATCCATTGCAGGTAATTTTTATACTCTTCTTGATGTCATAATTGTCTTGCTGCAGTTTTGAATACATCTAGTGTGTCCAGGAGGTGTGTATGTATCCAAGTGTCGACCGTGTCTAAGTCAGTGTATGTGTCCAAATATTGTTCGTGTCCAGCTGTGTATGCGTATCCAGGTTGTGGCATAGAGGGAACTGGAGGAACCTACACCAAGAGTCGGGATCGACAAAGCTTGACTGTGTAATTGTTTGATTGTAATAACTGAGCATTAGGTGAATGTTATAAATTGGACATTCATTTCAATTGTTAAATTGAATGTGCTGAACTTCTATTTTCCTAAGTTGATTTTATTGAAACTGTGTTGGCGGGGACTTTTCTTTTTGATTTGGTTGAGTCTAAGTAAGGGGGAAAGCAAGGCAATATTTGATTTGGCCAGGTCATCTGTGTGCTGGCAGTATGATCAACAACTGTTGGTTTTACATTGCCTTGTTATTTTGATTTGCTAATATTTCGAACGGTAAGAGTTGTAGTGCCCCGTTCTTACATCGTGCCCCGTACTCTGTCCATGGGGTGCGCGAGAAAGGAACACAGTCGTTATCGATTCGGTCGGGACCGATAGGTCGGGATCGACCGAGTCGATCGAACGGGAACGGTTGAATTAAGATCCATTCCTCGTTATGGAATGTCTTCTTCGGAACCAAGTCCCATATTCAGCGGATTGCACCTCGAGGATTGACTCTGCGGCTGAGTCTGGAGAGTCCTCCCGTTGCTCTGCTTTTCACGCCGCTTGCGTTAGTTTTGGCTTTGTTTTCTGAATGCGCTTTCATGAATGTTTTCGATAGTTTTCATGGCTTGTATTTCGAACTCGCATTTCCTATCGAACTCCTTGAATAGTGCAGTATTCTAATCGGTTGCTTGTGCGATTTCAGGTAATCGCGTAGGCGACGTCTAGCGCGACCAATAAGTCCTCTCGCCGAAGTAAACTCAAGGTGAGTGGCTGACCCTTCTCTTCTCGACCCCTTCTTAAGTAAATCGATAGTGTTATTGCGGATGAAAGATTGAATACAAGGGCACGGGCACGGTAAAATGATTGAGTTTTTAAAGAGAATGTAGGCTATGTCTTAATAACTAAAAAGAAGAAAAATGGTCTTTGTACGGTCATGGACAACTTGTCGACAAGGTAGAGTTTTCCCGCACGGTAATCCGGGGCCACGGGACCGTTGCGGCCAAGAAGGAAACATTTTCAAAAGCTGTGCTGGGCACAATGTTAGGCGAGGACTTGCAGCGGGGCTCGCTACTCGCGCTGAAAGGGCCTCGTCTAATAAAAGCAAAAAGGAGTCCACGATGGCTCTGGGAGCCAGTGACCAACACACGAAATATTGCACTTGGTATGGAAATGATAACAATTGACAGGGAAGAACATGGTAAGTTTCATAAGGCGCGGCGCGGGCCGCCGTCGGTAAGTTTCAACGTAAATTTCACTATGCTTGTCATATGCTTGTTTGCAATTCATTAGGATGGTTAAAAATATTCATACTTTAAGTCATTTAAACTCTTCAACCAAATGAGAGCTTGGAACTTAAATAGCCACGTACCAGTACAAAGTGTAATGTACTGATCTTCGCTCTCCACGCAGGTACCCCGAACCACGAAGGGCGTGCCACCTAAAATCTCAAAGGCGGCGTGGACACTTTTGAAGCCTCGTCCGTGCAAAGGCTTGTTTCTGAATTCCTTTTGAAGACTCCGTATTCAGTACAAAAGAAGACCAATGACGGCTCGGCTTCCCTCGATCGCAGGTGAAAATGTGTAATGGTTTTTTTCTTGTAAAAATGGATGTAATGTATGGAACGACTATCTCATCGGCATTTATTTTGTAAGTCGAGTCATATTGTAGCCCGCGCGGCAATGAATGTAATGAAGTCAATGTAAATGAAGTTTTATCAATAAAAAAGTCTACTTCTATTTCAAATGTGTCATTCAATTTCTCTGCGTACTCTAACTTGATGTTGTGTTTCGGATAACCTTATGACTATGCCTTGTGCGATCGCAACTTAGGTTCGCACGGCATCACGCCCGGGGGACGACTATCGATTCTACGGAATCGGGGTGTGACAAGAGTTAGCTGGGCAATGGAGTTTGGGTTATGCAATTACTGGAAGCAGGACTCGGGCTAGGATGCTGGCAAGAAATTTTAAGGCTTCTAATCTATCATAGTATCAACTATGTGACTCAATAATAAGTTTCCTAATCGTGGGCAGTGGTGGTGTTATGGGCCGAGTAGGCCTACAACTATAGCTGTCAAGACGGGCCGGCGGGGCGGGCCGGCCCGTAACCGACCATAACCCACCATTTGGCGGGGCGGGGCGGGCCGACCCACCATTTTGGCGGGCCGAAAAAATTCCAACCCAGCCCAACCCACCGGCGGGCCGCGGGCTAGGCGGGCCGGCCCGCTTAATTTTTTTATTTTTTAATTATTGTTTAGTTTCTTAAAAGGAAAAAAAATTATATATATAATATTTTCTACTCACTATCATATGCATCAAATTACAAGTAAAATACAAAAAACATTATAATAGTAGATATTTTTTTTAAAATACCTTCATTCATGTAAATAAATGACCAAATTTAATATTTTATACGTCAATACCTGCATTAAATGAGAATTTTTATCATGTATAATACATATCTCATATATGTGCTAAATAAAAAAAATTATAAATTTTATAAAAAAATAGATGGCGGGCCAACCCACTTGGCCCGCGGGCTAGCCCACCACGGGGCGGGCTACTAGCAGGCCAGCCCACCTAGGCCCGCCTGTTTGGCGGGCTCCTAAATGCTCGGCCCAACCCACATTTTTGGCGGGCGGGGCGGGCCGGCCCAACAGGCTTAGCCCATTTTGACAGCTCTACCTACAACAGTGGATGATTAAAACTCTATACTTATAAATATTTTATTAACAGTTTCTATACTTTTGAATTCTACTAAATCTTAAGTACTATTTGTCAATATATGGATTAGAAGGATCTGGCAGTGAGAGCATGGTAAGGATTAGTTATATATGAACTAAAAAGTTTCTATTCGACCATTTGAATAATAGTATTCATATATATTCTATTTTAGCCAATGTGAACAGTAAGGTAGTCATAATTAAGTAGATAAGGTCTAGGAATGAGATGACTTGTTGGCAAATTAGTTGATTAGAATTAACCAATTTGTACTTAATAACAGGAGGACATCCAGTTTTACCACCCACACTTGATCACCCTAAGCAAGGCAAGTATACTCCTCGAATTTGTCCATTACTTCATGTCTTGTGCTTTTTTATATTCATGCTTGTACCTTCTTTTTGACACGATATGTCACGAGATTGTCCTGTATCTTGTTCCCTGAGTTTACTTGTGTCTGGGAGGAAAAATACTACAGATGTGTGATCAAACCCGAGTTACAATTCATGTGAATAGCTTAGGCCTCGCATCGTGCACGCGGGACCTAAGCCGTACCATTTCATGTTTCCTGTTCTATCCAAGCCGATCACACATTCTAGATGTATTTCAAATATATTGCACATGTCAGGTTTCATGTACATTTCATGTTCAGGCTTCATTTCATGTTTCATGTATTTACTTTTTAGTATTCATGTTCTTATTTCCCGTACTTTATATTTTTCCTGTACTCATTTCCATATCATGATGTTCTTGTTCATTTTCCTGGATATACTTAGCTCCGCTCCTGACTAGGATATGTTGCAAGTGTACTTGCAGGATATTGTTCTACCTTATGGGCCAGAGCCCAGGATCTTAGATGAGCAGGATGGAGCCATGACTTAGCTTGAGGTTTCAGGTTTAGATTGTTTTAGCTCGTCCTCTAGATATTGTATGTTGTGAGTTCATAGTGTTTTTATTCTTGTTGTCTCTAGTACTTTTATGATATTAGGCTCGGTGGATTATGGTGATCATTCTGGAAACGTTTTATAGATGCTGTAATTGTGCACATTCATGTTTATCTGGTTAGATTTCCCTAGATTTGTACAGCTTACTTCGTCGTGTCTAACGATGAAGGCTGGGCGTATCTGACTCCTGTCCGATTATTCGGGAGCCGGTCGTGACACGGATGCCGGTGAGGGCACGGGGGTGCGGACGAGCGTTGCCGTTGAGCTCTGGAAGGGGAGGGGGAGAAGGAGGAGGCGGAGGAGGAGATGCGGAGGAGGAGGTGGAGGAGGACGAGCGAATGAGAGGAGGAAGAAAGGAGGTGGCGGCTAGGGATCGAGAGGAGAAGAACTGTCAAATATTTGTCACCCCCATGCTATCATCATGCACCAAAAAGTGTGCAAGTGGATGATGATAACATGGGAGGATAACATATAGCCACCTCACCGTTTGGTGGCACATCACCTTCCTTATTCTCTAGATGATAGCATGGGGAGGTGACATATAACCACCTCACCTCCCTTGTTATATATATATATATATATATATATATATATATATATATATATATATATATATATATATATATATATATATATATATATATATATTGAAAGAAGGTAAATTGTGACGAATACTCCCACCGGGAATCGATCTCCTGACCTCTCGGGCCGTATGTAGCTCTCTTAACCACTAGAGTAGAGGTCATTTGCTATATATATATATATATATATATATATATATATATATATATATATATATATATATATATATAGAGTGTGTAAAACCCCTGAATTTTTGACAGATTTTTTTAATTTATGAAAAGACTTAAAAATGTAAATGATTTTTATTAATTATTAAAGATGACCTTAGACATTGTTAAGATTCGGAGCACAAGGAGACCATGAATAGTGGCACGGAAGATGTAGCAGTGTGCCTTGACTAGAGTACTAGCCATGCTAGGGGAGGCCCAGCCATAGTGATGTCCGAAGTAGGAAAAACCACGCCAAGTTGCGACGTAACCCCTATAAGTGAATTAATTAATTATTATTTAATATTGTTGACTTTTTAGTAACCCGGTTGTACCAAACCAGCCCAACGTGGCCCAAACCAAGTCCAAGCCCATATAGGCATGTGGTAGGACCAAGATGACCAGGCAGGCATATTTTTTTAAGTGTGCAAATATTTTTAAGATTATTTTAGAAATTGAGAAATATATTCTAATTATTGAATTAGAGGTAAAAAAATTATATTTTTATTATTAATGATGTTTTCAAAATTGGTACAATTATCTGGACCCAAGTAAGAGTGTGGTAAAATTTACCCATTGGAAAGATTTTATTTTAATATTTTTTATTGTTGTTAAAATTATTTTTGGGAGATTAACTAAGCCCGTCATTTGGTTTAAATATTTTGCATTGAGATTGTTTTATTGTATATATATATATATATATATATATATATATATATATATATATATATTTATATATATATTTATATATATATATATATATATATATATATATATATATATATTTATATATATATTTATATATATATATATATATATATATATATATATATATATATATATATATATATATATATATATATATATCGGTTTAAACATGTCAACTATTTGCATAAGCAAATATTTAAATTTTTTATTGAAATTTTTGGAGATTTTGTGCATATATATGGATATATATAAATATGTCTATATATATATATATATATATATATATATATATATATATATATATATATATATATATATATATCATATATATACTCTTGATAAGTGGGCGGCCACCCAAGTATCAGCGGCAGCAATTGCTGCTTTGGGCAAGGTGGGGCCCGACCTTCCCTTTTTTTTGCTAAGCCAGCAGCATAAAAGCTACTAGCCGACCCCCTTTATAAGAATCAACAGCAGCAACAAAGGTTGCTTATATGTGGCAGACTTCAATACCTCCCCTATCTCTATAAACACACATATCCAAACCCTAATCCTCCTCTCTCCTCCTTCCTCCCCCTCTCCCGACGAGTCCGCGTGCCCAGCCCGCAGCTCGACAGCGCCACCGTGCGGCGACAGTAACGGCAACAACGAACAACAACCGCAGCAACAAAACTTTGAGGTATACAACTTCACCAAATCAATTTCTCCCTCTCTAGGAGTCCATTTTTCTTTTCATAAATTCATGTATGAAGCCCACATGACCCTCTTCGAGATACCCCAAGTGGAGTTCGACATGGCCAAGCAACTTGTTCGAAAAATCGAGACGAAGTTGGAGAAATCAGATTTCTGAATCTGTTAAAACTGTTTTAAAACGACAACTTGTCGGCTAATTTTCTTGTTGTACATTAAAAATTTGGAGAAACTAATTGAAGACAATCATAGACAACATAACCAAGATTACAACGCAATTTGTAGAATCAGTTTTGGCGCATCGTACAAAAAGTTACGGATCGATGAACTTGCGCGAAAAACTGTTTTGTAACATTAAATATGAAAAAAAATTCCCGATACGGCGTGCGCCCCGACAATCCGGGCGATATGGTCGCGCACTATATACACCGAAAGACGTGTATGGATGTTGTCGACGTGTGGGAACTGACGGAACTCAGTTTCGTCGCGTGTGCGCGACGAAATCAGTCCGTATCCGTCAAGATACCCCCGTATCGATAATTTGCAAACTTGGCCCTAACTTCGTGTACAGTCGTCGAATCGAGAAGAAACTTGTGCCAACAAAACCGCATCATTCTTTTGGTCCTGTGTGTCAAATTTGATTCGATTCTGAGAATGTTGACCGGGACGCCATATTGGCGGGCCTACAATCCCACTCAATGGGCAATTTTGTGCACGGTCCACCGGAATCCAAAATTGGACATACCGTTGGGTTCATCTCAACAAAACAAATCTGTAGACATGTAGTTTGACGACTTTAGAGATCATAGATACTGGCACGCGTTTCGGTGCAAAGCGGGTCCAACGGCGGATATCGTTTTGACCAAAATTACAATTTTGCCCATGTTCCAGAATTTGACTTTTGGACATGCATTTTCTTGGTATATCTTTTACACCGAGTACGTTTTTGATGTTTGTTTTAGCGTCTGGAGTTTTTTGGAGACTGTGACGTTTCTTGGCTGACATTGTGATTTCTTGGGCTTGCCACTTTGCACCATCAGGCAAGATACCTTGCCACCTTACTCTGTGATTATTTTACTTTATTTTTCAGTTATTTATTTTCAGTTTCATATATATATTACTCTATGTTTTACATCACTGTGCGTCCAAGTCACACTTGGGTGCAAACGACCATATCGGTCGTTTTATTTGCTTTTATATTATTTTTTTCATTGACTTAGCTTAGTGACTACCCATTGATGGTGAGGTATTGGTATGTCTCATACAGCCTTGACACGTATTTTATCACGTATTGTGAGTCTCATGTAGGACACGTACTCGCGTAGTCGGCCTGCCACCGATACGTATGAGACGTGCGACAGATAGTAGTAACTACCAATAGATTGCATGCTAGTAGACTTGGCAGTTACTAGAGGTACATATGAGTCATGAATGTTACTCTAATAGGCATTGGATGGGAAGAACAGTTCCTTAATGTATGGGTCATATATGCACTGTCCTGATAGCCGGTTATCTCCAATGGGAGGTACGGTCCTGATTGCCGGTTATCTCCAGTGGGAGATACAGTCATGATTCATGATATTCCTGATCATGTCCATGCGTCAAAGGTTTGTTCTTATTGCATTATCACTGTAGACTGGTTAGGCACCTGATTGCATACATATTTCTTTCTTTATATTATATATCATAGTTATTATGGCATGGTGTTTTTTTGTATCTTGTTACGTCCCTATGAGGACCTGGTTATCTCTCCAGGATTAGACGACTTCCCACAGGAGTACGGAGCAGCTCTGGATCCAGCTTATATTGATACCGAGGCAGTTCCTACTGATTTCTAGTTTATTCTTTGTATGAGACATTATTGGATATTTTACTTCTCTTTTCTTTCTATTTTGCGGAGGTTGGACTCCGATCTTGTGAGACTACTTTCTTAGCTGTTTGGAGTGAGTATGTTCACCCGGCTATCTTTTGTTACGCTCATTTATCATTTGGATTTGTTATCTTCTGTGTTGAGCTGTGATGAGATTAGATTATATTATTTTGGCATGTGATTATTTTATTTATAGCTTATGTGCATAAACGAGGATTCCATATATTGGAGTATTCTTTGCAGGGCCGGCCCTGGGGTAAGCCTGACAAGACTTGGGGCTTGGGCAACCCCCCTCCATAGGGCAACCCTCCGGCCATTTAGTTTTCTTATGACCGGTCCAACGAAAATTCAAATTAAACATTTATCTTTCAATAAGGATAAAGGGCAACAAAAATTAGCTCCGGCTAAGGCAACCCAAACCGCGGGGCCGGCCCTGATTCTTTGTATATGTGCAGCTGGCATGTTCACGTTCTTGGTCCTATGTATTATGGGACTGGGCGTTACAGAGAGAAAGAGAGAGGGATCAACATCCCCTCACTTTTTGTATCCCCCATGCATTCCCATGTTAACACCCGTTGGATCTTTGTTTAAGTCATCTAATCTTAACCTTTGAAAAATAAACGGTTAAGATTAAATGACTTGAGCAAGATCCAATAGATGTGAAAGAGGGGATACATGGATGATGCAAAAGTGAGGAAATGTGGTGTGGATCCCTCCTTTTATATATATAAGAAAAATAACTTCATTTCTTAAATGAACATGTTCATGTATGATCTCCTAATTCTATGTTTCTCCTTAGGTTACGTTTGCTTCACGGAATCAGAACTTTGGAAAGAAGGTCTTTTTTTACTGTGTTTGGATGCCAAAGAAACCAATCACAAAAATAAAATAATTTTGGGGAAGAAATGGTTCACCTCATGCATCCCAATGATTCACTTTTCCATTCCAAGGTTTCCTTTCAACTTTTTGACGTTTCAAACGCTGGAAAAGAAAATTGATATAAATTATAACTTTTTTTGGCAAATTCTATAGGCACTCCACATTTTACTCCAAGACAACCTTTACTTCAGGACAACCCAACTTTGTGTAATTTTTACTCAGGACAGACCCAGTTTTACTTTGGGCTGCCCAACCTCCCTTTAGGACTTCATAAAGTAGGACTGTCCACAAAGTTGACAGTCCTATTTTATGTTAGGACTGCCGACTTTGTTGATAGTCTAAATCTAAACTACCCAATTCCTTTAGAACTGCCAACAAAATTTACAGTCCTAACATAAAGTAGAACTGTCAACATATAAAATTTGTAGTCCTAACATAAAGTAGGACTGCCACAATGTTGGCAGTCCTATCTTATGTTAGGACTGCCAGTCCAAATCCAAATGTATGGACTGCCCTCAGGTAAAAATTTGGAGTGACAAATTTATAAATAAATTGAAAAAATGGACTGCCCTCAAGTAAAACTCAAGGTGCCAATAGAATTTGCCATTATTTTTAAAAATTCCTTTTCTTTCGCGAATAAAAGATGTTCTACAGACCTTGCGCGTGATATGGGGTTGTTTGTCGTTTCTTAGTACTTTGGCATGTTTGATACTTTCTACATTTTCTATTAATTTTCCATTACGTAGAGGTATCTTCTAAAAGAGTTGGATTTCCCATTCTTTTTCCAGAATGGGAAAAAAAAAAAAAGGAGAATGAATGAACGTCTTTGGATAAATTCTGTTCTGGATTGGAAGGAATATTATATTATACAAAAGGTTTCAAAAGAAAGCATGAGCCGAAGGCAGATGTAGAAGTTGTGTAATGCTTCTGCCCCCAGAGAAGGAGATTCGCGCGCTCTCCCAAGACCGAGGGAGGTCCCCCATTCACCTTTTTCTGTCTTTGCTTTCAGACTTTAGTTTGAGCGGCATATAAAAAGAACAAACTTTATTCTGCATAACAACGACGTGGTGTGCATACTAACAGAACCTTTAAAATTGCAAGGTAGGAGGATTTTGAGCTCCTTGCAGGGTATTTTAGAGCTAAGATCAGCCCTATAGCATAGGTGTGAGCAGATCTCGGTTTGAAACCGAAAACTGATCCAAACCGAAATAAAAATTCGGTTTGGTTTTATTTTAATTTGGTCGATTCTCTATTATGGGTTTAAGGTAATTCGGTTTTTGATTCAGATAACGGATTTGGACTTCGGTTTCGATTTGAACCTAAAATCGAAATAACCTATGAAGTTACATATTTACCCCTTGAATGTTTGTTTCTAACCCTGATTCCTAAAACTCTCTCTTTTCTTAAGGTACTCTGTCGTCGTCGTTGGACTCTTGAGCTACCCTATCCTTTTTCTCTCTGTTCTCCAAATCTCTCTGAGCTTTGACTCCAGAGACTTGAGCAGTGCCAGTGAGCCCTCCCTCTCTCAGTCTCTCGTCGGAGATCGAGCATGTCTAGCATATCAAGCACTACTTTGGAGTCCAGATCGACTACTCGAGCACTTCATTCTCGAGATCTAAACATGGATCTTTGGTATTGATAATTTATATTCATTTATCCCGGAACACTGGGTAAAATAAATAGCATACGTGACACTTTTATTTATCTTAGGAGTAGTTCACATAAATGCATTTAAGTAACAACAAAAGGAGAAAAAAGACACTTTTATTTATCTTAGTACTAAAAATTGGTGGGGAGAGAGAGAGAGAGAGAGAGAGAGAGAGAGAGAGAGCATATGGATGCTTAATAATAAGAAAAGGAGAGCATCACAATAGTCTTTGTTAACCAGGTAAATAAGAGATGCGCATGCGCTACGATCCTCTTTGTATCATGATAATATTTATTAGTAGTTTTTGTTTTTTTAACATGAATCTTTAATAGTTGTAAATAGATATAACACTCACAGGAAATGTCTTATCATGCTCTTTGATATCTGTAATATTGCTTTGTGTTTCTAAACTAAAAAAGAAAAGAAAAGAAAAACTAATTGGTTCAATACTTAATTATTGATGTTACTGATATTTTATTCTGGCATTCTGTTGTTACATATGTTTCAAGAGGTTTTATTCTGGCATTGACGAGTGACGAGACATAAATTGAAGCCATTGGTGATACATAAACTGCAGTCATTCACTCAGCTAGTGGCAAGGCATAAACTACAGTCATTTCTTTTGGGGGGTAATTTGGTTCACACACCCGTAATTTGGTTCACACACCTATGTTGTCAGTTTATTTCTTGTTTCTTCTTAAATTTTTACTTACATATTATACGAGAAAGTGGCACTGGCTTGAGAAGAGACAAACTGATACTACAAGGAATCATGAGCCACATAGTGGCACTTTCACTGTGGGCCTCTACTAGAAAAATGGTTCTTGCCTCAAACTCATCAAGGTAACTTAGGTAATTATCATGCACTTCTCTTTCTTGAATTATATGATTTCACAAATAAGAATGTCACTTATTTATTTCTGTTTAAAGTTTGTTTAATATTTACTTTTTTGATTATTAACTCTAAATAGCTATAGTTACAATATTATATTCTTATGGTCAAACATAATATACAACTTGTCTGGAATTTTTTATTTAGAAATGAGGTTACCTAGCATAAACTCTATTCAAAGAGTTATGTGGAATATTTGTTTTTCATAAGAATGTAGCATAAAGTACTCTCCCAAATGAGAAGTTGAATATGGTCAAACATAATATACTATCTGACCTAAATAAAATTGGCATTTCAAATTCACTATGAATCTTCCTCTGTGAATTATTGTAGATCAACTTGCTAGCATATTCTAGATCAGTGCAAAAAAGTTGAGGGCTTTAGTTTTCTTTATTAAGCTTAATTCGACTCATCTGAGAGTTTGGACATACAAATGAGAAGGTTCCATAAACCAAAGTTATGTCACTCTTGGTTTTTGCCTCCCTCCTGGAAAGCATGCTCACTTAAAACCAGTACCATGTCCATGTCATACTGTGTCAGACACATAGGACAGGCTAAGATCAATTTTGCCTTTTGGTTTCAACATGTTGTCTAGTTTGTATCATCTAGATCAAGAAGGTTCTTTAGCTGCCCATTGGCAAACCAGGGTTGGTATTTCTCCCTCGGCTTCATATTTCCGCAAGCTGATCGTTGCCACTGTAGTCCACAATACTGCACCAAAAGGAAAATTATTGATGTAGAGTTCTAGATGGGTGTAGGCACGAAGATGGAAGGTGGGGTATTTTAGGATTTTGCCAGATTGGTTAAGGTGGGATATTTTAGGATTTTGCCAGATTGATTTAATTATGTCTTCCAAAGTTTAAAAAGGAGCATACAATAACGCAAGTACACACAAATAGACCTGCTGCAAGCTTCCCAAGGGTAAGGGAGATTGGCATGAAGCACTTGCTGCACCAATTTCTTTATATCCTTCTTGACCTTTTGTTCACCCTCTACTTGTCCACCACCCATGTACCAGAATCTAAAGTCACACCACCTTGAGACTTATCAGAAGGTCTGGTCGGATATGACGCCATGAGACCATATATAGGAATAGGTTGCACTTGTATCTACTGCATAGTTGAGAAGTGGGTTCCCAATCTGTGTTTCATGCAATTATCCTATTAGATGACAAAATCAAGGTGTTTGCATAGATTCAGCAAAAGGATTGCTAAATTTTTATCACAATCTCAGCAACTTGCCCACATATTTTTTTTGATGAGTTCCTTCATTACTTGCTTTAAGTGCACCATGATTTAGAAATAGTGGATTAATTTTAACTTGTTTCAATTTTTAATGTTTTGTCATATAATTTATTGCAGGTTGGCTTGCTGTTCGAGTAAAGACTTTCACAGCAATAAAGCTTACAAGATACCTTAGGTGGTTGGGACATGAAACCAAATATTTCAATGTTGCTATAGAGGCTACTAAACTTTTGGGATCACAATGGAAGCTGAGCAGTCAATTTTTTGTTAGACATAAAATTTCAATGTTGCTATAGGTCTTAGAATGTGTACCTTTATGCAATGTATCAGCTATTGTATTCGGTCTTAGAATGTGTACCTTTATGCAATGTATCAGCTATTGTATTCTCAATGTGACCGGATCTTAACTATTTTTAATGAAATGAATTATTCCAAATAATAAGGTGTTTTATTGATTGTTACAGCAACATTTACATACTCTTATGTTATATTTAATATTATTTGCTAATGATGAAAATGTAATTAGGAGCACTATTTTTTTGTTGCAACAAAAATTATCTACTTTTTGCAACGATTTTTTATTAAAAATATTCATTTTTTTTGAATTTTATCAGACTTTTGCAACAATGAGAAAAGTATTTGTGATTAAAAATTTGTTGCCAATAAAAGTATGCAGGAACAAAAAAATTGTTGCCAAAAAAAAATACATGCAACAAAACCATTTTGTTGCAATAAAATACTATAGACAGCAAACTATTTGTTGCAAATAAAATTATTTATAACAAAATTATTTGTCTCAAAAGAACATTATTTACAACGAGAACTATTTTGTTGCTAAGTTTGCAACGAACCAAAAAAAACGTTGCAAAAGACCTTTTGGTACGCACTTATGGCGACGAATTGGATGACAAAAAGATTTCGTTGCAAATACCCTTTTGTTACAAATTTTTAATTTTTTGCAACAATTTTTTTTGCTGCAAAAAGTGTATCTTCTTGTAGTGTTGTAGTTGGTGGATGTTGATTCCTTTGCGGATTAACATAATTTGTGGTTTAGGCTTCTCTGTACTCGGTTTGTTTAAGCTATAATTACAATATTATATATAATAACAATATTATAGATAATATTTTGGGAGACTTTATATTCTTAAGTTACATAATTGCCTTCAGTCAAAGTGTTGTTTTTGTCAAGATTCAATCTTTGTTGTGTTTTTTTAGATTTTCTCTTCAAAGTCTGCAACTTTTTTCCTTTACTGATGAGTTTAGTAGTTCTTCATTTTTCCTACCCATAATTGAAATTTTCAGGCATTTTCTCTAATTTTGCGTTGTTTCAATTATATGTTTCACTCTAAGTTGGTTTTTATTTTTATTTTTATGGTTTTCGTGAGTTTTCTTTCTTATTCAGCTTTTCTCTTCATCATTATGTGGTCAAAGTTGCAAGTGTGTGTTAAAGAGCCAGTCTTGTAATTCAGCAAGTTCTCCAAAGAAAATATGGACAACTTTTCGTAGCTTTAGGCGCAGCCATTTTTGGCTTTTGAACAAGTAAAAGGAGTGAATTTTGTTTTGTTTTGTTCTCAATTTAACTAATAAGCAATCTTTTCTAGTAATTTATTCCATCTAACAAATTCATAGAACTTCATTAGTTCATAATTGACACTTTTTATATATATTAAGTTCATAGTTGACTCCTTGTGATCACTAATCACACAAGCTCTTCTTATGTGTTTATTTCCATTAGTTCCTTTATTTTAGACAACTGGGGATGAACTCTTGTTTTGTTCATTACAGAGTGAAACTGATTTGCTAGGGAAATATCAGCAGGCAAATATAATTTATCTTCGCCACACTTGTATAAAGAATGGACTCAGGCTGAACTATTTTGTAACCTTGTACATTCATTTTAAGACTGCCACATTCATTTTAAGACTACATGATGGTTATAACTTAGTAGTTCGTATGGTTTGCTTTAAAAAAAAGTTCTACAGATTTCGTAAAATTAAAATTTGATATAGGCTGGAATTGTATTTTATTCAAAATCTGGAGCTGTATTTGTAAAAAAATTGGAGTAAAACTTCAAATTACATTGATAAAGGCTTTGTTGTTGTATTTGTAAATTTTGTGATTATTTGTATTAAAAAAATCTGAAATGGGCTGACTTAAAAAGTATATCGACTGATCCATTATGAAAAGGCCTATCATACCGAATAAACCGAATGGACCGAATCGAATGGTTTGGTTTCGGTTCGGTTGTCTAAATTTCGGTTTCCGTTCGGTTTAAAGATATTTTTGGTTCAATTTAATTTCGGTTTTAAAATTTTTCGATTTGGTTCAATCTAATCGACCAAATGCCCACCCCTAGTATAGCTTACTTAGGTTGAGTTTAGAACTGCTTATTAGTTGTTTCTGTTTTAGTTTCTTAAACAACGGAAGAAAGTTGTTTGGTACAACTTATTAATTTTTTGTTGGAAATTAACTCAATTTTGAGACATCTCTTAACAACTTACAACGTATTGTCAAAAGTTACTTCTGCTCTCAGTTTTTAAAAAGAAGATCAAAATAAACCTTAATGCCATTAAAATATTATAGTGGAATATTGACCAAGTCACTAAATCTGGACCCCCTTTTTTCCCTCGAGTGAAAAAAAAATGCCATCTATAGGTCCTTTATCTGCACCCGTACCTCTAAACGTAACCCTAACTCTCAACATCACCAAAACCTTTAAGTCGAAAATCATTAAGTCGCTACGTTCCGTCGAGGAGAGTTGTCCCCTTCTATGTAACATCGAGATGGTGCACATGCGCCAACACATTAGTATATGGTAGAGAGAGGGTCATTACTAAAAGAAGATATTAGCAACTCCAAATTTTCGTCTCTAAAGCCAAAAAAAAATTATCGCTAAAGACATTTAGTGACATAATCGACAACAAAAAATTAAGAGTCGCATATTTGCTAGTCACAGAAGAAAATATGTCATTGTTGTGACATCACAAAGGACGTCGCTAAACGTCGTCAATATCATAATGAATAATAATGCCCAATGGAATCGCCAATACAACGACAAATCAACAACATATGACGACTCATCATATTGATAATATTGTAAAGTTTGCCATATTAGCAATATGAGCGATGTTTAGCAACGTTCAACGACGCAGGTATTTTCCAGTTAGTAATGCCATAAGGCGTCGTTAAACATCGCTAATATTCCAATTAGCGACATCATTAGTGACGTTATAGATGCCATGATATCTTGTAGTAAGCATATGTCGCTGAATACATAAAAACATAAACAAACGGCATCTGATTCAATATCCAAGAATAGAAACACAGAGACAATATATCATAGTGTTGGGAACGAAGCACGGAAACTGTTCTCCCAAACCAGAAAGTCCTGCGAGAGAACAGAGCAAAAGCACACAAACAAAAACGTCAAACACAATCGCAGACACAAAGATTTTTGACGTGAAAAATCCTTGCGGGAAAAACCACGGGACGATCGATGTCCAACCCTGAAGAACTTCCACTAATGGAATAAAGAGAATACACCCTCTACAAGCTCCTCCCGATCCAACACGGATCACCACAACTCACTTGAAAGAAGAAATTTTTTGATTGCGGACTCCGAAGAAGATGCCGAAAAATTATTCGAAGCAATCTCTCCTTCACAATAGTCCTTAATCCTGTCTCTCTCTCTCTCAAAGATTGTAAAGCACTCTTGTTTTTGAGATGAGTTTACAACTAGCATGCATCACCCTTTTATAAGCCCTTGGTAATCCATACATGGAAGGACAATATATATGAAAACTTCCAATATGCATCAATAATATATTTAATGGAAATCCAATTATAATTGGCTTGCCATAATTGGAAACCAAATAATATGGAAAGCTACTATATGAAGGGTCAAATCATAAATATATGATCAAAGTAAATATGAAAATCCAATCATATATTTCCTTACCATATATGTTCCAAAATAGGATCCATGCACTCCCCGAGCTTCTCCGACACACGGATGACGCTCGTCGCTCTCCGGGATATTCTTCACATAGGTTGGGAACTCCACCCACTCCAACAAATCTTTTCCTTCATAACTAGGTGGAGGAACTCGTCATCCCGACGATCCGCCTGCAGTACTCAAACTTCTCCCTTGGTAGAACCTTCGTGAGCATGTCCGCTTCATTGTCATCAGTATGGACATTCTCAAGCGCCACGTCCTTCTTCTCAACCACATCTGTAACGCCCCAGTCCCAAAATACGTAGGACCAAGTACGTAGACATGCCAGCTGTATACATACGAAATTCATGGACCTCGTATGTATACATAAGCTGTAAATGTAGTAATCCAAGACAACTAAATCTCATCCACAAAGATAAATAATAATATAAAAGCAACTTTGAGTTTGTCATGTACACCATAGTTGGGCGGAGACAAAGTCCACTACCAACCAATTTAAATATGAAAAAATATACAAGGAAAGAATTTAACAAGCGAGAGCAAGTGACGAATCCAAGAGTAATCATCACGACGGAATAGAGCGCAAGTCATGGCCTTAGCTAGAGCACCTGCAAGAAATCAGGAAGACACACACCTGGGGAAAAACCAGGTCCTCAGAGGGACGTAACAAGACACATAATATCATGCCGATAAACTGAATAAATAAAGCTCAATAGAAAAGTATGCATGTATAAAGGTTCCTAACCATTCTATGTGGATTTCAATTTAGAGGACAACGTTCTACGCAGGGGCTGTCTCAAGCATGTAATAAAGAGTGGCCAACAAGTAGTACTCATCCGAGACACTATCGGCCGGGTAACACGTAGCGCTCATCCGAGACACTATCTCCCAAAATGTGTGTAAAAAGTAGCCCCTACGCTAGTAGCTGTCCCCTCCCCCCCAATGATACTATACGTGTGTCGTAACTATGACACACAAACACGTGTCGTTTCCACCACACTGTTTTAATATAGATAACTGTCAAGTCTTCTAATCATGCATCTATTGACAGTTATTCCTACGCATGCGCACGGGGGATCAGCCCACACGCAAGTGACCTCTATATGATACTCACAACTCTCACACACAACTCGTGTACAATCGTGACAAGTCAATGAGACACACTAAATTTGACGGTAGTCCCTTAACTCTAAGCCAATTGTATAAAATATAGTAATTTGCATCTACATATAATTTAGAAAGAAACAACTTAAAAATAAACACAACATGCATGATATTGAGCAGAAAATTTAAATAGTAAAGGCAAGGTGTCTTGCCTGGTGGTGCTGCCTGGAGTGGTACCATGATTCAACAAGACATGTTCTGTCCAATAGTCGGGGTCACTGTGTGAGGGTCCGAAATTTACGAGAAATAGAAACATGCAATCAGTCGGGATCAATGATGATAATCGAGAAATTTTTTTGAAGGTGTATACTAATTTTAGAAATTACTTATAATAATAATAATTTAAAACTAGATTTTTTATTAGTCAAAATTTGTTTTAGGAAATACTTAAAATCGCAAAATATTTTTAGGCAAAAGTACTCTAAGTTGTAAAATATGCTTTTAGGTAAAATACTATATTCCACAAATTTAAAAATATATTTTTCGATAAATATTTAAAAATAGTACTACATCCTTTAGACCCAAAATTATAATCTATATATATACATACTCGAGAATAATATTTAAATTTTGCTTAAAATTAGCTTGACAATTTTGTACTACTTAATAATAATAATAATAATGCAATTGACAAAACCTCAATTAATAGTAGTATATAATAATACAACAAATTTATACACTAAAATTAGGTATAGAAAAATCATAATAATAAAAAGAGTAATAAATAATAACCATAATATAATAATAAAAATAAACATAATGATAATAGTAATCATTTTTAATAATAATCATAATACTAATAATAATAAATAATAATAATAATAATAATAATAATAATAATAATAATAAATATCATAATAATATGTATAGTAATAAAACAATCATAATAATAATAATAATAATAATAATAATAATAATAATGATAATAATAATAATAATAATAATAATAATAATAATAATAATAATAATAATAATAAAACCTATATTTCCTTTAACCTCCCCCAAATTTTGTAAACAGAGAGGGAGAGAGTGAAAAGAATCGGGAAAAGGGGGGTTTACTCACCGCGGCGGTCGGCGCTCGCGTGCTGGCGCGTCGGAGCTCGGCGAAGGGTTGGTGGCGCCGGCGCTGGGTGCTGCCCGCAGTGGTGTACGGCTACGGAAGGAGGGGCACCGGGGGTTTCGAGGGCGCGGGCGGCGCCTCGGCTCCGTTTGGGTCACCACAACGGCGGCGCGGAAGCTCGCCATGGGCGGCGCTGGAGTTTAGGGCTTTCGTGCGGTTGCTCTTGCTCGGTGCTGACGCCGGCGAAGGGGTCTTTGCCGAGGCGACGGCCAGGATGGACGGAAGGCGCGATCGCGTGCGGACGGATGTTCGACGACGGCGCCGAGGAGAGGCGCGGCGGAGGGTTGAAGAGGTGGCCGGCGGTTAGGGGCGAGGCGGGGGTCCCATACGCGGTGGCGCGGCTTGGGGGCGGAGACGGCGGCTACCAACGCCGCGAAAGGTCGTACGAGCGACGAGGCCTGGTCGACGAAGGTGAGGTTTCGCTTCCCTCTTCTCGTCCTTCTGTTCTTGCGGATTTTTGGTGGCGGGGATTTGACCGGGGTAGATTTTGGGAGTTTGGCCGGAGACGGCGGTGAGTGTGGAGTCGGGCTCGCCTGAGTTGGGTTGCTGCCCTTGGTGGCGACGACAAGAAATTGACGAGAAGGAGGCAAGATGATGACGGCGATGGTGGTGATAGTGGTGGTTGGTGGTGGAGATAGGCCTGGTGGTGGTTGACGGCGACATGGAAGAGGGTCTGGGTGTTTGGCGAGCAGGAGTCGGGATGGTTGTCGGGGTTGTGGAGATTTGTCGTGATAGGTGCGGGGGACCGGAAACAGTGCCAGGATGGCGGTGATGACGGAGAGATGATCGGGGAGCCGCGGTATCGGGGTGCTGTTGTTGGAACGACGAGAGTTTAGTTTTAGGATTCGATTTGAGTTGGGGTGTGTCCGACGCAACATGGATGGACGTCCGGGATTGTCGGACGGGACGAAATATGTATATGTAATGGGAAAATAATTAGTGGATGGGAGGCACAGACACGGTGCACAATGGGGTGTAAATAATTATGGACGAGTACCTGCCTATTTATAGGATGTGGGAATTTCCATTAGGATAATGATTAGGTTTTGTTTAAACCAAATCAGATAATTTAAATTAAATCAAATCCAATTTCAAATACAAATCAAAATCCTGTTTAAAAATAATTAGATTTTTAGTTTGAAATCAAATGGGATAATTCAAATTGCAAATATTTACTTATTTAAATAACTCCATAAATTCAAACCAAGATTTAGATGCCAAAATAATTTCAAAATATATTTTCTAAAATACTAGAAATATTAATTTCAAAAATTACATTAAAAATAAACTAATAAATAATTACTAATTATATATGTATGCATAAATACTGTATTCATAATTTTGCCTTTCTAATAAAAATATTATTTATTATAAAAATTTTGCGAGAAATGAAAGGCTTTACTAATAAAATAGCAACTTGAAATTGCTCAAAGGCCACAATCTATCCGACACGAAAGTTTACATCAAGGCGACGGTGCATCAAGGCAACGATCGCCTTAGCATGAAGGTCTTTACGACGCGTCTTACATTCAATTTCCTAACGAGTAGGAATCTATTAGCCAAATTCCCAACTTATCCATCTCGCAACATCGAATGTAAATTTTGATTCACGCAAGCTCAATTGCAAGGTGAATCTGGATTTAACGACATGACTCGTAAGTCATTCCCTTATCATTCCCTCTCGTGCATAGCACGTTTCTCGCAATCGCCTATCCGAATCACCAAGTCCGTTGGTGAATTCTAGTTCGATCGTCGACCAACATAACCATTCAAGTATTCATCCGACGAATACTCAAAATCTAACTTATCATTCTCAATCGAAAGCTGTTCCAACAATTCTCGATCGCCTAGATTATCGTCAACATGTACCGTGTTATATTCGTTATCAGTGCAATCTCATATGCGATATTGCATGGGTCGTCTTACGGTCTGCAGCAATCAATTTGATTTGGCGGTCAAGTCTTCTAGGGTCAGCTGCCCCGAAACTACGCTCGATAATTGTGGATCATCACCGATGGACAGTTTACTACGAACCATGCTATATCTTATTCCGGAGCCAAATCACGTTTCGATGATTCTATGAGACTACCCAATTCCGGACAAAACCGTTTCTATCGGCACAACTGATGCGCAACTATCCTCCGAGTCAAGTCATGCACTACCGTTGATGATTCCGTAATTTACGAAACATCTACTCGTATCGAGTTCGAGTCTATCTTACTCATGGGTCGACACACGAGATGCTATACGCATCAAGCAATCGTCGATGACTTATAGTCTCGTCTTGATTAATCGCAAAATTTACGATCAACCAAGTTCGTTCATTCTCGTATCGTTACTTACAAAAATTTTGATAGCGCAAGGCGCACTCCATTTTGTATTCTCACATCGTGCTTACGTTTTCTTGCGTATCGATCTTGATAGTTCATATCAATTTCGATAGCAAGTGGGTCGACTTCGAATCCGTTTCAACGTCGACTTAACTCGTATTGCATACATCCAAGTTTGCAACGAACTTTTCCATACGCATCCACTCGTTCTCTGATTTGCCGCATCCCGCTGTACTTTGATCGCGTAACTGAGTTACCGATTATCCAACATCGAACCTTCGAGTTATACGATCACGCCCTCTAAGTTTCGCGTATTTTTCAGTCGTACTCAAATGAGTGTCGCCGTAACGTAACCAACTATTTCTTAGGCACGATTACTCACATCAACCAACTCTTCACCGAAGTCGCACATCGTGCGATTCGATTACAATTCGCATCGCCTAACATTTCTATCGAAATCGCAAGTCGTGCGATTCGATTCGATTCGCCTCGCTCAACATTTCTATCGAGATCGCAAGTCGTGTGACTCATTTGTACGCTCGAGTATTCCCTTTCCCGTCGATTCGATTATTGCATCAAGGCATAATCATTTCGCTAGTCTCGGTCGTCCGACCAACTTATAACTTTCGTCCGACGTATCGTTCATCGATACGAGTCTCGCCTTATCGTCCCAACCGATTTCCAATGATCACTTGTATCAACATATCGTCATACAAATTTCCAATCGAGTCTCGGTACTCTCCCGTCCGATACGGACAAACCTTCCGCAATTCTCACAACATGTCGATGAAATTTATCGCACAAGTGCTATACCATATACCACTCGGAATCGAGTCATTCATCGCCTACGTGGTATGACATATACCACTCGAAATTTAAGCCATTTCCCTCGCATTACACTTAGTATAAACCGATAATCCCTTCCGACTCACGATTTTCGCAGTGATCGTGCTTGATCACAACCATAACTTTGATTCTATCAAAAATTCGACACGATTCGGTTAATGTTCTCGCTTGCCAACATAAGTTTGGTGTGAAATCGAACGATTCGTTCTATCGATTTATGATTTTAATTCTTTCCTTACGTTGCATCTCGTGCAACAATTTATTTGATATGTGTTGCACCCCGTGCAACAAATTTTACTTTCGATACGCGTTGCACATCGTGCTACGATTTATTTCCGGCACTTTCATTTCTTTTGGTACAACGATTCATTTCCAATTTCCTTTGCACTTCGTGCAACGATTAATTTGATATGCGTTGCACCACGTGCAATAATTTTTACTTTCAATACGCGTTGCACATCGTGCAACGATCATTTCCGACATTTATCGTACCTCATGCAATGAATTACTCTCGACTTTCCAAGTCAATCCACAATCCGTTTTAACACGTTCGGTATTGGCTTATCACTTCTCACTTTCATTTAACGCATATTCACATTAACTCGCTGCACTTCGTGCATCATTTTATTTCTCATTCAACATGTTATATCGTAACAACATCTCAAATCGTATTTCACAATTTGTTGCGCTTGCAGCAACTAACATTTTTACGGCTCGTTTGCATTCAATGCAACATACCCTCCGCGACTTTCTTAGCAAACATCATAAAATTTCCAAAACACATGCGGCAAAATTTCATGATGATTTGTATTAGACTTATTGTATGGAACATCCAGTGCGGCATCGAGTAGAGTCAAGAGTGATATCAAGTGGTGGTGGGCAACTTTTCGAATTGAAATAAAGCGAGCGTCCAGAGAAAATTGAGCCTAGATCTCTGATACCAATTTGTCACGCCCCGACCCGGAATCACTCGAATCATCGTCCTCACAGGGGGCGTGATGCCGCACGAGCCTGGAGTTGCGCTCGTGCAAGACAAAATGACAAGTTCTCAAATGGTTATCTTTTGATTCGATATTAACAACGAAAGGAAACAGAGTATACGAAGCAATTCTCTTTATTGATATCTGAAACTGAGATTACAATAGCTTTCGATAGCCTAACAATATATGCCAGATTGGCTACAACACTCAGGTTCTTTCTTGCCCACAAAGGATTTCACCGTTCCATACATCATGCCTTCTATATCTCGGCCGCATCAATCCAGTTGCGTAGTCCGAGCGTCAATGCGATCGCACGCTTCAATGCGCTTCGGCATTCCAAGCCTCAACACGTTCAAGCAATGCTTCACCGCAAGCCATCCATTCCCTGCGCCCTGCATGAAGCTGGTGGGGGATCAGTACGTTCGTCCTCGCATGTACTGAAGCAAAGATCATCTTTCCAAACCGACATTTTAATATTTATGTTGAATCATGCAACTTAGCTTATGATCTTGCTATGTTCTCCTTAGGGTCAATTTCATGGCATCTTCGAAAGCGTAAAGCATGTTATCGTAGCAGCATGTTATCGAATTGAATAGGCAAGCAAACAAACAATCTCGTGTTTGATTCGTGGCGCGACTTACCAAGTCGACGCACTCGCCCTTGCACCGACGCAAGGTGAATACGCCGCATTCCTTCCCTGTCATTTTATATGTGCATCTCTAAGCAGGATCTCTATGCGGGACGCATACGCGCCTACACTTTCAACCCATCGTTACTTAACTATATGAGGTCGTGGGCGTATCCGCGCCGGAATGGACTAAAGGAGTTTCTCTTTTATCTTTCTTTACTTTCTTTTCTCTCCTTCTTTTCTCTCTCTTGTTTGGGTAGCCCGGCGTTTCATGGGTTGGGTTGCTATCCCAACTACCGAAACTTACCGCGTGCCTACCATCATTTGCGGCTTTTCACATTTACGACCGAGTGCTAATCGGACTTCGCAGATGTGCGCCTATCAAAGATTACATCCCTCCTAGGCCGAACGGTCCCTGTAACACCCAGTTTTCCAGAAGAGGATAATTTTGAAATTTTGTATTTATAATTATTAATTAATGATATTTATTTCATATTATAATTTTTAGTAATTTTTAATTATTTTTAAACTATTTAAATTCATGACTTGTGATTTTTGGTGTTTTGCTAGTGAACAGTAGAGACTGCATACCCTAGAGCCTAGCCATGTGATTAGGATATTTTGACATTTTTAGGATCATTTGGATTTATTATAATTTATTTGAATTTCTGGGAATTTTTAGAATTTATTTTGGAATTGTTTGAATGAGGGTTGACTAGGTTGACTTTGACTAGCAATGACCTTGGTAGGCTAACCTAGAAGCTAACCCTAGTTGTGTTTGGACTTGGTTAGGTTATGTAACCCTAGTTAGACTAGAGTTGACCCATGGTATGGTTATTTGACTTAAGTTAGATTTAAGTCATAAGCCATGACTTGTGATTATACCTTAAATCAATGACTAGCCTTAAAGCCCATAGGCCCACACCATGAACCAAACCCAACCCTAATCAGCCCATGGCAGCCACCATTGATCCTTTCCCCCTATTTAATCCCCTCCTAGAATTTAGGGCTAGCCTCCTTAGAAAATTTTGCAAGTTTTGGAAGAGGTGAGTCTTCATCTTCAAAAATCCCTAGAAAATCTATTTTAACTCCTTTTTAATCCAAACAAATTGTAATAGGTTCTAATTAATGTTTTTTTGCTGTTGGAATTTGTTACTCTCAGTTTTCTATCAATTTGAAGGAGGTTGGTGGCTTTTGGGAATCCTCATTCAAGGAGTTTTTGTGTTGGAGAACACCATAGGTAAAATCCTAATCCATCTATTAAAATTCTAGTTTCTTTGCATGTAGACCTAGCCCTAAGTGTCTTGGTCCTGTAGGTATGCCTAGACCTAGGTTTTGTATCCATTTCGTGTCCTAAATGGACACGTATCAGTCCCTTCCTATAGGTGTTTGGTGAAATACCTCAAAGGACATTTCGACCTAATTTTAGGATTTTGTTTGAATAGAAAATTAGGGTTTAATCTTGCTTACGTGTTCCTTGTGTTCTGAGTCGTGTTTGGTGTCGCATCGTGTCCCCACAGACACGTGGACACGCGGTTGCACGCGCGCGCGCGCAGGCAGTTCCTTGCCCTGATGCTCGGGGTCTATTGCGCGCTATACACGCCACGCGGGCGCGTATAATTTGACACGTGGGTGCGGGCACAGACTGACACGAGGCTCCCAAAGTTTTGCGGGTCCTCGTGTCATGTCGGACACGGAATCGTGTGTGCACTGGTTGTGCACTGTGCGTGTATCAGTGCATTGTTTGTTTTCTGTTTTCATTTCAGTTTAAATGTATTAAATAGTGAATTTAATTGTCAATTTGATCCTAATTATGATATATGACCTATGATAAATTAATTTACATGTTTAGTTGGGTTATCAATGAGGATTTGGATTCGAAATTGTTAAGGTTGTATTGGACTGATACGCAAGTTCTAATTTTGATAATCCTGAGATTGATTTCATCTTTTAAAGCTGTTAATCCAATTCTAAACCTGTTTAATTTGTGTTAAATAGTCATGTATGATCCTAGACATAATTGTTGTTCATGATTGATTCATTTACATTCGAATTTGGCATTAGTGTGAGAATGTGATAGTTAGAACATGAGTTGATTCACTGTTCAGACTGATACATGCATTTGATTTCTAAACTCCTGAGTTTGAATTCCATTTCAACTTTTGATTAATGATTAAATTGTCATATTTGATCCTGGACATACGTATTAGTACCTGCTAGATTGATTTTTACATGTTAGATTTGGTTTTGCACTTGGTAGTGGAATTCGAACATGGGAATGGGACTGTTTTGAATGGGACTGATACATTAGTTAAATATTTCATTTCCCTTTTAACCTGTCAAATTGATTTCCAATTCCTTTCCTGTAAATCTGATTTCGATTTTGTGTTGGGGAAAAATTGGTTCATTTAGTGAATGGTTCGAAATTGGTTGAAGGTTATACAAACTGTCAAGCTAGCTAACTGTCAATGGTTCATTTGTTTTCACTGTCAAATTTCATATTAGCAACTGATAACTTATAATTGGTTTCCCTTCCCTTTCTTCTAACTGCTTTGTATACACTGATTTCTCTTTTCCAGATTTCATTGGATTTGATTCACATTTGCACTGTTATCATGCTCATATGCACACTGTTTTGGAAATTCCTGAGGACCTAACCCCTTTACAGTATTCCTAAAATCTGAGATTGACACAATGTAGGCACACTCTTTGTATTGACACACAGTACACAACCTGCACCCCCCACTGTTTTCATTCACTGATAATACCTGAGATTGATTGCTTATAAATGAGTTCTTAACAATTGAACTGGGATTTAAATACACATGCATATGTACACTGATTTTCCCATATGTAACTGTCATTTTGTGTTTCCTGAGAACATGTTCCCAATTTTCCCTGTCACTCACTGCTAGCTACCAATTCAACACTCCACACACCTACACAGTTTTGGCACATTGTTTTTAGCCTAACACACACTCTAAACTGTTTCTCTTCCTGAAATTGATTTCTTTCCCTATTTTTCTGAACTGGATTCCTGAAAACTTGTGTAGGCACTGTTAGCTTGCACAAACACATACTATTCCCATATAACCATACGACACAAATTCCCCTGTCACCTTGAACACAACATGCTATCCTGGGATTGGTTGGAATGAGATGTTGCAGACTTCACAATACATGCTTGCTGTTGATGTAGGTTAGTCTTATACTGCTGTAAAATGTTAGAGCCATGCTAGGATTTATACATGCTAAGTTAACTTGCATGATTGGGCTTGTGGAAGAGCTTGATTTGGTGTTTTCACTTTCTGAAATGGTAGGTTCATGGCTCACTGTCATGAGGTTTTGGGTTAACTGTTAAATTCCAGATTTTTCCTTTACACTAATTTTTTTCTGCTACATATGTGCATTTGCTCACTGTTTTCTAGCTTAGAAAACTCACTGTTTTCTCATTTTCTGTATACCACACACACAAGTTCCCCACCATTTTATAATACACACTGTATCCCCTTTTCAGTCTTTAGCTCACTGATTTTCTCCCCATTTGCAAATGTTAGTATACTCCAGAATCACATTATTAGTTAGCTCACTAATTCATGTAGCCTTTACTGTACACAGGTTCCACTATCACTCACCCTATCACACACATGAACACTCACTGTTTTCACTCTCACTAATACACACACACATACATGCCATGTCACACACCTTCATGTGACACACACACACACACTTGAGTACATGTGTTTTCCCCTTTTCTCTATACATATGCATCTATATATATGTATTGAGATATATACATATATAGGTATCCTATATATAATATGTGTGTACTATTATATATTTTATATATAATGTATGGGTGGTATACACATAGGTAGCTATATGTTATGTGTGTATTCTATATTGTATTATATAGCTATATCAATAGGTGTATTATATATTAGATATATATATATTGTTGTGTAGATTGTGATATGGTTTGATTATAGGCAGGATATAGCCTATGGCCTAGGCCCTTAGCCTATGGGTGTATCTTTGTGTCAGTTTAGGGCCTAGATTAGACATGTGTAGTCTTGTTAGACTTAGAATTGACTAATATAGACTAGTTTGACATAGTTCGACCATAGTTGACCTAGTTCGACTTCTAGGGTTGACCAGAGTTGACCGAGAGTTGACTTTGGCCTAGATTGACCTAGAATCATGTAGAATGCATAGTAGGACTTCATTATATCATTTTAGACTTGTTGTCACCTGTTCTGTTCTGATTAGGAGCCAGACACCTCTCCTCGGACAGTACATTTTATCCGGACACTCAGATACAGGCGAGTACATTCTCTGATCATTTCATATCCTGCTTAGAATTATTTCCTGCATTAAATTACTTTACTTGATACTGTCACGTTGATCACACGGATTAGTACAATATGGATCCCTCCCTGAGATGTTATCCCTTCAGGGAGCATCGGGTACTCTATGTTCTGTGCGTTTCACTTACATGACATATCATATGCTTCTTTGGTTCTTCGATCACTTGTGACATATACCCATATGATCACAGAGTCTTCTTTGAATCCTTATCCCATTTATGGGACTACTATGTACCACCCTTCGGGGGTATATCACCCTTCGGGGGCATATCACCCTTCGGGGGCATATCACCTTTCGGAGGCTTATCACCTTTCAGAGGCTTATCACCCTTTGGGGGCTTATCACCTTTCGGAGGCTTACCACCCTTCGGGGGCTGTTACATAGAATCATAACATAACCTGGTTGGATCCTTGTGTTTTAATTGGGGGTACGGGAGAGTATAAATAGCCATGTGAACAATTCCAAAGTAGAATAGCCATGTACGCCTCTTTAGTATAGCCATGTACACATCAAGCCGTTCACATGTCGACTTTGTGCTCTAAATCACTAGTCACTGGTAGCTCTTTACTTATAGTAGATATTTCTATTACAGTTCTCTCTCTCTGTTTATATACTGCATTTCTTCAGTATCTATATCTTACTTTACTGCATGATTATCTTTTCTAACCTGCTATGAACTGTTGAGATGTACTGTACTCGCTCCTGTCCTGACTGGACCTGTTGAAAATATTACAGAGGACGAGGAGGAGGCCTGGGAGGATACCTTCTACGGGACATCTCTAGCTGATGACATCACCCCCACTGCCTAGACTAGTTTAGTTAGGCCTTATCTTATTTTTATATTGTCTTAAGTCTGTTTAACTAGACTTTACTTCTGTTCAGAGATGTTGAGTTGTACATATTCTTTTATTTCAGTAGCTGAGATATGTACTCTGGATATTTGCTGGAATTTTATCTTAGACTATTCTATCTTCTGTATTTCCCTGAGTTCTATATCTTATCGTGCTTTCTTCTTCCTTAGTTGTGATTGAGTTCATTTACTGCTTAGTATTATATTGCTAGATGCATGCTGACCTAGGACAGCGTTCTACCGCCGATGCTGCGGCGTAGGCTGGGCGTTGTGACGTTCTCGTACCCTCACAGTGGGTGCGGGTCGTGACAGTTCCGGTGCCCCGGTGCGCCCGTTCGGAGGGAACGTTAATTCCGTGCACGAAAGATATCATCGCAATTATCTCAAGTCCATTCCATTCGACCATGCAACGCACTATCATTCAAACAACCAAGCATAGCCTTGATTCCAAGACTCAGACTTTTATCATCTCGTATTTCTTCCGTTAACTTTCTATGTTCTCACATTTCATACTTCGTTTCAATGTTCAATGGCATTATGCCTCAACTCAATGCTCGTCAACCGAATGACCCGAAGGTCTCGAACACCTTTCGAGGCATTATGTCATATCCGACAGTTCCGCCACATTCATGCCACAACTGTATTCTTTCGCAACGAAGCCATCTTTTATTACCCCGTGCACGTAGGCACGTTTCGATCGTATTCCCATATTCTATAACTTATCGTTCAATGTTCGGGGCTTGCGCGCTAGGGCGCTCGCCTATTGTCTTTCAATGTTCTAGCCGTTCTAACTCGTGCAGCAAAGGCACGGTATGGTTCGTGCACTAAGGCACTCGCCGAGTACAGTT
Organism: Iris pallida; assembly: GCA_029216955.1. Taxonomy (NCBI): domain Eukaryota; kingdom Viridiplantae; phylum Streptophyta; class Magnoliopsida; order Asparagales; family Iridaceae; genus Iris; species Iris pallida. The sequence continues at coordinate 114,652 of JANAVB010036127.1, forward strand.
ACCATGTTCTTGCGGCTTGCGCACCGAGGCGCTCGCCTTTACGACATCCGATGTTCCATAGCGACTCGTACATATGATGCACGTATCATTTTAATTGTTCTAACTTAGTGTTCGACTCACACTATGATTTATCTCCGATCGGACCACGCCCGTGGCGTCTATAGGTTAACTTTAGCACGCAATGATATATTTGACTTATCGAATGAAGGAGTAAAAAGAAGTCAATCCTCCCACCTTGAGTCGATTCGCCTTCGTCATTTTGCCGAGCCGATGCGGCTCGATTTCATAACTTTGTTGCACGGCCACTCTCCTGACTTAGCCATTCGAGCACTTCGTGCTTCATTGAGTTATACGTCCGATTTGCCTTAGCGTGCCCAAGTCTCGGCCCGTCGCAAGGTGACGATTTGATTTCGCGGACCCCTTACTAAATATGTCAAAAGATCGACCTCTAATATTTTCCCGTCAAAGTATAACCTGCACACGAAACCAACTAAAATCAATACTTGCATCGATTTGGACATGCGCCTTGGTCGATTCGATTTCTTAGAATCTTCGAGCCGATTCAACTCACTCATCCTTCGGGGCAACGCGGCGCTTCGCATCGATTCAACTCGATGCATTCTTTCGGGGCAAGGCAACTCTTCGCATCAACTTAGTTTGATGCATTGCTCAGGACAACTTAACTATCGTATCGTTTTGCATCGATACATTTCCTTGTGTCAACGCGACTCGTTGAGTCAATGCTTCAGCGTAATGCGCCGTGCGGAGCGGGGCATTACAGAATATACCACTCAAAACAAGGTTCGTCCTCGAACCAAAACCAACACTCCGACTAAGTGTTTTATAGATCGTTTCACGATCTCGTCCCACCAACGTTGTTCAGTTTCACACTATCTCGCAAGCTTTTCATTAACATTTCATGTCTTCCCTGCAGCTCGATTTAAATTTTGTATACAACTCGATTTGGATTCATACCTATATTTAAGGCGTCCCGAAGATATATGCATTTCGACCAATTCCAGTGGTAGCAAATTGGAACAAAGCTGACAAGTAAATTTCAATCCTATGCTTGCCATCTCGTACTCTCGATCGGACTTATCCTTAGCAACTGTTCTCGAATTTTTTTCGCATACGTATATTCGATACATACGTGATTCATTCAATAAAGTCACTGCACGTGACGCGATTCAAAACCGCCTTTCTCATTACGTATGTTTCATCGGAACTATCAATTCTATGCGTCGCGTCAAGCCGTCGCGCATCCAATCACAACGAGTCTCCGCAATGTCTTGAATTCGAAATCGTCACCCAACTATTTTCGAAGTCTTGCTATACAACTTATCTCGATACGACTTCCTTTGTTGACTTGCAAATGCATCAGCATTCAGGGCTAAGCCCGCTAGGTTACTTACCTAGGCACCGTGCTTAGATTCTCCCGACGCAACTTTAAATTGACATTGCTCAAAGGCCATAATCTATCCGACACGAAAGTTTACATCAAGGCGACGGTGCATCAAGGCAACGATCGCCTTAGCATGAAGGTCTTTACGACGCGTCTTACATTCAATTTCCTAACGAATAGGAATTCACTAGCCAAATTCCCAACTTATCCATCTCGCAACATCGAATGTAAATTTCGATTCACGCAAGCTCAATTGCAAGGTGAATCCGAATCTAACGACATGACTCGTAAGTCATTCCCTTATCATTCCCTCTCGTGCATAGCACCGACTTCGCATCCATCTCTGCTTCCTAGTTTGACTGTCAACTCCTGGCACTTCTTTGAACCCAAAGCTATGATACCACTCTGTTGGAAACGAAGCACGGAAACTGTTCCCCCAAACCAGAAAGTCATGCGAGAGAACCGAGCAAAAGCACACAAACCAAAAATGCCAAACACAATCGCAGACACAAAGATTTTTGACGTGGAAAACCCTTACGAAAAAGAACCACGGGACGATCGGAGTCCAACCCTGAAGAACCTCCACTAATGGAATAAAGAGAATACACCCTCTAAAAGCTCCTCCCGATCCAACACGGATCACCACAACTCACTTGAAAGAAGAAATTTTTTGATTGCGGACTCCGAAGAACAAGAGATGCCGAAAAATTATTCGAAACAATCTGTCCTTCACAATAGTCCTTAATCCTCTCTCTCTCTCAAAGATTGTAAAGCACTCATGTTTTTTAGATGAGTTTACAACTAGCATGCATCACCCTTTTATAAGCTCTTGGTAATCCATACATGGAAGTCCAATATATATGAAAACTTTCAATATGCATCAATCATATATTTAATGAAAATCCAATTATAATTGGCTTGCCATAATTGGAAACCCAATAATATGGAAAGCTACTATATGAAGGGTCCAATCATAAATATATGATCAAAGTAAATATGAAAATTCAATCATATATTTTCTTACCATATATGTTCCAAAATAGGATCCATACACTCCCCGAGCTTCTCCGACACACGGATGACGCTCGTCGCTCTCCGGGATATTCTTCACATAGGTTGGGAATTCCACCCACTCCAACACAGAATATAGTCACCAAATTGAATCAAATTACCACATAAGAAATAATGAATCAGAAAATATGACACATAATTTCACAATCTCATAAAAATCTGATACAACAACATCCGGTACAACAATGATGAAATAAAATAAGGATATTTTGACTTTCATCCCACTTGCTAATATGAATTTGTACTTACATCCATCTTTTTAATTTTTTTAGACTTACATCCCACTTTTCGTCACGAAAAACATTTATTTTGTCACAAAAAGTATTTGTTTTGTCACGAAAAATACTTTTAGTGACAAAAAGTGTGATGTAAGTCTAAATAAATAAAAAGTGGGATGTAAGTACAAAGTCATATTAATAAGTGGGATGAAAGTCAAAAAAATCCCAATAAAATATCCAACTAGGGCTGATACATAATCTCATAAAGATTTGTCCAAACTAGGAGTGATAGTGGTGTGGAGAACTCGTACAAAGCTGCACAACGATCTAGTCATTGGTGTCCTGTGTAAGCTACACTGACGGTGGAGGCGATGTCGACATTGACGACGCTGGTGGACGATACTGTTCTAACTGCAATAATCTAGCACGGTAGGAATCTATGGAGAAGAACAACCTACTAGTGCTTTCTGCGAATGACTCATCCAGTAAAAGCTACGACCCCCTTAGCTTCGTAAAACTATGCTCCATAGACTGGGCCAAGTTCGTAATATTGTGTTGTGTCACTAGGTCAACTCCATAAATGGCCCTACGTCGACTGGGTGAGCAAGGGCCGGCCCTGGCCCAGGGCGGCCAGGGCGACCGCCCAGGGCCCCATGAAATTTTGGGGCCCAAAAAAAATAATTTAATTGTATATATATATATATATTAGTAATCTTATATTGAAAATAGAGCTAATATATAATATGATCCTCCTTTATCATAAAATATTTGTGGTGTAGTGGTAGTTTGTTATACTTGTACACAATAGATCCTAGGTTCTAACCTTGGCTATATCATTTTTTAGTTCAATTTTTTTATATTATATATGGACCTCATTTTAAAATTTTGCCTAGGACCTCCATTAACTCAGGGCCTGCCCTGAAACGTGAGCTCCGCAATATTGCGCTCAAGCTCCTCAAAACGTGTTATGAAGGCCGACTCGTTTGGCGGTGGCTCCCTTTGTGATATACTCTAGGACAAGTCGTCTTGAAGAGAAGCAATATGTCGCTTAATGGCCTCATATCACATGCACACAAGTCGTCTTGAAGAGAAGCAATATGTCTGAATGTCAACGTCTCTACTAATGTCGCTAATATCTTTATATTAACTCAAAGAACTTGGGTTAAACCTCATTTATAAGATAATTCATTTAATGTATCTCCATACAAGCATAATATTGTTAGACTTTGATCCATAGTAAACAGAGACTGTAGACCATTTAAATGTAGATCTTTTGAACAAGAGCTTCTAAATGCAGTAGAGAGATCTTTTGAACAAGAGCTTTTGAATGTAGTAGATAATGGATGTTTAATTGTAGGGAGAGAATGATTTTTTGTGTGTAGAGAATATAAAATTGTTTGATGTCGCGTTCTAGTGGAAGCGCTGAAATTTATAGAGAATTGACCACTAGCCGTGACAATTAAACACCTACTAACTGTTATAAACACCCATCAGAATCCTGCTCAATTTTAGCTAGACCGTCTGGCAAAAATTGAACTTGCATCAATTCCACCGATAATGTTCTCTGTCATCCAATTTTTGTAAACTAATTTCTCCTCTTCCTATTTATAAGAAATTTCTTTATAAAATTTTCTGTAAATTATACCATTCCATCAAAAAACATAATTTCTTTTCAAAAAAAAAAAACTATAAAAAGTTCCATTTCCTAAGAGAGAAGGTTGATGGAAATATACTTAGCGTTCCGTGGTGTGGAAATAGTCGTATATTGTGCTAGCTAGGGTTAGTGTAGCAGTTAGCGGGGAAGAGACATGAGGAGCTGCAGAAGGTGACAGATGGAGCAGCGAGCACAAATGGCTTCAAGCATGGACTTTTCCCTTCATGCAAGAAAACACACCATGTGTGCTCACTCTCTTCTGTCAACCCATGCACTGTGATCAAATGAAGCCCATGTCTCTTCCCTAGCTAGCTTGCTTGCTCACACACATGCAAACACGTTGATATTGCAGCACAAACCTGATGCATGCATGCATGCATGCATGTACGTAGCACAAACAACAAGGAAGATGTATTGCTCTCTTCGCCTTGGTGAGAGCTAGCTAGCTAGCTAGCCATTTGTAAAGATCTTAGAGTTGAAGGGATCGATTCAATTGTTTGTATAAGGAGAACATGGAAGAGCTTGCTGACATAATATAGGCGGAGAGAGAAGGGCTTTGTTCTTTGTCCACTTCTAATGGAATAAATGTACTTGTCATGGTGGTAATAAAATATAATTATAATTATTCCAACATTTCTTCTCATTCACTTTAGTTGTGTGAGAAAGGTTTGAACGAATCCCCTTCTAATACCAATTACAGTTCGACAGAAATAATAGGAACTCACAATAATAACTTATAATTATAATGCGTGTACAATTTTTTTTATTTACGCTCTTAATTTTTTTTATTTAGACACTTTAAAAAAAATTAAAAAATGAGATACATGTAATCCAACGATTCATAATCGAATTTTAAAAAATTAAGAACTCATGACTTCCTTGAGGATTTTGTACCAATTGACCACGTATCGGTTAGTCCCAACGAGAATCACAGCACCCAATTGAGAATCCCAAGATCGCTTGACTGAATTTATAAATGAAGTGCTTATTTACATGCGACCTAAACTTCAAGGCCTCCTTGGAAGGATGGGACAATAGCCACATTCCAGAGTTTACGGAAAAGAAATATATTATTGTGGTTGACTGAATACATCAGTCGTAGACAAATTTCTTCCGATGCTCCATCTTGAAAGGGCCAGTTTCACTCCGCTCAGGATTTCGATGCCACGACCTTCGATTCCATTCTTCTATCAAAGATAGTTTCATCAATTCGTACAAAAGGATTTTTTGAAAGAATTGCAATAGGAAGGAAAAATTACGACAATTTGTAGTTTGTGAAATGCCAACTGTAATGGCATATGGAGTCAAACGTCAACTCCCATAACGCAGATAATTGGGCACCAACTTCCATTACGTCTCAGAGGCTGGAGAGTGAGACACCAGCAGTAGTATGCAAATTTATGTCTATAACAGCAAGTTAATATTCCATGTTCTATACAGCAACTTGACGACAAAATAATTACTCTCTTATATCTTGGTTTTTTTTTTTTTATTATCATTAACAAATTTCATGGCATAAAGAACTAGACATACAACATCAATTCATTAAGTGTGAAGGTAAATGAGAGAATGATCAAAACCACCAACCTTGAAGAAACATCTATCTATCTCGGCCGAGCAGATCTTTGAATTATATCTCTTCATGCATGCAACCAAGTCCAAACGGCTATTCGATCCAACAAGACATCTCAATGCACCATGGGAAGCACGGCATTACAACTACCACCAAATATGTATAGGATTAGGAAACATGTGGAATATTGTGTTTAACACACGTGATGAAATATTAGAGTAGTTGGTCTTCTTGTTTGCGTTGTCCAAATTAGTACCATACACTTTTATGTGTATAACGAATCAAGTGCTACAACCTTCAAGTTTATTCAAACGGCAATACAAAGAACTTGTGATCGATTTCTCTGCCATAGGAGTTTGAAGTGGATGCAATTATGCTCAACACAGGCAATCCAACAGGGACCATAATTTCGGTCAGAATAATCGAAATTTTGGTACAACTATTAATTGAAAGGACTGACAGGATTATATAGAGAGAAGAGCCAAATCTTTTACAACAAAGACTGCCAGAGAAGGACAAGTGGTCGCACGTGTTACAGATAGAGCATGGACAGTTGCCGGTCAGATATTTTGGGCTTCCACTATCGGTCACGTACGTACGCTCGGGATGTTGATTGCCATGGGTTGACACAGTATACGTTCAAGCAAGATTGGAGGGATAGCAGTCGCAATTGTTGTCATTTGGCGGAAGAATAAAACTTGTTCTCTCTGTAATTCTAGTTATAACAACATACTGGATGCATGCGTTATATCACTCCGACAAAACTATAACGAAGATTGAGAAACTCTGTGCAAACTTTGTATGGAGGGGCGGAATGCACTCTATAAGTTGGGGGGACTTGAGTCGGCCAAAGGACGAAGGCGGATTGGGCTTATGCTCCCTACAAACACTCCGACAAGTTGCACTGCACAAATTGGCGTGGCGTTTGTTAGAAGGCAAATCTCTGTGGGCTAGATGGACGAAAGGAAGATGTCTGGCTAATGCTAACTTTTGGGAGCAAGAGATAAATAACAATTTTTCAGTGACATTCAAGAACATACTTAGAATGCGAGCTAAGTTAAAACGGAAATTGAAGAGAGTGATACGCGATGGCAGGAACACAAGCCTTTTGGACCCATGGCTTAATCAGCAGCAAAGTATAGTAGACCGAATGGGATGGCCAAGATATGAGCTAGCAAGATCATTGGAGCCGCTGTCATCACTCATACATGAAGGTGTGTGGAGACCAGCAGCACACCCTGTGGGGCGCTGGTTTGCGGCGTAAATTGCAGCTATCCCAATTGACGTGGAGGCTCAGGAGGATAGGTGGATATGGGACGGAAACAGTTTCTCTACTCGGGCTATACACGAGCTGGTGCGTCACCATGGACCGAAGGTGGACTGGGCAGAGGTACTTACATGGATGAAGAGTGGCGCTACGAAGATGAAGCCCTGCCTCTATAAAGCGATACACGATAGATTACTTACTCGGGTAAGGCAATCCCGACTGGGCATCTCTACCCCAAATGAGGATTGTGTGCTTTGTGTCGGAAAGAGGGAAACAGGAGATCACCTCTTCTTCGAATGTCAAATATCTAGACATGTGTGGCTGCATTATAGACAGAAATGTGGACTAGCTGGGGCATCACAGAAGGGCTCCCGGGCACTCTTGAGGAGGTTAAACACTCAAGAAAGATCGGGATCGACGTATTCAGTAAAGCCAAAATTAGACTCCTATCGGCCGTATGGCACATCTGGAGAGAGAGAAATATGCAGGTATTCGAAGGTGTAGCAATGTCAATCAATGGCATTATCAATAACCTAGAGTGGGATGCTGGCAACATGGGCGGACCGATGAGGACCCGAGTTGTATTTCTTGTATAACTATGTGTATCATGTTACTACCGTTTAATCAATGAAGTACCTTTTCTTTTATATATATATATATATATATATATATATATATATATATATATATATATATATTGAAGCAACGGGTAATTGTGGCGAACTCGTCTCCACTGGGGCCCGAACTCCGACCACTTGGGCCGCATGCATCTCTCTTAACCACTAGGCTAGAGGTCATTTGCATATATATATATATATATATATATATATATATATATATCCAATGAGGATCCGGATCCTTCTAGAGGTCATATATATAGAGGTCATATATATATATATATATATATATATATATATATATATATATATATATATATATCCGGATCCTTCTAGAGGTCATATATATATACATATATATATATATATATATATATATATGACCTCTATATATGACCTCTAGAAGGATCCGGATATATATATATAGATGTCATATATAGAGGTCATATATATATATATATATATATATATATATATATATATATATATATATATATGACCTCTAGAAGGATCCGGATCCTCATTGGATATATATATATATATATATATATATATATATATATATATATATATATATATATATATGCAAATGACCTCTAGAAGGATCGGGATCCTCATTGGATATATATATATTATATATATATATCCAATGAGGATCCCGATCCTTCTAGAGGTCATTTGCATATATATATATATATATATATATATATATATATATATATATATATATCCAATGAGGATCCCGATCCTTCTATATATATATATATATATATATATATATATATATATATATATATATATATATCCAATGTATATATATATATATATATGCAAATGACCTCTAGAAGGATCGGGATCCTCATTGGATATATATATATATATATATATATATATATATATATATATATATATATATATATATATATATGACCTCTAGCCTAGTGGTTAAGAGAGATGCATGCGGCCCAAGTGGTCGAAGTTCGCGTCCCAAGTGGAGGCGAGTTCGCCACAATTACCCGTTGCTTCAAAAAAAATAAATATATATATATATATATATATATATATATATATATATATATATATATATATATATATATATATATATATATACTAGTAAATGCACGTGCTTTGCACGTATAATAATGTATAATAAGAATATTATTCAATTATAATCAAATGTCTCCTCTAACTCATGTGGTTAAGATGGGCGATATACTTCGAGTTTGGCTGAGTTTGATTCCCTACGTTGGATATATATAATAACAATTTTAAACCTTTTTCGACATTTGTTTACATAATTTTTTTTTAAAATAGAATGGACCGTGATATAATGACGGCTTAGACGGCTTACTGTTGAGCCGTTTTGAAGCCTCATTATATAGTGGAAGATATATATATATATATATATATATATATATATATATATATATATATATATATATATATATATATATATATATATAACAACAATTTTAAACTTTTTTCAACATTTGTTTACATAATTAATTTTTTAAAATAGAATGGACCGTGATATAATGACGGCTTAGACGGCTCACTGTTGAGCCATTTTGAAGCCTCATTATATATATATATATATATATATATATATATATATATATATATATATATATATATATATATATATTTGGAAAACGAGATGTGAGCTATAGACTCATACTCTTAAATGAGCCATCCCACGTGGCTTCCATGTGGACCAATAAAAATATGGTGACTTGGAAGAAAAAATTTAAATAGATGAAAATAAAAGATCTCATAAAAGATTTGATAAATAATAACTTACCATATCTTTGCTTAGAAACTTACCAAATAAGTTTGCCTAGGAATTTAGATGAGAATAATGCCATTTGTCCCTCCAAATTTAAATTAAAATTAATATTAATATTAAAAATAAAAATAAAATTAATTTTGACATTGAAATTAAAAATAAAATTAATATTAACATTAAAATTAATAGTAACAATAATATTAAAATTAATATTAACATTAAAATTAATATTAATATTAATATTAACATTAACATTAATATTAATATTAACATTAAAATTAAAATTAAAATTAAAAATAAAATTAATATTAACATTAAAATTAATATTAACAATAATATTAACATTAATATTAATATTAACATTAACATTAACATTAATATTAATATTAATATTAACATTAACATTAACATTAACATTAGCATTAATATTAACATTAACATTATGGGATCTTTTATTTCTATCTATTTAAATTCCTAGATAAATATATTTGGTAAGTTCCTAGGCAAAAATATGATAAATTATTTTTTATCAAATCTTTATGAGATCTCTTATTTCTATCTATTTAAATCTTTTTTTCTAAGTCATTATATTTTTATTGGTCCACATGGAAGCAACGTGGAATGACTCCTATAAAAGCATGAGCCTATGGCTCATATCCCGTTTTTCCATATATATATATATATATATATATATATATATATATATATATATATATATATATATGATTTTCTTGTCTAGTTTGTTAGGATTTGTTTCTCAAGGCTTCAGTTAGATCAATTTAAACAGGGAGTAGATAGGGAGGAAGAACATATATATTGAATGATATTTAATTTGGGTTACTTTTGGTGTTTATCTCTTTTCTAATTATCATGCAATGATTGAAGTATCAACCCTCGTATCATGCCGTTGGTTCAACGATCAGCATAGCTGTGCATGTGTCATATTATGTATAGTTTTTGTTTGTTATGTTATTTAGTTTACGTCTCTCAAATATCAACGACTAAACGATGGTCTAATTGGTAATTCGATAAGGTTATAAATCAAAGGTATTGAATTTCAATATCAAGTGACATTTGTTTGGTTAATAGTTACTTCTTAGAATTTTCTTTTCTTTTCTTCTTTATGAGTTGTATAGGTACGGTGCCGGCCCGGCCCTTCAAATAAAATTTAAGTTTCATGTTTAGGAAGAAAAGAAGAAGAAAAAGGGACTAATTTATTTATTCATGTGCGCACATACACATGATGTTTAATAGAGGAGACATACTTACGCAGGTTAGTAAGTTGATACTTCAAATTATAAATATATATAAATTTAAAATAGATTGTTATATTGAAGTACAAAAGTGGTAATCACATCATTGGGTTTTTTATTTTAAAAAATTGGCAACCAAATTTAAGAAATTTGAGCGACATCAAGGAATTGAGATTTTCATGCAATTATTGTACAACATTACACTTTTTCTATCATTTTTTGACAGTGTCCAGCATAACGTTCGAATTTATTTGTACACACTGCATTTTGTCATCCAGTCAGAACTTTTATGCCTATTTCCGCTAATCACAATGATCACTCGGTTCGGCAGGCGGTGGTTCACATAAGCCTACGACATAGTGGAAGAAAAGGATGATGTATCGGGGGGAGAGAGAGAGAGAGAGAGAGAGAGAGAGAGAAGTCCTATGACATAGGCCTCCTAGAAAAGCTTAGCCCTTCCTGAATCAGTCATTACTCCTCCTCCTTTGGGAGGCTATGGCAGGTGGTATTGTGACAACCACAGAAAAAAATTGGAACGACATATGGTCAAAAGAAAAAAAAAAAAAACAGGCAACCAACTACCTGAAGTTGGCCGTTGGAATCCTCATCTGAACATTCACAGGGAACAAATTAAAGAGTTGAAGGGAACAGAGAGAGAGAGAGAGAGAGAGGACCATCTCCAACTCTCTCCCCCTCTCTCTACATTTCCCTTCTCATCATCAGCCCGAGTGTTGTGGTCGAAGAAGTAGAGGAGGTGGTGGTGGTGGTGGTTAATAAATCAATGGGCGACGATGACGGGCGCTTTCCACACGCGATCTTGACGGCGGTGGCCGTGGACAAGGACAAGAGCAGCCAGCAGGCGGTGAAGTGGACGGTGGATCACCTCCTCATTAACGCTCCTAGGGTCATCCTCATCCATGTGAGGCCTCGGCCGATCACTTCCGGGACTTGTAGGTACCCTTCCTTTTCATTGTTGTAAGTACGTTCTCATCGTATCAGCAATAGAAACATGCCAAGAAGAACAAACAGAAGCATTAAGTTTAAATTTTGTTTTTTTTTTTGGGGTCTTTGTTGGTCCTAATTTCTGAACAAACAACACCAACAAAAATTCACAATACACGTAACAGACAATGAAGGTCACCTTTTGTTTCATGTTGGACACATATCAGACACATTCTCTGCGTGTCAAATTTGTCTAGGAGACTGAATTTTTTTCTATAGATAATTTGGACTAGTAACAGACACATCCATAATATTTATCTATTTAAGACATTCAGAAAAATTAGGGCCCTATATGCATCAGACACTCCAAAATACATAGGACGTACAGTGAAGTGGGTGTCGGTGTTTGTGTCCTTAGTGTGTCGTGTCATATCCTTGCAACATATCCAAAGGCTAATGCGGGTCAGACGAGAGTCAAGGTGTATGCATGCTTGCTTACCCTGCATTATTTATGGAGAGAAGGCTGCATGTGTCCAAAGAGTTAATTTGACTATATCTTGAGCTCTATGTCAAGGACTTGGTGATTTTTTACACTTGCTCTACGTGGTACACAAACTTCTTTCTCGAAGTCCTGTGCAAGCCTTTCTTAAACGCTTAGCTAGAGCGCTAACAAAAAATAGAAAATTATGGAGTAAAAGAGAGGAATTGAAATGTTAAAAACTTTGCTATACTAGAGACAGTTTACAACTTCTTGGGTGATGAGGAACAAATGTGGTCGCCCCTTTATATAACATTGAGGGTTTTAAAAGAAACTTCTAGATACTTACATAAAATATTAACCATGATCACCGCGTATCATACCTTCTTTTTATTTCTCGTGCGGTCCTCCTTGGACTTGTCCATAACGGGTTCACCGAATCACCTTTCCCCTTGGGCCATACCCTCCTCGACACAGAAAGAGACTTGAGCGTGCTATCAGGTTGTTGATCTACCTCATTTCGTGGGTGCATATAGTTGTCCACATCTTCACACATGTAAGTCATATGGCAACTATGTCAATCCGAACATCCATGCACCATGGTCCTTGCACAAGCCACTTCGCACAATTGTTCCATCGCCATTGGCACGACGAGACTTCTCATTTAGAGAAAAGTACTTGTATGTTCTGCCTCCTCGAACAAGTTTCACCATCCGTCATGCTGTTTGTGTTGGTGTTTTTGCCTTTGGACTAGAAAAGATAGTCCCACATCGGCTACACCAAATGCTGAGTATCTCAATATAATGCATTGCTTGTGTTGAGGTGTGCACATGAGGTGTAGTGGGGCACAAGTTTGTGCCATGTGGGAGTATTTTTCTAGAAGAAAAAATGATTAAATCCAACAAGGATGCAAGTTGATTTTTGTTGTGCGGACTCGGACTCGGACACGGACTCCAGGATGTCTCGTGCATGCACGGGAGTGTTCGGGGGGTAGGCGTGGACTGGCACACTTCTATGCTGATTGTGGGATGATCTAAAATATCAAACTCTATTTTTGAGTATTGATATTTTAGTCCCACATCGGATAGGAGAAGAGGTGAAGTCTCAACTCCACTCTATAAATAGAGCCCCTTGGCCTCCTTTGAAAGATGCACCAAGAAGAGAGTTAAGGGAGTCTGTAAAGTCCAGGAAGCCCGTTCAAGTCTCAAATTTTGACTTACGAGCGTTCCAGAAGTTCTTCGTGAACTTGCTGGTTCCTGGAAGAAGATCGTGGTGGGGCGAATCTTGCTTTGAGCAACGGTGATCTTTATCACCCCAGCAAGAACCTTTCCTCTTCTTCTTTCTTCTTTCTTCTTTCTTCTCCTTCATCTGAGTTGTAACTCAGTTCTGTCCGTCTGCAACTGCGATTGCAAAGAAGAACGTGAGATTTACTTTCTGATTATTGTTGCTTTTGTAATCAGATTCATATTATATAGTTCCTCTTGGATCTCGAAAATAATCAGAAGGTGAACGTTTGTTGAACCTCTGATCTCGACATCGAGTCTACCATCTTTGATCAAGCTCCGGGAAAAGCAATCTCAAAGCAAGATCCTTGTAGATGGAAAACTCTCGTGCTTCTCTCATCGATACCAGCTTTAACAAGTTGGAAAAATTCGACGGAGAATATTTCCAAATATGGAAGAGGAAGGTCACCCTTAATCTTCAACTCGTGAACGTAGACCATGTATTGATTGAGGATGAACCGACAATTCCAGAAGGAGGAGCTGCCGAAGCTATTGCTGCTGCACTCGTCAAGCAGAGCAAATGGAAGAGAGAAAACAGCATATGTAAACTGCTGATTCTCAATTCTATGGAAGACTCTCTGGCAGAGTCATATTCCAAGAAGGAGAAGGCCAAAGAGATCTGGGATTCTTTGGGTAAGCTATATGAAGATGATGAGAACATGTCCAAAATCTTCATCGTCGAGAAGTACCACAAGTGGCTCTTCGAAGACGAGATGGCGATGCTACCTAAAGTGAAGGAATTCCTGAAGTTGTGCAAGAAGTTAGATGACGAGAAGATGCCCCTCGTCGACAAGTTTGTCGTTGGAGGGATAGTCTCGAAACTTCCTGCTAGTTGGAGCAACTTCTATGCTAGAATGCATCGAAAGAAGCTGGACATTAGCTTGGAAGATCTCCTACAAGAGATCCACGTTGAGGACGAAATGCGATCTCAACAGAAGATGGATTCTCTGTCCAACCAACTAGCTAAGGCCAACTTGGTGCAGACAAGAGAGTTCAAGGGGAAGCAGGTGGCTTCTCATCACAAGAAGAAGGACTCCACTAATCTGAAAGTGAAGGGTCCTTCGTTCAAGCAACAGAAGTCCAAGTCCCACGTGACTTGCTTCAACTGTGGCAAGAAGGGCCACTATAAGAGTGAATGCAAATCCAAGCCCAAACAAGCTGAGCAAGGTGAGCCTAGCAAGGTTTTCATGGTTTCTAACATTGTTGCTATGATTGCTCAGGTCACAGCTGTGTGGGATGACTCTGACTGGTGGATAGACACTGGTACGACCTGCCATGTCTGCTCTGGCAAGGAATGGTTCGTCACATACCAGCCAACTTTTGAGAAAGTTATCATAGCGAACAAGCCCAAGCTGAAGTTCTGGGGGTCGGAACTGTGGAGCTGAAACTCACATCCGGGAACACTCTGACGCTTCAAGGTGTGAAGCACGTTTCGGTGATTACAAAGAACCTGATCTCTGGAAGCCTGTTTAGCAACGCAGGCTTGAGGATGGACATCAATGCTGGCCAGATGGTGATGTCCAAGAAGAAAATATACTTCGGAAAAGCTTTTCAAACTGAAGGAATGTTCAAAATTTAACTTGTAAACCAGTCATATGTAATCAATGCAATCACTCATTCTGATTATTCTCTTGAGTTGTGGCATAACAGGCTAGGACATGTTCACTGTAAAAGAATTAACAAAATGTCCAGTCTAGGACTTATCTCCAAATGTGGGGGTAAGGTAGAGAAATGTGAAGTATGTGCTCAGACAAAGATCACAAGAAAACCCTTTCATCGGGTCAATCGAAGTACAGATCTTCTGGAGTTGGTGCACTCCGATATCTGTGACTTCAAGCAATTCTCTACAAAAGCCGGAATGAAGTATTTCATAACCTTCATCGATGACTTCTCAAAGTACGCGTTCGTCTACTTGCTCAAGTCTAAAGACGAAGCGTTCAAGAAGTTCAAGGAGTTCATGGCCGAGGCTGAACGGCAAACTGGACAACAACTCAAGAGGCTAAGAAGTGATCGAGGCGGAGAGTATCGTTCTCATGAATTCACATTGTTCTGCAAAGAATATGGAATCATAAACGAGACTACTGCTCCGTATTCTCCTTAATCTAACAGAGTAGCGGAGAGGAAGAACAGAACGTTGACAGAAATAATGAACTCAATGCTGCTGACTGCGGGTCTTCCTAAATGCTACTGGAGAGAAGCTGTATTGACGGCCACTTTTATTCTAAATAGAGTGCCGTATGCAACTTCGGACGTAACTCCTCATGAACTCTGGTTCAATGTCAGACCTAACTTGAATGTCATTCGAGTGTGGGGGTGTCTGGCCTATGTGAAGCTCCCAGATCTGAAGATTCAGAAGCTGGGGACATGGACTACGAAGACGATCTTCTTGGGGTATGCATAGAAGAGTGATGCTCGAAGATTTTTTGATATTGAGTCAAATCATATCATCGAATCTCGCGATGCTGAATATTTTGAAGACAAGTTTATAAGGCACAAGAACATTGTTCTAACGGACATTCCGGAGAATGATGAAGGTGCAAAGGTGACTGAGATCTTCAATGAGCCAGTTGTCCAAGATGAAGTTGCTACTGAGGAGACAACGATTGAACTAGAACTCGCTGAGCCGTCGTCGAAGCGAACGAGGAGGTCGAAGAACTTCGGAGATGACTTCGTCACCTATCATATGGAAGCAGATCCGCTTACCTATGATGAGGCGATGAAGACCAGAGATGCTGTTTTCTGGAAGGAGGCGAAATACAATAAAATTGAATCAATCACCTCCAATAACACTTGGGTGTTGGTTGATCTACCTGAAGGAGCAAAACCTATCGGATGCAAGTGGATCTTCAAGAAGAAGATGAAAGCTGATGGAACCATTGACAAGTTTAAGGCCAGGCTAGTGGCAAAGGAGTTTTCTCAGAAGTAGAGGATCGACTACTTTGACACGTATGCTCCAGTAGTCCGGATGACCACCATCAGAATGTTGATTGCTCTCGCAGCGATACATAAGATGGTGATACACCAGATGGATGTGAAAACGGCATTCCTGAATGGCGAGCTGACCGAAGAGATCTACATACAACAACCAGAAGGATTTGTCGTCAAAGGTCTTGAAGACAAAGTCTGCAAGTTGGTAAAATCTCTGTACGGTTTAAAGCAAGCTCCTAAAATGTGACATGAGAAGTTTGACAAAGTTATAAGGTCAAATGGCTACAGGGTCAGTGAAACAGACAAGTGCGTCTATACGAAGTTTGCTGACGGAAGATGAGTCATCGTTTGTCTATACGTGGACGACATGCTAATCCTAGGTACGGATATAAGCTGTCACGGAGACAAAGAAGTTCCTCTCGACGAAGTTCAGTATGAAGGACTTGGGAGATGCTGATGTTATCTTGGGACTCAAGATCATCCGGACAGACACTGGATTAGCGCTGTCACAATCTAATTACATTGAGAAGATGCTCACTCGATACGGGTATCATGATCTTCCTTTAATTGATACGCCGTACCGGGGTGATCAGAAGCTGGAGCCAAACTCGAAGGAAAGCGTCAGGCAGCTGGAGTATGCAAGCATAATCGAGAGTTTGATGTATGCCACTACTGCCACAAGGCCGGACATAGCTTTCGTCGTGGAAATGCTGAGTCATTTCGCGAGCAATCCAGGCATTGAGCACTGGAAAGCTATGAAACGGGTTATGAGATATCTCAAGAAGACTCAGACATATGCACTGTACTACAGCAGAGATCCGCCGGTAGTGGAAGGCTTCAGTGATGCCAGTTGGTGCTCAGAATTAGAGAGCGAGGGGTCCACAGGTGGATTCTTATTCACTATGGGTGGAGCTGCTATATCGTGGAAGTCGAAGAAGCAGACTATGCTCTCGCGATCATCTATGGAATCTGAGTTCTTTGTACTTGATACCGCAGCAGATGAAGCAGAGTGGCTTCGGGAGCTCATATATGATCTTCCAGTGGTTGGGGCGTAGATACCGGTAATTTCGATATACTGCGACAACCAGGCGACTGCAGCGGTGGCATCGAATGATCTCTTCAACGGGAAGAAGAGAACTGTGCGGTTGAAGCACAGGGCAGTGAACGATCTCATCAAGAGAGGTGTCATTGCAGTGATTGATGTTCGTAGTCAGGAGAACCTGGCGGATCCGTTTACCAAGGGCCTCAAGCGCCAGCTGGTCTATGACACAACTTGTAAAATTGGCATGAAGGCATTCTGATATTGTGTTATTACAATCCTACCATAAAGTTTTATGCTATTAGTTCAAAGAGAAATCTACTAGGCATCTAGCTTTTGGTTCAAGGGAGGACTATTAACCAGAAGAATATCATGAATGGTGGGTACTTGTCCTCTGTGACATGAAGAGGTTACGGACCTACAACCACTGTTGTCTACAGTTGTTTTCTGCGGAAAACGGATCCTGTGGAAAGGTTGGCTTAAAAGCCTTAATGAGTTCTCAGGCAGAGTGAATGCCTGGAGTGCTTTACAGGAAGCACGGTAGTGCAGCACTACAAGGAGTGTAACTCCATGCTATAGTGAGGTGACTTCACCATGAGGTTTCCAGGTAGGGGTAATGCCTCGGCTTTGCAAGCCAAGTCACAACGGAGTAGCACCGCAAATAGGCAGGTAGCCTAATGTTGTATGATAATCGTAATAAAGAGAGGTAGACAGCACTACAAAGAGGACGATGTCCTCATGTTACAGTGGCATGACACCACGAAGAGGTACCAGGTAGGGTAAAGCGTCGGCTTCGCAAGCCATGTCATAGCGGCGTAACACCGTACGGAAGCACAAGGCTTCATGCTGGGTAGTTTGGTACTACAAAGAGGCTTGTGACCTCATGCTACAGTAGTATGACACTACGATGAGGTACCCAGGTGGGATAAAGCCTCGGCTTTAAGCCATGTCATAGCGGCGTAGCACCGCAAAGAAGCGCAATGCTTCATGTCATGACTCTTTATAAAGAACTCACCTATAGTATATGGACAGAGATATCAGGCCGTCTCTTGAGGGTAAACTTGTAGATGTCCAAAATTTATACACTGAAACCAGGCTGGCACAAGACCTTCAATGTGCAGCCAGAAGCACAGTTGATGTCATTATGTGAGTAGGAAGAATTGCAGTTATGATGCAGAATTCAAGGCTTAGTCCATTCTTGTATCATGCTGTTATTTAACCTATGCGGGAAGATTCAAGTCGTAGCGACATCTCTCCTAATGCATGATGGGCAGTCACTGTGGGGAACGCTCAACCCATATATTGAGATATGTGGGAGATTGTTCGTGTTTTTGCCTTTGGACTAGAAAAGATAGTCCCACATCTGCTACACCAAATGGCGAGTATCTCAATATAATGCATTGCTTGTGTTGAGGTGTGCACATGAGGTGTAGTGGGGCACAAGTTTGTGCCATGTGGGAGTATTTTCCTAGAAGGAAAAAGGATTAAATCCAACAAGGATGCAAATTAATTTTTGTTGTGCGAACTCAAACTCGGACACGGACTCCAGGATGTCTCGTGCATGCACGGGAGTGTTCGGGGGGTAGGCGTGGACTGGCACACTTCTATAATGATTGTGGGATGATCTAAAATATCAAACTCTATTTTTGAGTATTGGTATTTTAGTCCCACATCGGATAGGAGAAGAGGTGAAGTCTCAACTCCACTCTATAAATAGAGCCCCTTGGCCTCCTTTGAAAGAAACACCAAGAAGAGAGTTAAGGGAGTCTGTAAAGTCCAGGAAGCCTGCTCAAGTCTCAAATTTTGACTTACGAGCGTTCCAGAAGTTCTTCGTGAACTTACTGGTTCCTGGAAGCAGATCATGGTGGGGCAAATCTGGCTTTAAGCAACGGTGATCTTTATCACCCCAGCAAGAATTTTTTCTCTTCTTCTTTCTTCTTTCTTCTCCTTTATCTGAGTTGTAGCTCAGTTCTGTCCGTCTGTAACTGCGATTGTAAGGAAGAGCGTGAGATTTACTTTCTGATTATTATTTCTTTTGTAATCAGATTCATATTATAGAGTTCCTCTTGGATCTCGAGAATAATCAGAAGGTAAACGTTTGTTGAACCTCTGATCTCGACATCGAGTCTACCATCTTTGATCAAGCCCCGGGAATAACAGTTTGTACCTCGACCATGCCTTCTTTGGCACAATTGCGATGATTGTGATCATCCTACTGTACCATGGGATTCTCGACCATGTCCTCCTCAACACGATCAAGACAATATCCTAATATCCTTGTCGTTTCTATATTTCCTTAAAGTCTGTGACATGCTTATCTGTGTTTGCCATTAAAATTGTTTGATTGAAAACTTTAATACAAACAGAACAGTGTTACAATGTAGGACTTAGATGTAGTCCTAGGAGTACACTTTTGTTTAAGCTGGGTCCTTAGTGCCAATGGAGCGAGTGGTAATGCGTTGACTCCGTTGACCGGCTGACGACGGTTATCGGTTCTCTAAAGGTGTGGATTGCTCTGGGTGCTGGAGCTTGCAGAGAGGAGGAAGACGTTGAGTGTCTGTATCTACCTCTCTGATGATTCCTTGTATGTTTGTTGTGGATTCTGTCTGTGTGTGTGAAGGAGAAGATCCTTCTATTTATAGTTTTGCAGGCTGGCTGCTCATGCACGCATGTAGGATGCGCCAGTGTGTGGGGACGCCACGTGGAGGTTGCTGATGGAGGCGCGTCGATGATGCGTCCTGATTGAGGAAGAGAACTCTTCATACTGCTGTTGTGAGCCGGCACGTAGCAGAGGAGAAGATCTTTTCGTTGCTGAAATCTTGGACGAGTTGAGTCAAAGGACACGTGTCATCGACTCATGGCTCAAAGATCTCGGATTTGCTGGGGGGAAGTAATCTGGTGAGCTGCGCCTTGATTAGGCGCAGGAGGAGGCTGCGGCTCATAACCTTTAGGGGTTACAAACTGTTTAGAACGCATGGCTTTTGAGGCGCATGCAGGCGACTTTCCTTCTGTCTTTCGGGATCAGAGATCAGTCTGGGGCGCATAGCTTTTGAGGCGCATGCAAAGCTTCAACTGGAGACTCTTCTTCTGTCTTTAGGGATCAGTGAAGGGTCTGAGGTGCATGGCTTTTGAGGCACATGCTGGTTTGGACGCATGGCCGTAGAGGCGCATGCGGATGGCCACGTGGCAGTAGCCGTCGGAATAGAGTCATGATGATGCTGACGTTGTCGACGCTTCGTTCTCTGAAAAAGCTGAACTGTTCAGACTTTGAGAAGCGTGCTGCCAACTCTGGTGTCAGTTCAGCATTTAATGTTTATGACGTTCGATGGACAGCTGAGTGGGCACATTGGTTGGTGTTCCACTCGGTATGGAGATGTGAGGGGGCGCATCCTCTGTGATGCGCCGGGTACTGTGGGGCGCGTCTGTGTGATGCGCCTGATGTTGGAGGGCGCGTCCATGTGATGCGCTGTTTGGATGGCGTATCCGACATGTCCATTAATGGTGCGGCTGTCTCGCTCCTCGAGTGCTATAAATAGCCGTTTGGCTAAATTCAAGGCGTCCCGTTCATCCATTAAATGCAAATTCATTGCACAGAATTTGGAGGGTCATCCACTTGGCGCGTGTGTTTGATTTGCTCGGCCTATAAATAGTGGCATGGAGAGAAGGTTTGCTCCTCATTCCCTCACGTACTTCCAATATGAACTTGGATATGTGGGTGCATTCTGTTGACGAAGTGCTCCCGAGGGTGAAGATGAGACGTCGTGTTGTCTTCGATGCACTTGAAGGTGACCGTTACATCCAAAAGACGGAGTCGAGGGCTTCTGAGGCAGGCGGAAGGTGCCTGTTGCATCCAAAGATAGGGATGTTCGGGCCTCGTCTCCGTTGTTCCGGAAGAGCCGTAGATCGGAATGGCGGTGCTAGGCTCTCTCTTCCTTCAAAGTGGGTGCCGCCCACTTTGTTTGTGTTGAAAGCTCCTTGTGCCATGATTTCGATCACGGTCTTCCTTGGTCTTTGGAGGCTCTTTCGAAGCCTCCCCTGGCCACAGCTTTGCCGTGCTCTTCTCTTCCTTGGTTCCAGCCAGAGGGTTAAATGCTTTGTGTAATCGAAGCACTTATCAGGTGACCCTGGCTGGAAGAGCAGCACATAACTGGACTCTGCTCGGCCAGGTGAGCCTGGTTGGAAGAGTTGCTCATAACTGAGCTGTTGAAGGGATGCACATAACTGAGCTGCTGAAGAGATGGTAGGATGCGCCTGGCTGGAGGCGCATGACATCTGTTGCGCCTAACTGACAGCGCTTGGTGACTGCTGTGCCTATCGGAAGGCGCATGGTGGTTGCTGCGCCTATCTGGAAGGCGCATGATGACTGCTGCGCCTATCGGAAGGCGCATGATGGTAGCCGGCTGTAGATCTAGGATCTTTCTTTTGTAGAAATTCTCCTTTGTACAACCTTTTCTAGCCATGTAATAGACTTTTATATATATAAAAAGTCCTTCTTCGAATGGCTTATTTGATTTTGCTGTCTGAGTTCTGGCGCATATAGTGCCTGGCGCATGGGCTTTCTGGCTGTGAAATTCCATGCTTCTACAAGACCCCCTTCAAAGTTTTCAAAACTTTTGAATAAGTTTTGGAATACTTTGAATAAGAAGCATGGAGGTCAGGGCGCATGATTGTTGGGCGCATGCTTGTTCGGGCGCATGCTCCTTCCAGTTGATGATGATGACGCCTTGGTAACCCAAAAGATTAATGATGATCTTTTGGTTGTATTTGTTGTTATTTCCTCACGAAACCCGAAGCGACGGCTGAGATTACACGTCATCGGTTCATGCGTGCGACCAAGCCCTATAAATAGGTAAGGATTGGAGAGAGAGAGAGAGAGTTCATCTGCTCTGTGTCTTTGCTTTCTTTAGAGTTTTTCTTCAAAACCCTAACTTTTTCTTCTCTGAGAGAATGGCTCCCAAGACTCCTCGCGGTGGTGCTGACAAGGGGAAGGAGAAAGCGAAGGAGTTCGTTGATGAGGATGCACCTATCACCCCTGCAACTCCGGCCGACGTTCGTCCTGAGGTGACGGGTGGGTTTCATCTCCTTTACATAAGCTTTTGGGCCAGACTGTGCCCTAACTCAGATTTGCTGACGCGTATGGACTTTTGTCCTGATGATACGCCGAGGTTCTACCCCGCCGACGTGCATAGGTTTACACCTTTATCATGCACCGAGGTTTTAATGGCTGACGCGAATGGGTTTCGTACCCTGATGATGCGCCGAAGCCTTCGCTGACGCGCATGAGCTCACGCTCTGATGATGCGCCGAAGCTCCAATACTGACGCGCATGGGCTTACGCCCTGATGATGCGCCGAAGCAAGTTGACGCGCATGGGCTTACGCCCTGATGATGCGCCGAGGCTGCTGACGCGCATGGGCTTAAACCCTGATGATGCGCCGAGGCTGCTGACGCGCATGGGCTTAGACCCTGAATGCGCCGAAGCTCTGATGCTGGCGCGCATGGGCTTACGCCCTGATGATGCGTCGAAGCTATTTGACATTTTTGCCTGACTTCCACCTTTGTTGTAGCAGTGTCGATGACGATCCCTTTGTTGAATGAGGTCCTTCTGGATGCTTCTCTTTGTCAGATGGGAGTTGATTTTGACGAGGCGATGATCAATCCTGCGAAGGATGCTATCTTACAGGACCAACCTCGTGAGAGAATGCTACAAATCCAGACCCAGTTGCCTCTTTTCCTCCAGAGTATGATGGAGAGCGGTAAACTGAAGTCTGCCGAATCCGACAGTGTAACTTTCTTAAAACCTGCCTTTCTGTTTGGCGACCGACTAGTCTCTTCTGAAGCGAAGATACTGAGGATTAGAGAAGACTGGTTCTTTTCTGCCAAAGGCATGGTTTTGTACATGCGGCAGGTTGACCGCCAGTTGCCGCTGACGGCTTTTTATCGTCTAGCTTCGAAGAGAAGGATGGGTTGGGAACTTACTCCCTCTCAAGGAGGGGCCTTGGGAGGTACCCTCTCAATTGACGCCTCCTCGAACCAGCGAAATACTTTGACTGCTTCACTAGCCGGTTCTTCTTTTAGTTACCGAGCCTTGCGTCCTGGGAGCATCTACAGCGAGGTCCCAAATGACACGTTTCCCTTCAGTGCCCCGATCTTTGCAAATCGGATGCTGACATCAAAGGTGATGTATCCGACAGGTAGCTTCAGAGTCGAAGGCTGGTGTCACTACATCCCGAAGTGGGACGAGTTGACCACTTGGGTGCTTTCAAGGTTCGAGGTTGAACTTAAAGAGATCGGGCTGACAGCCGCCATTCGGGCCACGCAGGCAGGCGTGGACCTCAATAAGCCTATGTTCCTTGCGCTCTTGGAGCTTTTCAATGCCCAGACTGGTAGCTTCTTTACTCCGGTGGGGGAGTTGGGATTGGCCCTTCATGAGATGTACGAGGTATCCAAGCTTCCTTGGGGCTCGGAACCGTACGAGGAATATTTTCCATCAAATGAAGAGATCCAAGTTCTGGAGGATAAGGATCCGGAGATGATGGTTGTTTTTAAAGAGGTGACAAGCCATCATTATCTGATGCACCGGAGGGACAAGGGCAAGACCCAGCCTCATGTGACTGCTTGGAAGGACTACGTCTTCAGGCAGGATTTGACGGATCCTTCGAGGATTCGGTTTGCGACTCCGCAGGGATTGAAGCCCGCGGAAGTGAGTTCTGAAATAAGCCGACTGGACGAAAGGACCCCACATTCTAATGAGGGCGGCAAGGCTACGTATAGCTGTTTCTGGCACTGCAGGCACCGGATGTCATCCAAGGCAGTGTTGACGTCCTACTTGATGATATGGCTCCGGGATTGCGTATTTGCAGGTGGATCCGGTACCGTCGAGAGGGTACATCGGAATCTCATTTTGCCTGCGGTGAAGTTGGCCTGTGGACGGCCTTTGGCTCTTCTCCCCGCGATGGTGTGCAACCTGTTGCGCGGTTTGAGGTCCTTTGCCGATGATGTGATCCACGAGAGAGGTAATAATGATAACTTTCCCCGGGCCGAGCTGCCTTTCCATTATCTTTTGGGGTGGCTGATCTTGCATCATCCGAAAGTGATGAGTCCCGGTCCGGAGGAGGACCATGTCGAAGGAGATGCCTTCATTCGCCGCTTCTATAAGAGGAAGTGGTCTTACACTGGCGTCCCCGTTTGCAGGAGAGTCTTGTCCTACCTTCAGGGGTAGGAAATTGTCAAGGTTGGCCCGATCTTCAAAGATTTTGAGGCCGACCAAGATTTAGTTGACTCTGGCGAAGATGCGGTCACTCTGTCGAAATGGAGTTTTCGTTGGTTGCAGAGTATCCGGCCTTCTCACCTGGTCTACCGCAACCAGAATAGGTGTTATCTGGAGCCTTATCTGCCAAGCCGATTTGCTCGTCAATTTGGCTATACCCAGTTAATGTTGCAGAATCCCAGTAGTAGTTTAGTCTTCATCGGGAGTTTGCTGGATGGAGCCCGGGGCTGGCAATATTATAACGCTGGATGCACTAGCGTTAAGTTCACCACGCCAGTTCGCAATCCTCGGCCGCCGATCCTATATCCGGCCGCCAAGCTGTATTGCACTATGACTGCTATGTCTCCTGGTTATGACAGGGAGACTAGTTTTATTATTGGAACCCAGCTGGAGGCGATATCGAATATGTTGATGGCAGCCCGATCATATCGTCCACCAGAGTTGGCGGGGTATCGGGCTGCCGCTGCAGTACCAGTGGGAGACCCGTCTGTCGGGAAAAGGCGTGCTGACACAGAAGCTGGTTCTTCTGTACCAAAAAGGTCGAGAAAGGCGCCGACCCCGAAGGTTACGGAAGTGCCACTTAAAATGCCAGTAGGATCAATCCCTGCTGAGGTAAGGAATATTTCATAATTCCAATTCTTTTCGTCATTGTGGCGACTTATGCTCTTCTTCTTGTAGGGATTGAAGAAGAAGTCCCGTGTTTCAAAATCGGGCGCTAGTAAACCGAAGGAGGTGGCAGGCTCTTCTGACGAGCGCATTCCACCGATGCTAATGTCTCCCGTGGAGGAAGGTCCCGAAGATGTTCCTGTGGAGGTTTTAATATCTCCCGACTTCGAGGTCGCAACAACTTCT
Organism: Iris pallida; assembly: GCA_029216955.1. Taxonomy (NCBI): domain Eukaryota; kingdom Viridiplantae; phylum Streptophyta; class Magnoliopsida; order Asparagales; family Iridaceae; genus Iris; species Iris pallida. The sequence goes on from JANAVB010036127.1 coordinate 140,285, forward strand.
GGGAGAGCACCGTCTGCCGTGGAGGCCTTGGATGCTGAGGGTCCTGCGGACTCGAGGCATCCTGATGATGAAGTGGACTGGAGTTCGTCGCCTTCCGATGACGTTCCTCCGGTCTTGCAAGAATCTGCTGTGGGGACAGCAGATATGGTTGAGACAGAGGAGAGGGTTGAATCCCCTCTTCATCATATTGAGGGGTGGTCGGCTGCATTATTGCCGAGTCCTACCCTGGCTTCCATCGTGGAAGTTGAGGCGGCTACCACTCAGGAGGTAGCGACAGATTCTGTCCCTGTTGAGGGACTCGATGATGAGACCCGTCTGCCAGTCAAGACCGCTGCGACGGGTCAAGAGACAAGTGATAATCTCCCTATTCCGCCAAGGGAGGTACCAACTGTTGATAGGACGTTGGGGGTAGAAGGGGTGGCTGTTGACGTCGGAGGTTCCTCCGGGCTTGAGAAGGGTAAGGGTGTAGAACCCTCTGTAGCTCCTTCTACTTGGGGGACCATCTCGACGCCTGTGCCGGCTCTTTCTGTTGCTTCGGCTCCTCGGGCTAGAAGTCCAGCCTCTGTTGATGAAGAGCCCATTGATGCCGAGGTTCAAGCCTCGCTGGTTGAGGTTGGCGGATCTTCTTCCGGTCCGCAAAATGCAGTAGCTCCTCCAACTCCTGCTATGACACCGCAGGTCCTGGCGGATGCAGATGAGTATGTGAAATTCCTCGCCGAGGGGGTGTACAAAATGTTGTAGAAGGGTGTATCTGCTGTGATGGATGCCAATGGGAGTTTTACGACGGCAAAAGCTCTGGCAATGCCCTGCATCGAGCTGATTCGTATTCACCAAGGCCACGACCATATGGCCGAAATTCTGGAGGCTTCGGTGATTGAACTGGATGAGCGGCTCGCGGAACTTCAACGCATCCAGCGAAACGACCTCTCTGTCCTGATAGATGCGGAGAAGGGGAAGCTGATTGCCGAGATCGAGTCTTCATACCAGGCCACCGTGGGCGTTTGGGAGCACGAGGTGGCTGAGACCGAGGCTGCGGTAGAGCAGTTGTCTCAGTCCATGAAGACGACGGTGGAAACTCGAGCTGCATTGGAAGCTAATATCGCGGATATCGACACCCAGATGCGCCGCCTTGAAGACCAACGGGCCCGACTCCAGTTAGAGGTCGAGCATGTCCGGGCTGAACATGCAGCATTCAAGAAGGATGAAGCGACTTTCACTCAGCGGACTCTTGCCTTGGCGCAGCAACGACAACAGCTTGATGAGAAGCATGCAAGTGATACTTCCGCTGGGTCCGTTGAATTGATGCGCCAGGAAGCAGAGCGACGAGTCCTGGCGACGGTGGAGGCCCGTGCAGTCGACTTAAAGCTTCGAGTCAGGGAGCTCTCAGCCCATCCTGGGGAGATTCAGGGACCATAGCTTTTTTCCCTTTTTCTTTTGTGTTCTTTTGCAACCCTTGCTGGAGGATGATGTAGCTTCTTGTACTCCTTTTTTTTGAAGAATAAAGAAGTCTACAACTTTTTTGTGATGTGTTCATCTTTTGTTGTCATGAACTTGATGATTTGTGTGGACCTATTATCTTTTGCGCACCTTGGTTTTCAGGTACAGATAATAAGTTTGAAGGAACCATTATGTTTGCTCAGAGGTAATGTGGACATGGCAATCATTGGGTTTGAAATGATAGAATCTCCCTACTCAGAGGTATTATGGACGTGGTAGGAATGATCTTGGGGGATACGCTGAACAACTCAGAGGTTATATGGACGTGGAAGTTCTGCGATAAATGTACAATAACGCAGGGGTTGTTTGTACAAGATGTTTACTCAGAGGTAATGTGGACGTGGTAAACATGAAGGGTTGCGTAGGCTTACGAAGTGTAAGATTCCGCTCTGTAGGGTGTAGAGAGACAACTCAGAGGTAATATGGACGTGGTTATCTTTCTACTGGAAGATGCCACGGAACAGCTGGGTTCCGGAAGCGTATGAGGGGAAGTACATGTCTGGAGGATGTCAAGAATAGTACTTCTTTAGGAACTTGCCGTTGATGGGCATCATGAACAAGTCCCCATTGGGTTTGGCGAGGCGGTAAGCACCGTTTGAGTATACCGTCTCTATGATGAAAGGTCCTTCCCACTTGGGCTCGAACTTTCCTGGTGTCTTGTGGGTCAACACCATAGGTCTTCTGACTGCTAAAACCAGGTCGCCAACTTAGAAAGTCCTCTGTTTGACCTTCTTGTTGAAAGCCTGTGATATACGGGCTTGGTAGAGCTCGATGCGTTGTTGAGCTTGGAGACGCTTTTCGTCAAGTGCCTCCAGTTCCCGCAGACGACGACGTTGATTGTCCTCTTGAGTTTGTTTGTGATTGCTACGCGGAGTGAAGGTATCTGTATCTCGAGAGGCAGTACTGCTTCGCTCCCGTAGACCAGGGAGAATGGAGTGTTGCCTGTTGGGGTCCGTACCGTTGTGCGGTAAGCCCAAAGGCATTCGCCAAGCTTTTCGTCCCAGTCGCATTTGTTGGATGACACGACCTTTTTGAGCAGCCTAACGATAGTTTTGTTGAATGCCTCAGCCAATCCGTTTGCTGCCGGATTGTAGGCGGTTGAGGCCACATTCTGAATGCGATTCTTGTCACAGAACCTGCTGAAAATGTGGCTGATAAACTGAAGACCATTGTCATGGATGATCCGCCGGGGTACTCCGAAACGGTAAATGACATGGTGTTTGATAAAGCTGACCACCCTGGAGCTTTTTACTTCTGCTAGTGAAACTGCTTCCGCCCATTTGGAGAAGTAGTCGGTGATGGCCAGGATGAAACGGTGTCCTCTCGATGAAGGAGGGGTGATTGGCCCTACAATGTCCATGCCCCAGGCTTCGAAGGGCCAGGAGGCGACTGTAGGATGTAGCGGCTCCGATGGTGTATGTATGAAGTCTGCATGAAGTTAGCACGCGTGGCACTTCTTAGCATATTCGATAGCGTCGGCAGCCATGGTTGGCCAGTAGTAGCCCATACGTCGCAGTCGATCTTGCAACTTAGGACCGGGTTGATGAGCTCCACAAGTTCCGTCATGAGCTTCTTGAAGAGCCTCGGCTGCTTCTTCGTTGGACAGGCATCGAAGGAGGAGCCCATCGAAGGAGCATCGGTACAGCATTTTGGTAGCCGTATCGTAGTAGAATCGAAGAGAGCATCTCCTGACTGAGACGGCTTCTTTCGGGTCCTCTGGAAGGATTCCATAGACAGCGAAGTCGATAAACGGGAACCTCCAGTCTCGGACATTAACACCAGTGTTTGGCGGCATGGCGTGAGCCACCCGCAAGCATAGGTTGTTTCTGGGACAAACCAGATCTCGTCCCGTTACCGTGATATAGTGTTGAGTCCCAAAGGGCGCTGCTAATGAGGCTGCGAGGCCGGCCAGAGCATCGGCCTCCAAGTTTTGTAAATGGGGGACATGTTCAATGAAGAACCCGGTGAAGGTTGAAATGATGTTCAACGCAACTTCATGATAAGGGATTAAATCTTCATGGCGAACTTCGTATTGTCCCCGAACCTGGTTTACGACGAGTTTTGAGTCGCCGTAAGCTTCCAGATAGTCGACCCCCAGCTGTTGTGCGAGCTGGAGTCCCATGACGAGTGCGTTGTACTCGGCAACGTTGTTGGAGCACGGCTTCGAAAGAGAGTACGCACGCTGGATGACCAGCTGATCGGGGGAGACTAAGACTACCCCCACTCCTGCGATGATTTGGCCTTTGGGGCCTGTTCTCGAAGCGCCGTCGAAGAACATCCGCCAAACGGAGCTTCCTTCGGTGACGTTGGATTCTTGGACCTCATCCGGGGTGTCTTCATAGAGTTTTGAGGATTCTGGGATGGGGTGTGCAGCTAAAAAGTCAGCCAGCGCTTGACCCTTAACAGCTTCTTGCGGCACAAACACCATGTTGTACGGTGTTAGCAAGATCGCCCATGTAGCCAGCCGGGAGTTCAATGATCCTGGCTTCGTCATGAGGACTCTGAGCGAATTGACTCGGGAAATGACATGAATTGTCTGACCCGAGACATAATGACGAGTCTTCTGGATGGCAAACACCAAAGCCAAGCACTCCTTTTCGACGGGGTTGTACCGGTATTCGGCCCCGATGAGTGTTCGACTGAGGTAGTAGATTGCTTGCTCGTAGCCTGTATCGCTGTTTTGAGCCAGCAGAGTGCCAAGAGAATGATCCATGGCACGGACGTAGAGGAGAAATGGTTTGCCTGTGACTGGCGCTACCAGGACTGGTGGGCTTGTTAAGTAAGCCTTGATGTCGTCGAAACCCTTTTGGCACTCCTCTGTCCAGACGTAGGAGACTCCCTTCTTCATGAGCTGAGTAAAGGATTGACATCTACCGGAGAGATTCGCTATGAACCTTCGGATATATGCCAGACGCCCCTGTAAGCCCCGAAGTTCTCGAAGGTTCTTCGGAGGGTCCATGTTGAGGATGGCTTTGGTCTTCTCAGGATCAACATGAATGCCTTTCGCTGTGATGACAAAGCCCAAGAATTTGCCGCTAGAAATCCCCAGAAAGGATTTAGCGGGGTTCATTTTGAGTTGATGTGCCCGCATGAGATCGAAGACCGTCTTCAGGTCCTGTAGATGATCTCTTTTGAGGCGGCTCTTGACTGCGATGTCGTCAACATAGCATTCGACTGTTTTGCAAAGTTGTTGACGGAAGATGGTGCTCATAGCTCGCTGGTATGTCGCACCGACGTTCTTCAAGCCGAAGGGCATTACTGTGTAGCAGAACACACCCTTTGGAGTCCTGAATGACGTGTGTTTTGTGTCATCGGGGAACATCTTGATTTGATTGTAGCCTGAATACCCGTCCATGAAGGACATGCGCTCAAAGCCACATGTGTTGTCGATCATCACATCAGTGATTGGAAGCGGGAATTCGTCCTTCGGGCAAGCAGAGTTGAGATCCCTGAAGTCGATACAGACTCGTATCTTCCCATTCTTCTTGGTGACAGGAACGATGTTGGCTACCCAATCCGGGTGTTGTTCCTCACGGATGAAGCCGCTGGTCAAGAGTTTGTCTACCTCCTGATCGATGGCATTTATGATGTCCGGACGGAAGCGTCGTTGCTGTTGTTTGATAGGTTTGGCATCAGGTAAGATGTTCAACCTATGCATTGCGATCTGTGGGTCGAGTCCCGGCATGTCTTCATAGCTCCAGGCGAAGACGTCGATATACTCTTTAGCCAGTTGGATTAAAGATTCTCGATCTTCTCCTTCTAGGCTTTTACTGATGAAGATGGGTTTGGAAGAAGACCCATCTCCGAGGTCGATCTGCTCGACTTCGACTTCGGTGGGAGGTTCGCGTAACTCAAAACGAGATTCCCATTGTTCTCCTAGGCGTTGGGCCCAGGGTTCTTCTTCGAAGGGTTCTGGCGCTTGGTCTTCGCCTTCACCTTTTTGAGGTTGTGCTGACGTCATGTTAGCTGACAGCACTTTCCTGAAGACTGATCCGATACTGGTATCGGAATCCCAAGTCGATGCTTCGGACGAGTGGAAATGTTCTATGTCTTCTGTATCTGAACTCTCTGGGGTTGATGGCGGCGTGACATAGCCTAACCCTCGTCCAGTCCGATTATAATAGTCCTGTGGCTTTCCATTGGGCATCGAAAGTCGGACAGGGAGATGCCGACCCTTGCCGTAGTTTAAGCCTTTGTTGCTTTTCAGGTCGTAGCCCATCTTTTGGATGATGTGCTTTGCCGCATCCGTGTACTGATAGACTTGTACTCTGCCGGTATCAGGTTCGGGCTCGATTGACGGGAGGTCCCGATGACGCTCGACTTTGCCCGAGATGATGGTGCCTTGGTCTCGGCTCCGTGGAGGGACTATGAAGACTCCTTGAGACGGGACTACTCGATTATGGTAGACGGTCGTTATTTGTGTTTGCAACGACCGTAGAGCGTGGTCTAATGTATACATGGCATTCCAGTGTGGAAGACAAGAATAATTAAAAGATACTCTATTATTGATAAAATACGAGATCTTATCCAGTGGGATTACATTGTCAAAGGAGGGTGCCTCTACATCAGCCGAGATATAATCACCAAGCTCCTCGTCTGTAAGAACTGGGGGCGGACTAAGAGAGTCCAACACAGCTTTGGGGTCTGAGAGGGTTATATGAGCCTTCTCTGACACCTTGGATGACTGCGGCGGCTTGCCCTTGAGACGCACCTTGAGAGGCGCCTCGGCTACGCCTCCGGTAAGTGGTGCCTTTCCTTGTAATTTTGCCACCAGGGGAGCCGATGTTTGAGGTGGCTTTCCCTTGAGGCGTATCTTCAGGGGTGCTTCGCGAGCCGGCGCTTTTCCTGATAGCTTGATGCTCATTGGAGGCGCCTTCTGGGGTGGTTTCCCCTTCAGTCGGATTTTCAAGGGGGCGTCGGGAGTCGTCTCAGGCTCCATGTCCGGCTCTGCTGCCATCTCTGCCTCATCATCAGCGTCGTTGGCTTCCTCCTCGTCAATGGGCTTGTACAAGTCGGAATCGGTGAAGTAGGCTTCAATTCCTTTGAAAGGATCGATGTCTGCAAACTCCGTCCGGATGACGCCATTGGTGGATACATACTTCATGCACTGGTGGAGCGTGGAGGGCACCACCATGTACTCATGCAGCCATGGTCGATCGAGCAGGATGTTGTAGTTGACCTCGGCATCTACCACGTAACACGTCACCTCTGTTTTGAGGCTGCCAATGTGACACTTTAGCCGGATCTTGCCCAATGGCTCGCTCTTGCTAGCATTGAAGCCACTGATGGTTGTATTGGAGGGCGCCAGCCGGTACATCGGGATCCCCAGCTTAGATAGCAGCGCCTTCGAAATAATGCTTAGGGAAGACCCAGGATCAATCTGAATCCGGCTCACCTTGACCGAGCCAATGTACCCTGTATAATACAGCGGTCGGTTATGTCGGTGATGCTTGAGCAGCATGTCTTGTTGGGTGAAAGTTATGTTAGGGATAACTTCATCCGCGCAATGACGGTGCGCACAAGTAGTTGGGAGGTCTTCAGGCTGCTTGACCTGACTGAGAAAGGATTCAGCGTCCTTCAGAGCTTCGCAGAGAGCTTCTCGGGAATCTTTAGAAAGACGCAGGAGCTCGAACAAAGACAGGCGCGCAGGTGTACTGGCTAATTGTGCCAGAATGTCGAAGTTGTGAAGCTTGGGCAGCCCTGAAGCATTCTCCTTCCGTAGAGGTCTGTCAAAACGGGCCTCCACCTGCTTCTGCTTATTGGCTGCTGAGGGCTTAGATGGACCCTCCTCAGGGATGGTGCTAGGAGGCACCACCTCGGCGGCGGCTTCGCCGGATTGGGAGTTCTGTTGTGCACGCGTTTGCACTGGAAGTGCCTCTTCTGTTAAAGAAGAGACTGTGCGGCAAGACTTGATCTTCCTGCCTTTTGATTTGGAGGTAGGGCGTACCTCCGATTGAGTCACCTCGGAGACGAGGTCGGGGTGAACCCAGAGGACCTCTCCTCGAGATGTGGTGAGCGGGGTGAGTCCACTCACATTGTCACGAGTAGGTGGTAAGTTTACCACCTCCATTGTCGCCTTAGGGATGGGGACGACGCCATCTTGTGTGGTAGTTGGCGGCAAGGTGCCGAACTGAAGCAAAACCACATTGGCCGACACCGTCTTCTCTTCATAGTCGACGAAGATTACATCCGCATTGATCATGCGCTGGATGTAATTCTTGAGGACGTAGCAGTCCTTGGTCGGGTGTCCGACAAACCGATGGTAGTGACAGTACCTTGGGTTGTCCACTTTCCCAACTTCATCGGGCCGCTTTGGGTCCGGTAGCTTGATCTTGTCACCCTGCTTCAGTATCTCGAAATGTTGCAGGGTGTCGTCATCATTGAATGAATAAACCTTCTTGGGTCTCGGTGCCAGTGGAGGCTTCTGAGTAGGCGCAGATGCGCCTTTTGAGGCATTAACAGTCAATGCATGTTTCCCCTTTACTTCTCGTCCGGAGCTGTTAGCTGCGGACTTTTTCCCCTTATCGTCAAAGGCGGGGAAGCTGACACCCAGAAGACGTGCATTGGCCGCCTTCTTTTCTGCAGCTTCAGCTTCGATGATCAGGGAGCTCCAGTCAGGAGGGGGAGTAGAGTTGATCCAGAGCTTTACTGCAGGCAACATGTTTATGCTGCAAGCGGAAAGGAGCGCATGTTCTGGCATGCCTGGAGGTAGCCTGAAGCAAGCCTGTCGGAAGCGTTCGATGAACGCCCGAACCGTTTCCTTCTCCTTCTGATGTATCTCTATGAGAGACGCCATCGTCATGTCCTTCCCGCCGTCGTAGAAGCGGTCGAGGAAGAGGCGCGTCAGGTCGTCGAAGGACGATATGGAATTGTCGGGGAGGCTGCAGTACCAGTCATACGCCACTCCTTTCAGGGCCCCGACAAAGATACTGGTGAGGAGCGCGTCCTCCTTCGGAAGATGCCCTGTCTGTGACTGGAAGTACGTCAGGTATCGTCGCGGAGAGTCCTTTCCGTCGTATGGGGTGAGTGTTTGTGGTTTATACTTCGGGGGATAAATCACCTTGTTCCACTCGAGGGGATAAGGCTGGGGAATGCCCATTTTCTGGCGTTCCTCTTGCCTATTCTTGGACTCGAAGCGCTCTCGCAGGTCTTTGATCATTTCGACCACATCCTCCGTAGAGCTAGGAGTCGGGGAAGGAGGTACCATCTGGATTGGAGCGTTTGAGGGCTCCGAGGTCCGTGGTGCTTCTGTATCTGAGGGCGCCCGTTGGAGGGGCACACTCGACTCCCCATTAGCTCCTGGGTCAGGACCAGTTGAAGGTGTCCTGATCAAGGCTGACCGCATCTCAAACATTGCTTGGGTCAGTGCTTGCATAGAGGCAGAGAGGGTTTTGAGTCCTCCCTCCAATGAGTCTATGCGCTGGACTATGTCCTGTGACGGCGCATCTGACTCGACATCATCCCCAGCCATGTATACTGTCCTGACGCGGCCAGGAGTGGATGGATTGGTTGAGGCTTCGCTTTCGGCCTCACTCTCATGCGGGGGAGTCACCTCTCCTGGTGTTGGGCCACCCCCAGCCACATTCTGGAGTTCATCTCCAATAGGCGCATCTGCAAGGGTCTGCTTGCCCTCAGCTCCGTCTTGAAGGACCTCTTCGTTTCCAGAACTACCCCCGGCAGTGTCCTGGAGGACATCCTCATTTTGAGGGGCTTCAGGGAGAGTAATCTCGCCTTGATGATGAAGATCCGCCGCAGCTGTGCTTTGGACATCTTCGTCTTCGGAAGGAGGCTCAACAAGGGTCTGGCTACCCCCAGCTTCCTCCAAGGACTTCTTCCTTGACCGAGTTCCTTCAAACACTCCAGAGGTGGAGACAGCTGCCTTGGTTTTCCTCGGCTGGCTTTTGGATGAAGACGAGGAATTGGCAGTCGTCTTCCGGATTGATGAGGAGTTGGAGACCACGTTGCATGAAGCAACCTTTGGCTCCTCTTCAGCTGACACCTTCGTCCCAAGGCGACGTCGGAGAGGTGTCGATGATTGCAGTCGTTGGAAGACCGACTGTCTTGGTGGAGCTGCCGCCTCGCAACAGCAGTTGATGGTGACCACCGCACAAGTATGCCCCGTAAGAGGCGTATCGTGCTTGTTGGTCGACTCTCCTGACCGGCGCTTGTGAGTGATCACGTTGCGTAGGTCGTTGGAGGAGAGTGGTGCCTTCACACCCCTTCAGACTTATGGCAAGGCCAAACGCCGGGGTGGTCAGGTGAGTGCTGCGCCCCCTGATCTAATACCAAGCAGGCATCACGATCAGTAGTGGGAGAACCACAACATTTGAAGTGACTTGAACGGACCTCAAACGCACAACCAGAGGAGGCGCGGGAGTTCAAGACCACTGAGTTTGCCTCTCTCGACTTGGTTGTGCATGCAGCAGATGCGCCCAGGCGAGATGAGGACTTTGAAGACCGACTCGTTGTTGGTGCAGAAGCACTTGAGTCAACCTTGTACAGCTTGCCATCGGCAGCGCGCGTGATGACGAGCGCGTGCCTCTGGCCGGCTGCTGGCATAGCACGTATGTGGCGCATGGCCCGTGCCGCCTTGGATTTCTTCGTACCAGCCCGCTGGGGCGCATAGTACTCTGCATCCAAATTCTCCTCGCCATTACAGCGAGTGAGTCTGTCAAAGACAGAGACTTTTTGTGACGCATCAGAGGTGATGCGCGGGGCATTGGCTGCGCCCCTGCTCCGTCGACGTATCTTCCTCGCCTGAGAGGGAGATAGCTGGGGAACGTGGTCGGTCGCACGCTTCTCCAGGAGATGCGCTGCATCGGCGGGCGCACCTTGGTTGCTGAGAACGTCAGCAGGAAGGGAAGGATGGATTGCTGCATCCCCTTCAGTGGTGGTGCCCGAGGCGTCGACCTTGCGCACCCAGGCCGTGCGGATCTTCTTCGGCTTTGGTAGCCGCTTCGAAGGACTCGCACTTCCTTCAGAAATGAACTCCTCGTACGCCTGTTGATTGAGGCGCATGACCAGCGTCTTGTGGGAGGAGCCCACCTTCACGTCGTCGGCCTGTGACACGACTTTCTCAGAAGAGGAGAAAGAAGTCCCCAGCAGAGTCGCCAGCTTGTTTGCCATTAAAATTGTTTGATTGAAAACTTTAATACAAACAGAACAGTGTTACAATGTAGGACTTAGATGTAGTCCTAGGAGTACACTTTTGTTTAAGATGGGTCCTTAGTGCCAATGGAGCGAGTGGTAATGCGTTGACTCCGTTGACCGGCTGACGACGGTTATCGGTTCTCTGAAGGTGTGGATTGCTCTGGGTGCTGGAGCTTGCTGAGAGGAGGAAGACGTTGAGTATCTGTATCTGCCTCTCTGATGATTTCTTGTATGTTCGTTGTGGATTCTGTCTGTGTGTGTGAAGGAGAAGATCCTTCTATTTATAGTTTTGCAGGCTGGCTGCTCATGCACGCATGTAGGATGCGCCAGTGTGTGGGGATGCCACGTGGAGGTTGCTGATGGAGGCGCGTAGATGATGCGCCCTGATTGAGGGGGAGAACTCTTCATACTGCTGTTGTGAGCCGGCACGTAGCAGAGGAGAAGATCTTTCCGTTGCTGAAATCTTGGACGAGTTGAGTCAAAGGACACGTGTCATCGACTCATGGCTCGAAGATCTCGGATTTGGTGGGGGGAAGTAATCTGGTGAGCTGCGCTTTGATTGGGCGCAGGAGGAGGCTGCAGCTCATAACCTTTAGGGGTTACAAACTGTTTAGAGCGCATGGCTTTTGAGGCGCATGCAGGCGACTTTCCTTCTGTCTTTCGGGATCAGAGATCAGTCTGGGGCGCATGGCTTTTGAGGCGCATGCAAAGCTTCAACTGGAGACTCTTCTTCTGTCTTTAGGGATCAGTAAAGGGTCTGAGGCACATGGCTTTTGAGGCGCATGCTGGTTTGGATGCATGGCCGTAGAGGCGCATGCGGATGGCCACGTGGCAGTAGCCGTCGGAATAGAGTCATGATGATGCTGACGTTGCCGACGCTTCGTTCTCTGAAAAAGCTGAACTGTTCAGACTTTGAGAAGCGTGCTGCCAACTCTGGTGTCAGTTCAGCATTTAATGTTTGTGACGTTCGATGGACAGCTGAGTGGGCACATTGGTTGGTGTTCCACTCGGTATAGAGATGTGAGGGAGCGCATCCTCTGTGATGCGTCGGGTACTGTGGGGCACGTCTGTGTGATGCGCCTGATGCTGGAGGGCGCGTCCATGTGATGTGCTGTTTGGCTGGCGCATCCGACATGTCCATTAATGGCGCGACTGTCTCGCTCCTCGAGTGCTATAAATAGCCGTTTGGCTGAATTCAAGGCGTCCCGTTCATCCATTAAATGTAAATTCATTGCACAGAATTCGGAGGGTCATCCACTTGACGCGTGGGTTTGATTTGCCCGGCCTATAAATAGTGGCATAGAGAGAAGGTTTGCTCCTCATTCCCTCACGTACTTCCAACATGAACTTGGATATGTGGGTGCATTCTGTTGACGAAGTGCTCCCGAGGGTGAAGATGAGACGTCGTGTTGTCTTCGATGCACTTGAAGGTGACTGTTACATCCAAAAGACGGAGTCGAGGGCTTCTGAGGCAGGCGGAAGGTGCCTGTTGCATCCAAAGATAGGGATATTCGGGCCTCGTCTCCGTTGTTCCGGAAGTGCCGTAGATCGGAATGGCGGTGCTAGGCTGTCTCTTCCTTCAAAGTGGGTGCCGCCCACTTTGTTTGTGTTGAAAGCTCCTTGTGCCATGATTTCGATCACGGTATTCCTTGGTCTTTGGAGGCTCTTTCGAAGCCTCTCCTGGCCACAGCTTTGCCGTGCTCTTCTCTTCCTTGGTTCCAGCCAGAGGGTTAAATGCTTTGTGTAATCGAAGCACTTATCAGGTGACCCTGGCTGGAAGAGCAGCACATAACTGGGCTCTGCTCGGCCAGGTGAGCCTGGTTGGAAGAGTTGCTCATAACTGAGCTGTTGAAGGGATGCACATAACTGAGCTGCTGAAGAGATGGTAGGATGCGCCTGGCTGGAGGCGCATGACATCTGCTGTGCCTAACTGACAGCGCTTGGTGACTGCTGTGCCTATCGGAAGACGCATGGTGGTTGCTGCGCCTATCTGGAAGGCGCATGATGACTGCTGTGCCTATCGGAAGGCGCATGATGGTAGTCGGCTGTAGATCTAGGATCTTTCTTTTGTAGAAATTCTCCTTTGTACAACCTTTTCTAGCCATGTAATAGACTTTTATATATATAAAAAGTCCTTCTTCGAATGGCTTATTTGATTTTGCTGTCTGAGTTCTGGCGCATATAGTGCCTGGCGCATGGGCTTTCTGGCTGTGAAATTCCATGCTTCTACAATCTGGATCCTTGCTAGTTTGGTAGCACGATCCACCTCCCTCTACAAAAGTTTCTCCTCGGAAAACTCCTTTTCAACACCTTCTCATTTGGAAGTTCTTCCGCCTCGAAGTCCTCCTATATTTCGAGCACCGTCAAGTAGGTCACCTCCCCTTTACTACACTTCTTGAGCTGAATGGCATGATAGAGAAAACTTTTTTTCTTTAATGGCTTACCTCGTGCAACACTCACCATGCATAATGAGTCTTTCTCCATACATTTGACGACTCCAAAGTATGACATCAGAACCACCTTTGTCGCAGTTAGGAAATCCATGTTAAGAATCATATGGAAATCGTCCAATGGCATAACAATGAAATTGGCAACACCCGACCAATGTTCCACCTCTGCACGAACTCCCTTGGCTACCCTTTACACAAGACGCGCCTTCGAATTAACTGCCTTCATTATGCTTAAATCTTTTTCCAACTCTAAACCCAAGCAACGGACCTCCACGTCCGAGATGAAGTTGTAAGTGGCGTCTTTATCTACCAACACTCGTATGCTGATGCCATTGATCCTCACGTCAACATACATGAGCTCCCTGCTCGGAGTCTTCGACATAGAAGGCTTGGCCTTAACAACATTGATTAATTAAGTGCAATGCTCCCATGTGCGCTCTCACTTTATACTCCTCATTCTCCACCTTCCCGTTTCGGGCGACATTGACACGTTTGCTCCTCTTTTAACAATTTAGAGTTAGTATAGAGATTCTCTCCACATATGAAGCATGAAACTATCCGCTTGGGTTGGACCTTTCAACACTTCTTTTCCTAGGACAAACCCTCCTTATGAGATCTCCGCTTCATGCCTCTACCATTTTTCTTGGTGCTCTTTGGTTTGGTCTTGGCATTGTTGTCATCCCAGATGTACTCGATGAGCCTCTCAGATGTTGCCACGACGACGTTCAAGTCTTGAACCCTCTACAATACAATTCTTGAGTCACCCACAGTTGAAGTCGATCATCGAGAAAAAAGAACAACCAATCCTCCTCGTCGATACTAGATATCGCGAGTGTCAAACGTGTGAACTCCGTAATGTACTCTTTGGCCGTCCCGATATCCTTGAGTTGCTGCAAGCTCTGCCATGCTGTGAAATCCACGTTCTTTGGATAGAACTGAGACTTGATCTTTTTCTTAAGATCCTTCCAAGTCTCAATCAAGCACAAATCCTTCTCTCTTTCCATGCACCTACGATGCCCTCAACATAACATCATAGGTAAAGTAGAGTGGATTAATGTTTACGTTACAAGTCTCATCCTCGATGTGCAATGCCTTAAACTATCGTTACACATTCCACAAGAAATCACCATCTCTTTGGCATGCATCCCGCACACCGCTGAAGGTCCACCATTTGCAATGACCTTCTCTAAAACTATAATTCTAGTCTTGAGTTATTCGCAACTCTCAACCAATGTCTTCAGCTCCTCGTAGCCTCGAACATTCTCATGCAAGTCCTCAATCTCTACACGATGTGCCTTGAGCTCCTCCTCAAGTGTGAATAGTATCTCTTCGATTCACTTTTAGAATATTGCATGGATGAACTGACATCACCCTCCAACCCACTGTAGAAATCATCTAGTCTCATGCTGCTTTGCTCCACGAAGCTAATGCACATCCCATATGTCTCTCGAACCCATCTCCAAGATCTAAAGACGTTCCACAATATCGGCAATGGTATGCTCCGTCGTAGGTTCCTTACTCTTGCCCCTCCTATTGGTCTTAACATTCCTCTCCTTAGGTGTGTGACCTCTCCTTGACATTCTCAGATGTCGATATGGCATCAATCGACCTTCTTTCTGATATCACTTGTCACGAAGTTAGTATTTTTACCGACACCTCACTCATGCGGCGCTCGAAGACTTGTGCAAGCTCCTTCCCTAAACATTCGGCTAGATGGAAAAAGACAAAATTAGAAAATGTGGAGAAAAAACGAAAAATTTGAATGTTGAAAACTTCACTATAGTAGAGAGAGTTTACAACTATTTAGATGGTGAGGAATAAATGTAACTCCTCTTCCCGAAATTTTGAAAATATTTTTTTCAAAATTTATTTATTTGAATTAAATGGAATTTTTGTTATTTTATAAATATTTAATTAAATAGTTATTAGGATATATGACCCTAATCATGGTTGAGATTTGGAGTACAAGACGACTAGAAATCATGACACAGATAGTATGGCTGTGTGCCTTGACTAGAGTTTTAGCCATGCCAGGAAAAATCCAACCATACGTGTGTCCTAACTAGAAAAACCAGGCCAAGTTGTGACCTGACTTCCATATACAATTTAATTATTTATTTATTAATATTAATGACTTTTAGAAGACCCGGTTATATCAAACCGGACCCGATCTAAACCCTCCATGTAGTCATGCAGAGTGTTCAAGAAGTCCAGCTAGATGTATATTGTATCTACATATATTTTGTACTTTATTTTTAAGGGATTAACAATATTCGTTATACCTAAAATATTATTTTATCGATATTTATGCAGCAATTTAGAACCTTTGCACGATTTTCGGTGGACCAAATAGAACAGGAGTATATGGTGTTCCCAATACCATACCTACATTTGGTGATTGTAATTCTATCATTGTTATTATTGATACTATATTTGGTATGTAAACATCTTATTAAGTAATTGTGTTATTAGAAAATAAATAATAATAATATATATAAATAATTAGGAATTGTGGAAATAAACAAAATGTTAATTATTTTGTTTTAGCTATACTCTAAATCTTGATATATATATATGGTATGGTATATATGTATTTATCATATGTATATGTGGATATATATATATATATATATATATATATATATATATATATATATATATATATATATATATATATATATATATATGTATGTATATATACTTAGTATATATATAAAGAAAGATAATCAAAAATAAAATAAAACAACAAGCCCAGTCTTTAAACCCGAGCACAACATGTGCAACCGAGCCAAAGGAGCAAACCCAAAGGCAAACAACAGGAAACCCCCTCCTCAGCCGAACACAGTAACCCGAACCCTTGCCGTATATAAGTCGATGAGAATTAGAGAAGAAACCCTAACTCTACCCCAACCAAATCCTAGCCCAGCCTTCCCTGACACTTAGGCGACCCCCCTGTCCTCCGCACGCTGCCACGAGCCGCTGCCGACCGGCAGCGAAGCCGCAGCCCGGCCGCGCGCGCGCACAGGCGCGGGCGAGAACAGCAGCAGCAAGCAGCGGATGTGCAACTTCGTCGCGAGAATTCTTCGCGCACGATCGATCATTTGATGAGCCGTTTCTCCCGGTACATACCTAACTTAACCCTCGGCATAACTCTTCAATCAGATTTAATTATACTACCTTAGATTGTTCGGGAAATCGATTCAAAATCGATGAAAAGTCTGTTCAAATTGAATAGAAACTTTGATCCAGACCCCTACATTGGAAGGCAGATTTATGCCGATTAGTAAAGAAATTTAGAAATCTAATTGAACACATATGCTGACAACATATACAAGATCGAAACCCAACTCATAGTTTTATTTTTCATTGATTAGTTGTGATTAAATCAGTTTCAAACTTTTAGAAAAAAACCAGTTTTCAAACTATAGAAATTCGATAAAACTGTCACGTCCCGAGTCGACAAACTGTTTGTCCCCGGTGTTATTATGCCGAATCGATCGTCCTCGCTAAGGCGTGATGCCATACGAGTCTGGAATTGCACTCGTATAAGCCAAGAATGTTACGTTGATTATTATATTTAAACACCAAGTTGAAACTTCACAAATCATATCAGAATATAAGACGCAGTTTAGGAAGATAGAAATATACTTTTCATTCATAGCTTACAATGAAGTGCAAGTCATAATTACATTGGATGCCGTTGCGGCTACATTGATTGAAACAAAAGAAATATACTCGACAAGCTGCCTGAACTAACACTTGCCGTTCCATACATTCGTCCCTTTATACATAAGCCTTCGATTGAATTGGCTTCAAAATACTTCAGGATCGGAAGAGCTTCAAAATGTCTCTCCGTACTTCAGCTTCAGTTTAGAGCTCCCGACACACCTGGGAAGTTGGGGGGAGGGGGTTAGCACACTTGCTAAGTGGACGAGACGAACCCACTCGTCTAAATCGACTCTGATTGTTAAGGTAGGCATGCATTAGAGTTTTCTTTCCATTTAGAACTAAATAAATTCAGTTCATATAGATAGCCATCTTTGAAGTTATAAAGCATACAACAAAACATAACGATTTATCACATTTCTTACCACGGCCGTGCTCGTCCCTGTATAAAAACAGGGATAATACAAACTACCTGCATAAGACAATAGATGAGCATGCTACTATCTTATATGTGCGGTCACTGGTGTTACAAACTACTTGGGGCTATCTCAACGGCATTTTGGCCTATTCAGTCTAGGTTGCAAGCCTGACTGACGGTCCATCAATACATCAGTGCCGAAGTACGATTATTCATTCCTTCTAGGTCGATTCGATACCGATTCCCCGGATACCGATTCGAAGAAAATCAAACTTGTGCACAAGCTGTCCATGACCATGCCAATACGTGAACAATTTAATATATACAAACAAATTTGTATAGCGCGGACAGTATTGAACGACATTATCATTTCTTCCAACTCATGCAACGATTCATTTTCTCCAAAGCCGTACTCCCGATTTAGCGTCCCGTAGGCACCAAATTGCCCGAGGCATCATAACCCACGATCGACGTTTTATATTATTTTGCAGCACGTGAAATAGTCTATCTTTTTACTAGAACCTTAAACTTTTTCGTTTATGTGCGAAACTTGTATTTTCAGAGTAGATTACTCTAAATCGATACGTTTTTTCCGAGTTCTTGACCATAATGGATTGGCATGCATTTAACTTGGCATCGTCGATTTGAATGAATTTGAGGCAAAGGAATTTCATTTGCGAGACAGAGTAGAAAAGAAGGGGTCGAATCACCCACCAAGTTCTTTGATCGTGCCGACCGTCGAAGCGCTTCGCAACGTTCAAGCTTTAGTTATACGAGCTCCTGAAATGGCACCAACACTTAGTTAGGATTCCTTCTTTATTCCTTCGCTTCGAAATTCATAGAATGCATTCAGAAAATGACGCGAAAGCACTTTCATCAAAACCAAGCGACAAAAGCTCCAAGAAAACTATACAGCGGTCCGGTTCTGTCGAAGGGACTCTTATATAGAGCTCACTCGCCGAGACGCAGTCCGCTGTATGTTACGCCCCGCTCCCATAGGAGCGATCGTCTTCGCTAAGGCGTGATGCCGCACGAGCCTAGATTGCGCTCGTGCAAGGCAGGTTCCATAACGGCCGATTTCAGCAGTTGCGACGGGGTCGTCGCACAGAAGTCCCAAGCAGAGATATTGAATAATAGCAGCGGAAATTAAGAACAAAAAACAAGTTATTCAAAGAAGCTCTTTATTGATATTGAAACAAAAGTTACAATAGGGCGCAAGGCCAAAATTACAAGTCTCTCAAGTTCACTCGTCTCACATTACAATTCACTCAGCTCGCTCTCACCTCTCAATTACAAGTCTTGAGCCGGCGGAAGCTTCGGAAGGCGATGTCCATACATTATGTCCCGTATAAGTCTTGACTCCATGCGACCGCACGCTTCGAATCGCCAAGGAACTCTATGCCTCGGCGCATCCAAGCGAGCTCCGCGCCACGAGCTTCCACCTGTGCCTGCACATGTAAACTAAGTGGGTGTCAGTACACAACTGTACTGGTGGAATGAGCTCCTCGCCCACCCATACAAAACCAACACGTTAATTTACTTTGTGCAATATAGTCCCTTCTTATCAATTGTCTTTCTAGTCTTGCCTTAGGATCAGTTTTATGACCGACGCCTTGCCTATTTTGTGTCTTTAGACCATTCCGTGCTCGCAACATCAATGTTAACTCAACAACGTTAACCTATCAAGTCGTGCTTGTCTTACGGCTAAAATCAGAGACGTAACTACGCGATGAGGCTCCATTTTCGTGTGATCGTGCTTCAAACCTTTGCAGAGGCCGTGCCTCGCAACTCGTTCTGACTTAACAATATCGCCGCCTTGCGGCCCTTGCTACTTCGATCACCGACATACCCAAATCAAGACATGCGAACTAAGAGTCACTCGACCAACTTTGCCTTGCGGCGTTTCCTGACTTAAACTCAAGACAACTCAAACCAAAACTATGCAACTTATATGCCGACAACTTAAGACTCGACGCCACATCTCGTGCCGAAGCACGTCGCCTACGTTGTGACCAAATCTTAGGCCCAACATTGTATTCAAACTATACACACACATTCAACTTGACTCCTTGATATAGTGCACTCAATACTCGACTCAATTCAAAGGCACACTCGCGGATTGCTGCCCGTGCTGACCCATCTATATGAATTGGTCACTAACATCACAAGCTATCCTGGACTATAGTCTTGCCATTCGGCGACCCTTTCAGCGCAAGTAGCTAGCCCCGCTGAAAGTTTCCGAATGACCCGAGCGATTTGTCCAGCTACGGCTATACCTGTTTCCCTTCGGAACGCCGCGGTCCCATGGCGCCCAGGGTTGTCGCGCGTTGAAACTCCTCCTTGTCGACAAGTTGTCCAATGACCATGCAAGACTCGACACAACTGTTTGCCATTGATTATAAAAGAATAGAACAATTATATCGGAGGACTGGACTTTTACTTCACAATACAAACTCGCTCATACAAAGAAAGCCTAGGGACGAAAACCTAGCTACAGCAATCTAAGTATAATTGTTTAGTTTTTCTGGGGGGTGACGGTAGAGGCTCGGGAAAGCGACGGCAGCTCTGGCTTACTCCTTGGACGATCGGACGTAGCCTTGGCTCTGGTGAAGAAATACTCTTGGACGTGTAGGGAGACTCCCTTGCGCCTTTAGTCGCTAGATCTCTGGATGTCTCTGTAGTGTTCTCTCTTTTTTTTTTCTTCTGCTCTCTTTTCTGCAAGGGAATGGCACCTTGCTATTTATATGAATGGGGTATGATCATTAGGGTTTGCCAATGATTGCCTCCTTGAGAAGTCGACGGTTAAGGATCAATTAATCTGGGCCATTAATTCTAATTGTAGCAAATCTAGGCAATTAATGTGGATTGCATCAAATCTCTGTGGGCAATTAATGTTGATTACCACAAATCTTTGTGATATGCAGCCGTCAGTTCGGATCTCCTGCCACGTGTTCACTCCATTTGATTGCAATAAATCTGACTTGATCTGAATAAATCTTGATTGATTTGGTGCCGCGTGTCCTACTATCACCATGTTACGAGCTATAGGAACGTGGGGAAGATTGATTTGCTGCCACATGTCCTAAGCGCGGGCTACAGGGACAGAGTATCAGCCGCATAAGTATGGCCTATGAAATCTGAGCCGCATGAGAGTGGTTTCCTGCTAAGCCGCATAAACCTGGCCACGTGTTAGGGCTGCCTAAGTGTGGCATCTCAGCATTGGAGCCGCATGGAGATGGTCCCTATTATCCGAGCCGCATGAGACTACTGGCCGCATAGGGTGGCTTCTCAGGACGTGAGCCATATGAAGACAGCCCCCATGATCCGAGCCGCATGAGGATACTGGCCGCATAGGGTGGCTTCTCAGGGCGTGAGCCGCATGAAGATGGCCCCCATGATTCAAACCGCATGAGAATACTGGCCGCATGGGGAGCTTTGAAATTTGGTGGATTGTGGTGGTTGTAAAAAGGATTTTCTTCGTTTCCCTAGGCACGCACCATCATGTCCGCCTTTATTTTGACTTTATGTCAGGTCTGTCACTCTGTCAAGGTTGTCAGCCGTCAGGGCATTAAATGCGGCAATTTGGTTCATGGCCAGTTGTAGAGGAGACTGTTGAGGGCCACGTGGCTCCTTTCTGAGCCGCATGGAGCTATCCGAGCCGCATGAGGCTCTAAATGACTTTGAACCGCATGGACGTTTAATGGATTTTCTGAGCCGCATTGGGATCCTTCTGTTGGAGCCGCATAGGCTATTCTTTGTTCTTTTCCATGCTTCTACAAGACCCCGTTCAAAGTTTTTAATTTACAAAATTAAAATACTTTGAATAAGAAGCATGGCCATGTAAAAACTCTTCGGGCCGCATAGGATGTTCTGGCCGCATGGATGTCTCAGCCGCATGGCCTCCTCAGCCGCATGGCCATCTGAGCCGCATGGGCTTTCCAGTCGCATGGACTGCTTGGCCGCATAGAATCCTTGCCACGTCTTCATGTCACGTGTGCAAATCTTTGCATTGATTGCCTTTGATTTGAGCCGTCTTTTGGAATTATGTACCGCCGAACCATAGACGGCTTTTTTTCTTCTTTTTGTTTTTATTCTTTTGCTTTCTTTAAGCAGGACGTTGTCCCTAGAACATATAGCACTTTCGCTTTCCAAATAAAAGAGTATGCTTTATTCTACTCTTTATTTGTACTGTTTGTTGTGCTTGTGGTGTTATGGTGGTGTTTGCCCCGCTTGGGGGACTGTTTGTGGACCTGTTACCCTTGACATACCTGGATTTTAGGTACGAATAGCAAGTTTGATGGGGATATCTAGAATAATTCCACAGTAAGGTGGTCATGGATGTTCATAGCATCGGGATAAAGAATGCCATGGAGCAGCTGGGCTCCCGGGGAATGATGAGAAATGATGTGTATGTACTAGAAAACTTAGTACATCATTTGTAGTCAGCAGAGGACATTTGTAGGCCTATTATCCTTGGCGTACCCCAGTTCAGGATACGAATAATAGGACGAGATATAACCAACATACTTACTCAGAGGTAATGAGGACGTGGCAAGCATGAGAGTTTTTCACCGCGGAATCTTCCTACTCAGAGGTAATGAGGACATGGAAGGAGTGGATTCAGCGGAGGATATTTATGGTCAACAGAGGACATTTGTGGACCTATTATCCTTGGCGTACTCCTGTTTTGGGTACGGATAATAAGTCGAAAGGTAACCAGCATACTTACTCAGAGGTAATGAGGACATGGCAAGCATGAAGGTTTCTTCGATGGAGCCTTCCTACTCAGAGGTAATGAGGACATGGTAGGAGTGGGCTCCATGAAGGGGTACATAGAACGACTCAGAGGTAATGAGGACATGGAAGTTCTATGTAGAGGGGTGATTTATTTTTGGCGGAAGTGAGACGACTCAGAGGTAACATCGACGTGGTCGTTTTAGAAATTTTGTGGATCTGTTACCCTTTTTGTGCACTGGGAGTGCGGGTAGTGGATCATGAGTGAGGAGCTCTTTCAGAAGAATAAATTCAGAGGTATGGTCATACATGACTTACTACCTAAAAGAGTGACCGGAATGTAAGTTCAGAGGCACCTGCGGGTACATAACTCAGCAATCTGAGATATTGTGAATGTGAGTTCAGCGGTACCGGAGGGTACATAACCTAATAATCTGGAATTGTGAGTTCAGCGGTACCGACGGGTACGTAACTCAATAATCTGAGATTTGGAGAATGTGAGTTCAGCGGTACCGGAGGGTAAATAACTCGATAATCTGGGATTTGGAGAATGTGAGTTCAGCGGTACCGGCGGGTACATAACTCGATAATCTGGGATTTGGAGAATGTGAATTCAGCGGTACCGGTGGGTACATAACTCGACACTCTGGAATTTGGAGAATGTTAGTTCAGTGGTACCGGCGGGTACATAACTCGACACTCTGGGATTTGGAGAATGTCGCTTAGACATAATATTTCTTCAGGAACTTGCCGTTGACGGGCAACATGAGCAAGTCTCCATTTTGTTTTGCGAGGCGGTAAGCACCGTTGGAGAATACAGCCTCAATGATAAATGGCTCTTCCCACTTTGGCTGGAATTTGTCGGCGGTTTTGTGAGTCATAACCATCGGCCTCCGAACTGCCAAAACGAGATCGCCCACTTGGAATGTTCTGATTTTAACCTTCTTGTTGAAGGCTCCGGAGATGCATACTTGGTATAGCTCGATTCGTTGCTGAGCCAAGAGGCACTTTTCATCTAAGGCCTCCAACTCTTGTAGCCGACGACGGTAGTTATCGTCCGTCGTCAATTGGTAAGTGAGAGCGACGCGGAGCGAGGGTATTTGAGTCTCCAATGGAAGAACTGCCTCACTCCCGTACACTAGGAAGAATGGTGTGTTTCCAGTGGCCGTTCGGACTGTAGTACGGTACGCCCATAAGCATTCACCAAGCTTCTCGTTCCAGTCGCGTTTGTTGGATGACACGAACTTTTTGAGCAACTTGGTGATGGTTTTATTGAATGCTTCTGCCAACCCATTCGCTGCCGGATTGTATGGCGTCGAAGCAATATTCTGAATTCGATGTTTGTCGCAGAATCATAGAAGGCGTGGCTTGCGAACTGCGGACCATTATCGTGGATGATCCTTCGGGGCAGTCCAAAGCGATAGATGACGTGATGCTTGAGGAAGATGATCACGTTTGAGGTCTTTACTTCTGCAAGCGGAACAGCTTCCGCCTATTTGGAGAAGTAATCTGTGATTGCGAGTATGAAGCGATGTCCTCAGAAAGAAAACGGAGTGATCGGACCGATGATATCCATTCTCCATGCTTCGAATGGCCAAGATACCACTGTCGGATGTAGAAACTCGGATGGTTGGTGGATGAAATCTGCGTGGACTTGACAGGCTTTGCACTTTCTTGCATAGTCTATCGCATCTGCTACCATCATGGGCCAGTAGTAGTCCATTCGGCGAAGACGGTCTTACAATTTTGGGCCAGGCTGATGGGCTCTGCAGACACCGTCATGAGCTTCACGTACGGCTTCTTTGGCTTCTGCGTTTGACAGACATCGAAGCAATAATCCATCGTAGGATCGACGATACAGCATTTTCGTCTCTGTATCATAGAAGAATCTGAGAGAACGCCTTCTGATAGAGGTGGCTTCCTTTGGGTTCTCGGGCAGGATGTCGTAGGCTACGAAATCTATGAATGGTTGTCTCCAGTCTGGTACTTTGTCGATCGTCTAAGCAGAATAACTCGCCACGAATTGAATGTTGTTCTTGGGGCAGACCAGTTCATGGCCTATCACGTCCACCAAATGATGAATATGGTTCGGCACTGCTAGGGAAGCGGCAAGGCCTGCTAGGGCATCGGCCTCGATATTTTGGAGTCTGGGGACGTGTTCGATGAAGAACCCTTCAAATGACGAGATGATGTTGATCGCTATTTGGTGATAGGAGATCATGTCTTCATGGCGGACTTCGTACGAACCCCAGATCTGATTGACGATTAACTGTGAATCGCCGTATGCTTCAAGATATTCTACCCCCAGGTCTCTTGTAAGTTGGAGGCCAATGACTAAAGCGTTGTACTTGGCCATATTGTTAGCGCAGGGTTCCGTGAGGGAGTAAGCGTGATTGATCACCAGTCCGGAAGGAGAAACCAGCACCACCCCGACTCCGACGACGATGTTGCCCTTGGGTCTGGTCCTTGAAGCACCGTCGAAGAACATTCGCCATATATCATCGTGAGAGGCCGCATGTGAGTCGGCAATCTCAGCTGGGATTTCTTCGTATATTCTGGCCGACTCCGAGCCTGGGTGGACTGCTAAAAAGTCTGCCAGAGCTTGACCTTTAACAGCCTTTTGCGGGATGAAGATCATATGGTAGGGGGACAGTAATATTGCCCATGTAGCGAGGCGAGAGCTGAGTGCCCCTGGTTTAGTCATGAGGACCCTGAGGGGGTTGACTCGTGATATCACATGTATGGTTTGTCCCGTGACATAGTGTCGCATCTTTTGAATGGCAAACACCAGGGCGAGGCATTCCTTCTCCACGGCGGTATATCGGTGCTCTGGCCCGATCATCATTCGGCTGAGGTAATATATAGCTTGCTCATGGCCTGCATCGTTGTTTTGTGCTAGCAGAGCGCCGAAGGAATGCTCCATTGCTCGTACATAGAGCAGAAATAGTTTCCCAGCAACCGGGGCCACCAGGACTGGAGGGTTTGACAAATATTCTTTGATGCTGTTGAAGGCACGCTGGCATTCTTCATCCCATACGAATGAGACGCCCTTCTTCATGAGATGGGTGAATGGCTGACATCGCCCGGAGAGGTTAGAAATGAACCTCCTGATGTAAGCTAACCTCCCTTGAAGGCCTCGGAGTTCACAGAGATTTCTCGGGGGACTCATCTCCATGATTGCCTTTGTCTTCTCCGGATCTATATGGATTTCCTGGGCGGTAATGATAAAACCCAGATATTTTCCACTGGATACACCCAAGAAGGATTTGGTAGGATTCATTTTTAAGTTATGCGCCCGCATGAGGTTGAATACTGTCCTTAGATAATGCAGATGATCTTCCTTAGAGCGGCTTTTGACGGCGATGTCGTCGACATAGCATTCCACTATTTTACGCAAGTGGTCCCTGAAGATGATACTCATGGCTCTTTGATATATGGCGCCAGCATTCTTTAAACCAAAAGGCATGACTGTGTAGCAGTATGTGCCAATCGGCGTTCGGAATAATGTATGCTTTTTGTTGTCGGGAGACATCTTGATTTGGTTGTACCCCGAGAAGCCATCCATGAACGACATACGTTCGAAGCTGCAGGTGTTGTCAATCATGATGTCTGTGATAGGGAGGGAGAACTCATCTTTGGGACATGCCTCGTTCAGATTGCGGAAGTCGATGCAGATTCGAATCTTTCCATTCTTTTTGAGAACCAAAAGAATGATGCCTGGGCGGAAGCGTCGTTGCTGTTGTTTGACTGGCTTTGCATCAGACCGAATGTTAAGCTTGTGAAGAGCAACATCGGGGTTTAGCCCTGGCATGTCTTCATAGCTCCAAGCGAACACATCAATATATTCTTTAACAAGTTCCAGTAGTGATTCTCGCTCTTCGTCTGTCAAGCTTTTACTAACGAAGATTGGTTTTGGAGAAGAGTCGCTGCCGAGATCCACTTGCATGACCTCATCTTCAGTAGGAGGCTCTCTTTGTTCAAACCGCTTCTTCCATTGCGCATACAGCTGTTGGGCCTACGGCTCTAATTCGAGGAGTTCAGGAAAGTCTTCACCTTCTTCGTAAGCATCGACGAATGCCATATTGACAGATAGGATTTGCCTGAATACATCCCCGATGCTGATATCCGAATCAGAAGTTGGTGATCCGGTTGAGTGTGAATGCCAGTCGCATTCCTCATCTGAGCTTTCAGGGGTCGTTGCAGGCGTAACATATCCCAATCCGCATCGAGTCTTGTTGTAGTAGTCCTGTGGTTTGCCCGTCGGGATCGGCGACTTTACAGGTAATCGTCGACCAGTGCCGTAGTTCAAACCTGGCGTAGTCTCCAGATCATACCCCTGTTTTTGCATGAGGTATTTGGATTGGGGGCTATATAGATAGAGAGACAGTCTCCTGGCGTCCGATGATTGGACTTCTTCTGTGGTGAAGGGCTGTGGATCATTCTTCCGGCCGAAGATGATTGGATGGTCCCCTCCCTCGATTATGTGGTAAGCGTCTTCCATGGGAGTAAGTTGATTTGCGGTGTAAACATTTGTCACCTGTGTGTGTAGGTGAGTGCCTATACTGTGTTCCATAGCATACATTGTACAAAGCTTATTAAGTTCGATGTAGTTCAAAGATAGCCCTTTATTGATGAAGTAAGGTATCTTTTCTAACGGAATTACATCATCTGCGGATGGAACATCGGTGTGAGCAGCCACATACTTGGCCAGTTCTGGTTTTTCTTCGGCCACCTCCTGTATAAATGAAGACTGAGAGGATGACTTGGGCAACTTGATCATCAGGGGTTCCGCTGGTAGAGCAGAACGTGGAGTCGTTGGCAAACTAGCGACCCCCAGTTTGGTACTCGATGCTGGGCGGGGAGTGGTTGGCTCGCTAGAAGCCCCAGACTTTGCATCGGGCTGACGATTCTTTTTGGGAAGACGTATCATCATTGGCTTGTCGGAGGGATTGAGCTTCTCCGTTTGTGGCTGGCCGACTCTAGGCAGTCTGATTGTCAGTGGCTCCATTGTGGGTCTTGGCGCTTGGCCGGTGTCACGCCCCGCTCCCGTAGGAGCGATCGTCCTCGCTAAGGCGTGATGCCGCACGAGCCTAGATTGCGCTCGTGCAAGGCGGGTTCCATAACGGCCGATTTCAGCGGCTGCGACGGGGTCGTCGCACAGAAGTCCCGAGCAGAGACATTGAACACGCAGCGGAAATTTAGAACAAACACAAGTTATTCAAAGAAGCTCTTTTATTGATATTGAAACAACGGTTACATTGGGGGCACAAGGTCGAGATTACAATCACTCAATACACTCGCCTCACATTACAAATCACTCTGCTCTCTCTCATCTCTCGATACAATACTTGAATCCAGCGGAAGCTTCGGAAGGCGATGTCCATACATTATGTCCCGTATAAGTCATCGAATCCATGCGACCGCACGCTTCGAATCGCCAAGGAACTCCGTGCCTCGACGCATCCAAGCGAGCTCCGCGCCACGAGCTTCTACCTGTGCCTGCACATGAAATACTGTGTGGGTGTCAGTACCACTGTACTGGTGGAGTGAGCTCCTCGCCCACCCATACAAAACCGACACGTTTTATTTACTTTGTGCAACATAAACCCCCTTTACGATTGTCTTTCTAATCTTGCCTTAGGATCGATTTTAGGACCGACGCTTTAGCGCAACTTGTGTATCAGAACCATCACGTGCTTGTAATGTCAACGTTAACTTATTCTTTGCCTCTAGACTACTCCTCGTGCCAACAACGTTAACCTATCAAGTCGTGTTCGCCTTACGGCCAAAATCAGAGACGCAACTACAGGAAGGACTCCATTTCCTTGCCTCTAGACCTTTCTCGTGCTTGCATTGTCGACGCCCCGACTTATACTTGTCTTTTGTGCCAAACTCTGGGACGTAACGACTCGGTCGTGCCATAACTCAATTCGTGTTTCAATATCTCCGAGGCAGCGCCTCCTTGTTTAGTCTTGCTGATACTTGTGTTGTGACAACGCGGCCGTGCCTCATATTTCGAGGCCGAGCCCAACAACTCAACGTAACTCTATACAACTAGCCCTACGGCCCTTCTCGACTTAACTCGCGACAGCTCAAGCCTAACACATGCAACTCTATGCCAACAACTTAACACTCGACGCCACGTCTCGTGCTGAAGCACGTCGCCTTCGCTGTAGCCAAATCTTAGGCTCCGACATTGTGTCTTTTTAACTCATGCATATTCAACTCAATCCAAAGGCACGCACACGGATTTCCGCCCGTGCCGACACCAAACTTACCATATTAGTTGAAAACAACAATTATTATTAAGTGTTTGTTATGGGATTGGCCTAACCAGCCGCCTTGGACGTAGCCTGGTACTCGGGACCCTTTCAACGCAAGTAGCGAGCCCCGATGAAAGTCCCCGACATACCGATCGCCTAACCAGCGTTGCCTATTACCCAGCTCGGCTACAACTTGTTTCTTCCTAGGCCGAGACGGTCCCGTGGCCGCGGGTCGCCGCTCGAAGAAACCACCCCTTGTCGACAAGTGTCCAAGTTCATAAGGGTTACATGGAGTGTTTTAGGATACAGTTTGGGCTTGTTATGTGATCAATTCATTTACTTGGTTGTTTTAACTCTTTTCCTTTTTCATACTTCCTTTGCAGAGCCCCTAACCAGGGTTGCCTCGGCGACTGAACCACAGTCCCGACATATTTTCTCTCGGCGACTAACCATCGCTTAGACTTAACATTCTTTGAACTCAGGGAACGGCTACTGCATAGCCTTCCAACTTAACTTGAACATAGCGTGTTTCCTTTAAGTGTCGACCGACCGTGGCTAACTTTCCACTGAACCAACCGTGGCTCGTGCCTCTAAACCAACTCGTGTTCGACGCAACGCTGTCGCCCATGTCATACTCCATATGACGGGCCTTGGAATCGTGGGACTATTTAACTTGACAACCGCAGAATGAGCGGGACAGCACGTAGAATAACTTAGGTCGACCGACATTACTTTGCCTAACTCACTCAAGCCTACAACTTAACCCAAGGGACGAGCAAAGGCTATGCCAAGCCTTGCGGGACCGGACCGTACATGCTTTAGCAAGCATTTGTGCGGGCGACGCCTATGACTTAGGCTAACTCTCAACTTTTGCACCGAAGACCAACTTTCCTTCTCCCAAGCCACGGGACGAAGGACTGAGTGTCATTTTCAAAGCACGCCGTGCACTAACTCTAAACCGACCGTGGGACGTTTTCCATGTTCTAACTCGATTCAAACCATCGGGATTATTCCCTTATCTATGTGGATGCGTAGCTTTTATTATCAAGCCTAACTTGTGCAAGTTGAAAACACGATTTATTATGTGAAGGCAAAGATGAGGAGAGTTCACCGAAACTACCCCACCTGAGCGATGTCTCCGAGAAAGCCTGTTGCAAGGCTAAGGCCGAGCGCCGTCGGCGTTTCGATTCCTCCGATTGACTTTGCGGGACGGGGCACTACAACATACACCACTCAGAACAAGTCTCGTCCTCGAGACTTTCCTGAGGGCAAGTCATCCTACCATTTCTATGGCCAAGACTTAATCGTACACATTTCGCCTACGCGTTCCTTCGATTCCGAGCCACGCTCGCACTATTATCAATCTTTACTTCAACACGATTTCAAGATCTCGACACATTCCCACATTTCAAGCCTTGCTTGAACTCGCCGCATCACTTGGCTGGATCTTGCACGCATTCCAAGCGTCCCTAAAATACATGCATTCAGCCAAGCCGCATGATAGAAAATTTGTCATTCTCACTCGAGTCGCATCGTGCACATACCCAGGCGTCCCTGAAATATATGCATGTCAGCCGAATCTCGTGAGCAGGGTTTTCTACATTCGTGATTCACGCTATCCATCCATGCCAATCCTCAAGATCAATCCTTCAACTGATAACTCATGAAACATGGCGTCTCGCCTAACCGCTAGGCCATTTCTTTTCGTCAGTACTGGAATCATAGTTCCCAAACAACGATATCAACACTGACCCCATCCTAAGGTCAAACCAAATCGATGGTACGGGATTTTCTACCCAAGCTCGCATCACTCCGATTTCTAAACATCGAGCATCGATTTCCTACGCACATCCCCATATTCGCCGCACGGGGTACGAGTCGTTCGGTAAAGCCATCCTACGATAACTTACGTTTTTGACCAATTCCACGTCATATCCATATCGTTCGTTCATCAAACCGTTTCGCATAGTCTATCTCTTTGAACACGTTCGACATAATCCGCCTATCAATCTTTTCAAGTCAAGCACGCTATGGCACAATCTATCTCTACATCGTAATTCATATTCCACGTTTCCGAAATCATCTATTCCAATTCACGTAATCGATCACAAGGTCATCTGACTTAACAATACGTTGCGCCCCGATCTCACGCAGGTCCGATCATCCACGGTGGTTCATGAATCACCATGCAACGCTCCCGCGGAATAATCATTCTCATCGGGGCGTAACTCTTGTTTCGTGTCTAGACTCGTTTATTCTCGATACGCGGATTGGACCTACTCAATCCTCAAGTTTTAATCAACCGTCAATCACAAGTCCTAACATTCTCGAGTTCTCCTTCGCATCAAACCAACAAGTCGGGACAATCGAAGTTGCCGCAGCCAAATTTTCTGAGTTCGATCATTCCCGCGACATGAATCACCATGTCAGCGCTCACGCGGAATGATCGCCCCAAATCATGACGCAACGCATGTGCAAGGCTAGAGTTGCGCTCGCACAAGACAAGATCATCGACGCTGTGGTTATCCGCGTAACCATCAAAACACGATCACTTTCATCCAAAGTACTAAGTATAACGTCCAACCGAATAATAGCACTTGCACGATCGTCATTCACCGAGTCAGAGTACCCCCGAGTTATCGCATATCATCTTTGATACGCCTCAATACCATCGACGATATACGTAACCTGACGATCTTCGTTTGCAACGAATTCTGAGTCGTACGAATGATGCTATCGTCCGACTGGATTATCTCCTCGAATCGTTTACATCATCAATTTCTTCAACCCAAATTCACGTATCGTTTATCCGTCGATTTTAGGTCATCGACTATGTATTTCTTCAATTCGCATCATTACTTGCTGACTCAAACCATCGAGCACATCGATTTCAATCCTCAGAGTCGTTTGCGTAACTCCAAAGTCAAACCCTTCGTACACGCTATCTTCCCGTCGTGCTAACTTTTCGTATACGATCCGTATCAGTTTCTTAAATCAAGTCATCCATTTATTCTATCGTTTAGAATTCCCATTCAACCATTTCGTAATTCGCACTATCGTTTACAAATCGTTCGAACGGTATTACGTTTACGACTCTCGAATCATGACCATCTAAGCGCTACTCGTTCTAAGGCTTTGCGATATCATCGCTTGTCGACATACTCGTACTATCCGTAACTCCTCTGGGTCCGCTCGAACAATTTCTATAACGTCCATACACCACTCGGGCTCGAGCCATCCGATCTAGTCCTCAATCACGTTCGTATCGACGCACTAAGTCGTTCGCCCCATCCTCAAAATCCCAATCAATCTTCCGTGTATGCCTAAGCGTTAGTCCGATAACGTTCCTAACGATATACACTCCAAGTGTATCTCCGTTCCCGACCGAGCGGTACTTGATATCGCTCACAACTCGTTTGCACCAAGGGTCAAGGTGCGCGACGCGAAACACAACTTAGCCAAAAGGCCGTGTGCATAGCCATCCCGTATGGACTATACTCCGACTTTGCGTGCTCATACGCTTATGTCGACGTAGGACTCGTTAGGCACGCACGCGACTTGCTAACTATGGCTCGTGTTTTCTATCAACTCAAGGTCGGCACTGTTCGGCCTAAAGGCCATCGTCTATCGATACGTTCGATTGGGCACTTGTACGAGCTTTCGAAAATATTAGACTTATTGTATGGACATGCCGAGGGACGTTTGAGAGAGAGCGCACCAACGATATCACGTTGCGGAAGCACAATTCAGAGTTTGCGGAACAACGGAGTTAAAGAATTCAATCGATAGTCCAAGGACGTAAAGCCGTGCTCTGATACCATTATGTCACGCCCCGCTCCCGTAGGAGCGATCGTCCTCGCTAAGGCGTGATGCCGCACGAGCCTAGATTGCGCTCGTGCAAGGCGGGTTCCATAACGGCCGATTTCAGCGGCTGCGACGGGGTCGTCGCACAGAAGTCCCGAGCAGAGACATTGAACACGCAGCGGAAATTTAGAACAAACACAAGTTATTCAAAGAAGCTCTTTTATTGATATTGAAACAACGGTTACATTGGGGGCACAAGGTCGAGATTACAATCACTCAATACACTCGCCTCACATTACAAATCACTCTGCTCTCTCTCATCTCTCGATACAATACTTGAATCCAGCGGAAGCTTCGGAAGGCGATGTCCATACATTATGTCCCGTATAAGTCATCGAATCCATGCGACCGCACGCTTCGAATCGCCAAGGAACTCCGTGCCTCGACGCATCCAAGCGAGCTCCGCGCCACGAGCTTCTACCTGTGCCTGCACATGAAATACTGTGTGGGTGTCAGTACCACTGTACTGGTGGAGTGAGCTCCTCGCCCACCCATACAAAACCGACACGTTTTATTTACTTTGTGCAACATAAACCCCCTTTACGATTGTCTTTCTAATCTTGCCTTAGGATCGATTTTAGGACCGACGCTTTAGCGCAACTTGTGTATCAGAACCATCACGTGCTTGTAATGTCAACGTTAACTTATTCTTTGCCTCTAGACTACTCCTCGTGCCAACAACGTTAACCTATCAAGTCGTGTTCGCCTTACGGCCAAAATCAGAGACGCAACTACAGGAAGGACTCCATTTCCTTGCCTCTAGACCTTTCTCGTGCTTGCATTGTCGACGCCCCGACTTATACTTGTCTTTTGTGCCAAACTCTGGGACGTAACGACTCGGTCGTGCCATAACTCAATTCGTGTTTCAATATCTCCGAGGCAGCGCCTCCTTGTTTAGTCTTGCTGATACTTGTGTTGTGACAACGCGGCCGTGCCTCATATTTCGAGGCCGAGCCCAACAACTCAACGTAACTCTATACAACTAGCCCTACGGCCCTTCTCGACTTAACTCGCGACAGCTCAAGCCTAACACATGCAACTCTATGCCAACAACTTAACACTCGACGCCACGTCTCGTGCTGAAGCACGTCGCCTTCGCTGTAGCCAAATCTTAGGCTCCGACATTGTGTCTTTTTAACTCATGCATATTCAACTCAATCCAAAGGCACGCACACGGATTTCCGCCCGTGCCGACACCAAACTTACCATATTAGTTGAAAACAACAATTATTATTAAGTGTTTGTTATGGGATTGGCCTAACCAGCCGCCTTGGACGTAGCCTGGTACTCGGGACCCTTTCAACGCAAGTAGCGAGCCCCGATGAAAGTCCCCGACATACCGATCGCCTAACCAGCGTTGCCTATTACCCAGCTCGGCTACAACTTGTTTCTTCCTAGGCCGAGACGGTCCCGTGGCCGCGGGTCGCCGCTCGAAGAAACCACCCCTTGTCGACAAGTGTCCAAGTTCATAAGGGTTACATGGAGTGTTTTAGGATACAGTTTGGGCTTGTTATGTGATCAATTCATTTACTTGGTTGTTTTAACTCTTTTCCTTTTTCATACTTCCTTTGCAGAGCCCCTAACCAGGGTTGCCTCGGCGACTGAACCACAGTCCCGACATATTTTCTCTCGGCGACTAACCATCGCTTAGACTTAACATTCTTTGAACTCAGGGAACGGCTACTGCATAGCCTTCCAACTTAACTTGAACATAGCGTGTTTCCTTTAAGTGTCGACCGACCGTGGCTAACTTTCCGCTGAACCAACCGTGGCTCGTGCCTCTAAACCAACTCGTGTTCGACGCAACGCTGTCGCCCATGTCATACTCCATATGACGGGCCTTGGAATCGTGGGACTATTTAACTTGACAACCGCAGAATGAGCGGGACAGCACGTAGAATAACTTAGGTCGACCGACATTACTTTGCCTAACTCACTCAAGCCTACAACTTAACCCAAGGGACGAGCAAAGGCTATGCCAAGCCTTGCGGGACCGGACCGTACATGCTTTAGCAAGCATTTGTGCGGGCGACGCCTATGACTTAGGCTAACTCTCAACTTTTGCACCGAAGACCAACTTTCCTTCTCCCAAGCCACGGGACGAAGGACTGAGTGTCATTTTCAAAGCACGCCGTGCACTAACTCTAAACCGACCGTGGGACGTTTTCCATGTTCTAACTCGATTCAAACCATCGGGATTATTCCCTTATCTATGTGGATGCGTAGCTTTTATTATCAAGCCTAACTTGTGCAAGTTGAAAACACGATTTATTATGTGAAGGCAAAGATGAGGAGAGTTCACCGAAACTACCCCACCTGAGCGATGTCTCCGAGAAAGCCTGTTGCAAGGCTAAGGCCGAGCGCCGTCGGCGTTTCGATTCCTCCGATTGACTTTGCGGGACGGGGCACTACAGCCGGACCTTGGCAGTCGGATTATCATTTGTCCCTCTTGTGCCGAGAGGCTGATTGCGTCCTTACGCAGAGCGGCCGTAAGGGGTGCGGACTTGCCAGGTTTACGAGCTTGGAGGTGGATCATCAGAGGTTCTTCTGATCCTATGGCCGTCTCAGTTCGAGCTTGCACATCTCCTTCACCAAGGTGCCTCTTCGACTTTTCGTATAAGCAGGAGTCTGAGTAGTAGGATTCGACCCCTTTAAAGGAATCGATGTCGGCAAATTCTGTCCTCACGAAGCCGTATTTGTCGACATACTTGAAGCACTGGTGCAGCGTGGAAGGCACGATCATGTAATCGTGTATCCAAGGGCGCCCCAGGAGGATATTGTAGGAAGTGTCCGCATCTATGACGTAACAGGTCACTTCTGACTGAAGATCGCCAATTTGGCACTTCAAGCGAATCTTCCCAATCGGGTAGCTCCTGCCCGAATTGAAACCGCTGATGGCGGTGCTTGTTGGCGTCAGGCGATGCATAGGAATGCGGAGATGATGTAATAGACCCTTCGGGATGATGCTTATGGAAGAACCAGGATCAATGTGCATTCGATCCACCTTTATGTCACCGATGTATCCAGTGTAATATAACGGACGATCGTGCAGGTTGGTTTTGATGAGCATATCCTGCGGCGTGAAGACAATGTTGGGCATCGCTCCTGTACAAGTGCTGTCTTGGAGATTTGCAGGCGGGCTCTCTCCCGTGAGGTTGACCTGAGCTAGATATGCGTCGGCATTCTGGAGTGCATCGCTTAGTGCCACGCGAACATCTTTGGAGAGTCTCAGGAGCTCGTATAATGACAATTTGGCCGGTGTGTTGGCCAATTGTGCCAGGATGTCAAAGTTGTAGGGCCTTTCTAGTCCATGAGGTGCCTCTTTTCGGAGAGATTTGTCAAAGCGAGTCTCCTTCGGCCTAGGCTTGTCGGTCGTCGGAGGTTGAGAAGGTCCCGGAGCGTCAGCAGTAGTCGGCTGATGTTCTTCAGTCGAGTTATCTGGTGTAGGTTGGGATTGAGCACCAGACCGAGTGACGACAGCTGCGTCTGCCGAGATTGTGTGGCAGGATCTGACTTTTCCATTCTTTTTTTTACCAATGGAGGGTGGTGTGGACTGAGTCACTTCAGATACCAAGTCTGGATGGATCCACATGACCTCCCCTCGTGATGTGGTGAGGGGTACTAGACCAGCAGTCTGATCTCGAGTAGGTGGAAGATTAGTAATCTCCATTGTCGCCCGAGGGATGGGTACCATGCCGTCTTGAGCCTCCGTTGGAGGGAAGTTGCCGAATTGTACTGACACCATATTGGCTTCCACGGTCACCTCCTCGAAATCAATGGCCAGAGCCTTCGAATCGATGAGATGTTGGATGTATCGCTTCAGTTGGTAGCAGTCGTGTGTAGCATGGTAGACGTAGCGGTGGTAATAACAGTACTTCGGGCTCTCCATTTCTGCCGACCGAGGTTCCCGTCTTGGTGGAGGGAGCTGAATTCTATCTCCTTGTATGAGCATGTCCAAGATGGGCTTGACATGGCCGTCTTCGAAGGAGTAGGTCATCTGCGGCCATTGCTTGTCTGCTGGTTTTGACTCAGGTTTCTGGGCTGTGTCAGCCACCATAGCCTGCTTGCCCTTGTTGTCCCGATTGTTGGAGGCGTTACCACCATTGTTGTTGTTGGTATTAGGGCGCTTGCCCTTGTCCTCTCCCTCCGAAATATGCAATCCCAGTTGGCGAGCCTTCTCCAACCTGTCCTCGGTGCTAGTGGCACTGATGATAAACGTCTTCCAGTCCTTAAATTGACTTTCGCCCATCCAGAGGCTGATTGTTGGGAGCAGTCTCTTTTGGCAAATTTCAATTGAGGAGAAATCCGGATTACCAGATGGCAACTACATTGCGGTTTGGCGAAACCGCTCAATATAGTTCCTTGTCAGCTCCTTCTCCCCTTGAACGACGTCCATGAGGGTGGACATTATGACGTCCTGTCCTACTTCGTAGAATCTCTCCAAGAACATGCGCTTGAAGCTGGCGAAGGAGTGGATGCAGTTGTTTGGCAGGTTACGGTACCAGTCGAAGGCGACCCCTTCCAATGCCCCGATGAATAATCGTTTAAGGATGGCATCGTCATGGGGCAGATGGTCGGTGGTGACCTCGAAGTAAGTGATGTACCGACTTGCGGAGGATTTTCCATCATATGGATTGATGTGGAATGGTTTATACTTTGGTGGAAAGGGAACATCTCTCCACGCAACGGGATACGGTTGTCGTATCCTGAGGTCCTGGCAGTTTTTTCGGGCATGGAACATGGCCCGGAGCTCCTGGACCTCTCTTCTTGCTTCCCTGGCCTCATCCGCAGCGGTGGGAGCTGACATTTCAGGAGGATTATTGCCCGGGTTTGGTGCCGCTGAGTTCGAGTCTGCATTGACCGCGGGACCCAAGTTTGTTTGGCCAGGCGTCCCTCCTTGCAGAGTAGGGAGGGCTGCTTTGATCTCGTCCACCGATTTGACCAAAGTGCGCAGTATGGCCTCCAGAGTGTCGATGCGTTGGCGATCACTGGGACCATCTTGTTCGTCGTTTGTCATGAATGTCGTCCTCACATGAGTAGAAGTGAAAGGGACGGTGGATGACGTGCCCTCCGAATCATACCCCTGTACCGAGAAGTCATCGGGGTATGTAGAAATATTCTCTTCTGGTTCGGACTCAGAAGGAATAGTACCCCCATCTTCAGAGCTTGCTTCATCTTGAGAGTCATGGACTTCCACGGGGATGTCGGCACCTGCTGTATCTGATGGAAGAGTTATTTCCCCGGGCTCGTCTCCTTGGAACATCGGATTGTCGTGGATGTTCGGAGGAGTGCTACCCCCAGTTCCAGCGACCCCCAGTAATGTGGATGATGAATCTCCCACTGTAGCAGATTTTGTCTTTGAACGGGTACCTTAGAAAACTCCGGTGGTGGACAACCGTTTAGAAGACAGTTTCTTAGTCACAGTGGTTGGAATCTTCGGGCTGGAAACGTTTATCTTCTTCCCTCTCCCATCGGCGGAGATTTTCTGAGTAGAGTTGCAGGAGACGATGGGAGGCACCTCATCCTCTGAGCTCGGCTGTTGTAATCTTTGGAAGACGGATTGCCGGTCTTCTCGTACCGTCGCGTTGTTGCAACAGCAGTTGACAATGACTTGGGTGCAGTGATGTCCGTGGGAGGACTCTTTGCACACCGAGGCCTCTTCTCTTTCCTTGCGCTTGTGGAGGATAACCTCACGCAAGTCAGATGGGTCTGGAACGACCATGTTTGCTCCCTGGATTTTGGGAGACTTTTAGGAACCACTCTGTCCGTTTGTCGTCGGGGGCTGGACTCGAGTGGTTCTGTACAACTTCACATCAGAGGTCCGCATAACAGTATGTGGAGCGCTCGGATGGTCAGAGGTCGGGACAGCGGACTGAGCTCGCCAAGCTCGCGCTGCCCTAGACTTCTTCACTATAGTGTGTGAGGGCACATAGTAGGAAGAGTCTAAGTGGTGTTGCAGAGAGTCAGACATATTTTCTCGGGAGCATGAGAGATCAGGACCATAGGAGAGGCGATCGAAGACTGAGCCTGAGCCGCGTGGAGCAGACATCTTGCGGCTGGAATCAACAGTCTTCATGCGGCTGGCAGTCGTGGCCGCATATGCTTTCTTCATGCGGCTGGGAGTCTCGACCGCATAAGTCTTCTCCATGCGGCTGGAAATCTTGGCCGCATGGGTATTCTGCATCCGGCTGGCAGTTTCGGCCGCATGGTCATCATGCATGCGGCTGGCAGTTTCGGCCGCAATGGACATCATGCATACGGCTGGCAATCTTGGTCGCATGAATGTTCAGCCTGCGGCTAGTGCCTTTGTTCGGCTTCTTCCTGGAGCACATAGAATCACTCTTTGCCCCTGCAAGTCCAGCATCGTAGTGCTTTCCTCTGTCGGACTTAAGGACAGCAGAGTCCTCTATGGCTTGAAGTGGGGCCGCATGAGAGTTGCCTTCGCCGTCTTGGGCAGCAGAGAGTACTTAGTCCAGAGCTTGGGGAGGAGCAAATGATTCTGGCATCCACTCCCTGCGAGCTTTCTTTGTGCGGGTTCGCTTTTGGACCGGGCCAGCGCTCCCGTCGGAGAGCATTTCTTCAAACGCCTGTTGGTCGAAGCGGACGACCATCTTCTGTTGTGTGGAGCCAAGTTTGGCTGTATCCGATTGCGTCACCAACATCTCAGCCGTGGAGAAGTTTATCCCCAGCAGATTTGTATCGTGTTTGCCACTGATTATAAAAGAACAGAACAATTATATCGGAGGAATGGACTTTTACTTCACAATACAAACTCTTTCATACAAAGAAAGCCTAGGGACGAAAACCTAGGTACAACAATCTAAGTATAATTGTTTAGTTTATCTGGGAGGTGACGGTAGAGGCTCGGGAAAGCGACGACAGCTCTACCTTACTCCTTGGACGATCGGACGTATCCTTGGCTCTGGTGAAGAAATGCTCTTTGACGTGTGGGGAGACTCCCTTGCGCCTTTGGTCGCTAGATCTCTGGATGTCTCTGTAGTGCTCTCTCTTTTTTCTTCTTCTGCTCTCTTTTCTGCAAGGGAATGGCACCTTGCTATTTACAGGAATGGGGTGTGATCATTAGGGTTTGCCAATGATTGCCTCCTTGAGAAGTCGACGGTTAAGGATCAATTAATCTGGGCCATTAATTCTGATTGTAGCAAATCTAGACAATTAATATGGATTGCATCAAATCTTTGTGGGCAATTAATGTTGATTACCACAAATCTTTGTGATATGCAGCCGTCAGTTCGGATCTCCTGCCACATGTTCACTCTACTTGATTGCAATAAATCTGACTTGATCTGAATAAATCGTGATTGATTTGGTGCCGCGTGTCCTACTATCACCATGTTGCGAGCTATAGGAACGTGGGGAAGATTGATCTGCTGCCACATGTCCTAAGCACGGGCTACAGGAACAGAGTGTTACCCGCATAAGTATGGTCTATGAAATCTGAGCCGCATGAGAGTGGCTTTCCGCTGAGCCGCATAAACCTGGCCACGTGTTAGGGCTGCCTAAGTGTGGCATCTCAGCATTGGAGCCGC
Source organism: Iris pallida (assembly GCA_029216955.1). Classification (NCBI taxonomy): domain Eukaryota; kingdom Viridiplantae; phylum Streptophyta; class Magnoliopsida; order Asparagales; family Iridaceae; genus Iris; species Iris pallida. The sequence continues at coordinate 179,874 of JANAVB010036127.1, forward strand.
ATGGAGATGGTCCCTATTATCCGAGCCGCATGAGACTACTGGCCGCATAGGGTAGCTTCTCAGGACGTGAGCCATATGAAGACAGCCCCCATGATCCGAGCCGCATGAGGATACTGGCCGCATAGGATGGCTTCTCAGGGCGTGAGCCGCATGAAGATGACCCCCATGATTCAAGCCGCATGAGAATACTGGCCGCATGGGGAGCTTTGGAATTTGGTGGATTGTGGCGGCTGTAAAAAGAATTTTCTTCGTTTCCCTAGGCACACGCCATCATGTCCGCCTTTATTTCGACTTTATGTCAGGTCTGTCACTCTGTCAAGGTTGTCAGCCGTTAGGGCATTAAATACGGCGATTTGGTTCATGACCAGTTGTAGAGGAGACTGTTGAGGGCCACGTGGCTCCTTTCTGAGCCGCATGGAGCTACCCGAGCCGTATGAGGCTCTAAATGACTTTGAACCGCGTGGACGTTTAATAGATTTTCTGAGCCGCATGGGGATCCTTCTGTTGGAGCCGCATAGGCTATTCTTTGTTCTTTTCCATGCTTCTACAACAACTGACTTCTCACACAGTCATTCCTCTTCCAATGTTACCATGTCTTTCAAAACCAATATCAAACCTTCTATCATTTGAGACCCCTCGACGACCTACGATCACGAGCATTCTTTCTATCATTTAAGACCCCTCGACGACCCACGGTCGCGAGCATTCTTTCCATATTATCATATCATTTCATTCAACTCAATGCATATTCAATAGTCCTTTCTTCAAAACTCATTCAATCAACCGTGGTTCATGCCCTAAACACTAAGTCCGTGCATCGTGCCTCAAACTGACTTTCGGTAGCCTAACATAACTTGTCTGACTTAAACGCACAATGACTCGACCAGCAAAGGCTGCGTCAAGCCTCGCATAGCGGAAATGTACCGCGCATGCGTTCGACTTCTGAACGACCAAGTCATTTGGGTGCCTAGACTTATATCATAAGCCGTGCGACACAACTTAACTCATGGGGCATGCCAAGGCTATGCCAAGCCTTAGACGATAGGACCGTGCATGCTTTATGAAGCATTTATGTGGGCGACGCCTATGACTTAGGCTACGTTCATGACTTCGCCTACTCAACCAACTTTTCTTCTCCCAAGCCACGGGACGAAGGACTGAGTGTCATTTTCAAAGCACACCGTACACCAACTCTAAGCCGGCCGTTGGACCTTTCCATATTCTAACTCAATTCGACCCGTCGGGATTATTCCCTTTAGCTATGTAAATTTGTCTCTTTTATTATCAAGCCTACTTGTGCAAGTTGAAAACATGCAATTTATTATGTGAAGGCTAAGATGAGGCAAGTTCACCAAAACTACCCCACCTGAGCGTGCGATCGCCTCGACCGAGCGATGTCTTCAAGCAGCCGTTGCAAGGCTAAGTTCGAACGCCGTCGGCGTTCCGATTCCTCCGATTGACTGAGCGGGACGGGGCACTACATCATACACCACCCAAAAAAAGTTTCGTCCTCGAAACTAACTGAGTACACTTACTCATCGACTTATCACTTGAATGTTCAACGACTCTCGCACACACTACGCCTATGCGTACCCTCAAACCCGAGCCATGCTCGTGCCTCCCTCAATCCTTTCTTCCAAACTCACGATCTCAAAATCCTCGACACTTTTCCGTTCCTCAAATCTTACTTTGATTCAGCGTATCACTTAGTTTGGATCGTGCACACATTCCAGGCGTCCCTGAAATACATGCATTTTAACCAAGCCTTGTGATAGTGAATCCAATTCCACCTATCGATCCCTCCACTCAATCCTGGAAATCAATCCTACCGATGCTAACTCTCGCAACATGGATATCTCGCCTAGCCGCTAGGCAATCTCTTTAGGCTAAAGTCAATTGTCAGTATTGGAATCACAGTTCCCAAACAACGATATCAACACTGACCCCATCCTAAGGTCAAACCAAGTTGATAGTACGGGGGTTTGCTACCCAAGCTCGTATCACTCTGATTTCTAAACATCGATTCCCAACGCATATCCCAACATTCGTCACACGGGGTCCGAGTCATTCAGCAAAGCCATCCTACAATAACTCACGTTCAACCAATTTCACGGCGTATCAAAATCGCTCATTCATTAAGCCATTTCGTATAGTCTATCTCTTTGAACACGTTCGACGTAGATCGCCTATCAATCTTTCTCAACTCAAGCACGCTATGACGCAATTCATTTCTAACCAAAATTTCATATTCCACATTTTCTAAGTCATCTATTCCAATTCACGTAATCGATCATGAGGTCGTCTAGCTTAACAATATGTTGTGCCCCGCTCTCACGCGAGTCAGATTTTCTATGGTGGGCATGAATCACCATGCACGCTCCCGCGGGATAATCATCCTCATCGGGACGTAACTCTTGTTTTGCGTCTAGACTAATTCATTCTCGATGTGCGGATTAGACCTACTCAATCCTCAAGTTTCTTTCATTCATTAGTCGCAAGTCCAAACATTCTCGAATTTTCCTTCGCATCAAGCCAACAAGTCGAGACAATCAAAGTTGCCGCGTCCTAATTTTTTTAGTTCGATCATTCCCTCGACATGAATCACCATGTCAGCGCTCACGCGGAACGATCACCCCAAACCCGATGCGACGCATGTGCGAGGCTAGAGCTGCGCTCGCGCAAGACAAGAATGTCGACGCTGTGGTTATCCGCGTAACCATCAAGGCACATCTAATTTCATCCATCATTCATCTCAATCAAAGTCCTAAGTATTGCATCCAACCGAACAATAACACTTGCACGATCGTCATTCGCCGAGTTAGAGTACTTCCGAGTTATCGCATAGCGATCTTTGATACGCCTCAATACCATCGACGATATGCGTAACCTGACGACCTTCCTTTGCAACCAATTTCGAGTCGTGCGAATGATGCTATCGTCCGACTGGATAATTTCCTTGACATTCAAATTCAATTTCGATCATTATCCCTCGATTCATTCACAACATCAATTTTCTCAAACCAAACTCACGTATCGTTCATCCGTCCATCTTAAGTCATCGACCAACGTATTTTCTCAATTCGATCATTCCTTGCTAACTCAAATCATCGAGCAATATTCAATCCAATCCTTAAAGCCATTGTATAACTTCAACATTCAACTTTTCATGCATGCTGTCTACCTGTCATACTAACTTTTCGTATACGATCCATATTTATTTCTTCGATCAAGTCATCCATTCGTATACCCTAACTTTTTTCTCGACTCGATTTCACCTACTCAATCTTTTTCGCGTTTCATACTTCGCACAATCCTCAATCCCGTGCACGTTCTGTGTGCGTCAATTTCTAAGTTGTTCGAATCGACTCATCAAAATCTTCAAGACTATATTTTGCTCAATCATATTCAATCTAAGGCTTTGCATCCACGCGACGCTTGCTGATAGATTGCATCCACGCGACGCTTGCTGATAGACTCACCGACACCCCGCATTCTCAATCGACCGATCGACATTCCTGAGACTATCGCATACACCACTCAGGAATAAAGTCATTCAATAAATCCTAAAAACTATCATTCGATTCACAATCTACTTCCTCGAATTTTCATCCGAACGATTCCTTAAATTTTAAGCATGCTTACCTATATCGTACCGACGATAACATCGTCGTTCGATAGCACCCCTATCGATAGTCATCACACTTTTGCTCAATCGAGTTCAACTCATTCCTATCTGACATAATTCGAATCCCGCACTCGACTTTGCTAGGGTCGACGCAACTCCTTGGTGTATATGCCCAGCCCGACTTAGCCAACCGTGCTTACGCGAACCATCTTTTTATTTCGACAAAAACTGTTCCCCTACGTTTTACAAAATAGTTAGACTTATTGTATGGACATCCCGTGGGACATTTGAGAGAGAGCGCACCAGCGATATCAACTTTGCGGAAGTAACAAAGTTTGCGGAAACAACGAGTTAAAGAATTCAATCGATAGTCCAAGGATGTAAAGCCGTGCTCTGATACCATTATGTCACGCCCCGCTCCCGTAGGAGCGATCGTCCTTGCTAAGGCGTGATGCCGCACGAGCCTAGATTGCGCTCGTGCAAGGCGGGTTCCATAACGGCCGATTTTAGCGGCTGCGACGGGGTCGTCGCACAGAAGTTCCAAGTAGAGACATTGAATAATAGCAGCAAAAATTAAGAACAAAACACAAGTTATTCAAAGAAGCTCTTTATTGATATTGAAACAAAGGTTACAATAGGGCGCAAGGCCAAAATTACAAGTCTCTCAAGTTCACTCGTCTCACATTACAATTCACTCAGCTCTCTTTCATATCTCAATTACAAGTCTTGCGCCGGCGAAAGCTTCGGAAGGCGATGTCCATACATTATTTCCCGTATAAGTCTTGATTCCATGCGGCCGCACGCTTCGAATCACCAAGGAACTCCATGCCTCGGCGCATCCAAGCGAGCTCCGCGCCACGAGCTTCTACCTGTGCCTGCACATGTAAACTAAGTGGGTGTCAGTACTCAACTGTATTGGTGGAATGAGCTCCTCGTCCACCCATACAAAACCAACACGTTAATTTACTTTGTGCAACATAGTTCCTTTTTATCAATTGTCTTTCTAATCTTGCCTTAGAATCAGTTTTATGACCGACGTCTTGTCTATTTTGTGTCTTTAGACCATCCCGTGCTCGCAACATTAATGTTAACTCAACAACGTTAACCTATCAAGTCGTGCTTGCCTTACGGCTAAAATCAGAGACGCAACTACTCGATGAGGCTCCATTTTCGTGTGACCGTGCTTCAAACCTTTGCAGAGGCCGTGCCTCGCTACTCGTTCTGACTTAACCATATCGCCGCCTTGCGGCCCTTGCTACTTCGATCACCGACAGACCCAAATCAAGACATGCGAACTAAGAGTCACTCGACCAACTTTGCCTTGCGGCATTTCCTGACTTAAACTCAAGACAACTCAAACCATAACTATGCAACTTATATGCCGACAACTTAAGATTCGACGCCACATCTCGTGCCGAAGCACGTCGCCTACGTTACGACCAAATCTTAGGCCCAACATTGTATTCAAACTATACACACACATTCAACTTGACTCCTTGATATAGTGTACTCAATACTCGACTCAATCCAAAGGCACACTCGTGAATTGCCGCCCGTGCCGACCCATCTATATGAATTGGTCACTAACATCACAAGCTATCCTGGACTATAGTCTTGCCATTCGGCGACCCTTTCAACGCAAGTAGCTAGCCCCGCTGAAAGTTCCCGAATGACCCGAGCGGTTTGTCCAGCTACGGCTATACCTGTTTCCCTCCGGAACGCTGCGGTCCCATGGCGCCCAGGGTTGTCGCGCGTGGAAACTCCTCCTTGTCGACAAGTTGTCCAATGACCATGCAAGACTCGACACAACTGACGTCTCACACAGTCATTCCTCTTCCAATGTTACCATATCTTTCAAAACCAATATCAAACCATCTATCATTTGAGACCCCTCGACGACCCACGGTCGCGAGCATTCTTTCTATTATTTAAGACCCCTCGACGACCCACGGTTGCGAGCATTCTTTCCATGTTACCATATCATTTCATTCAACTCAATGCATATTCAATAGTCATTTCTCTAAAACTCATTCAATCAACCGTGGTTCATGTCCTAAACACTAAGTCCGTGCATCGTGCCTCAAACCGACTTCCGGTAGCCTAACATAACTTGCCTGACTTAAACGCACAACGACTCGACCAGCAAAGGCTGCGTCAAGCGTCGCATAGCGGAAACGTTCTGCGCATGCGTTCGACTTCTGAACGACCAAGTCATTTGGGTGCCTAGACTTATATCATAAGCCGTGCGACACAACTTAACTCATGGGGCATGCCAAGGCTATGCCAAGCCTTAGACGATAGGACCATGCATGCTTTATGAAGCATTTATGCGGGCGACGCCTATGACTTAGGCTACGTTCATGACTTCGCCTACTCAATCAACTTTCTTTCTCCCAAGCCACGGGACGAAGGACTGAGTGTCATTTTCAAAGCACGCCGTGCACCAACTCTAAGCCGGCCGTTGGACCTTTCCATATTCTAACTCAATTCGACCCGTCGGGATTATTCTATTTAGCTATGTGAATGTCTCTTTTATTATCAAGTCTACTTGTGCAAGTTGAAAACATGCGATTTATTATGTGAAGGCTAAGATGAGGCAAGTTCACCGAAACTACCCCATCTGAGCGTGCGATCGCCTCGACCGAGCGATGTCTTCAAGCAGCCGTTCCAAGGCTAAGTTCGAACGCCGTCGGCGTTCCGATTCCTCCGATTGACTGAGCGGGACGGGGCACTACACTGCATCTAGGACTTATTCCAACAGAAGTCGTTCCATTAGTTGGATCGATTCTCGTAACATCCGTCCAAAGCGATTTGATCGATGCTGCAAGGTGTTATCGTTTACCAAGCTCAGTGATCGAGTCAAATAGCCATCTAAGTTCCCGACCGATCTGACTCGGCTTAAGCATATTATGAAATCTGTCGCCTATCGAAAGTGGGACACTACATAATATACCACTAAGAAAAAGTTTTGTCCCGAAACTTAAGAACAAGGGTCTGACCTTAAATTAGGTAAACAACGAAGGGTACTTCTCCTTCATCTCTATCTCTGTTTTCTACGTCGACTCTTCAACTGAATGATTTCGCCAAAGCACGTGGACCAAGGACATCGACCAATTTCGTAATACCTTCTCCTTATGGTCCAAAATTTAAATAGGCTCATCCGAGTAAGACAAGTCAGTACGTAGCTCCAACTGATCGAAGCTAACCATGTGACTTGGATCGTGCAAGTATTTTCGAAGTTGTGAGACGTGGAAAATATCATGCACATCAGCCAAGGCAGGAGGTAGTACGATCCTATAAGCAACCGTTACAACTCGCTCGATGATCTCGAATGGGTCTACAAATCTCGGGCTCAACTTGCCTTTAACGCCGAACCGCATCACATCACGCATGGGCGTTACTTTCAGAAGTACATTATCTCCGACCAAAAATTCTAGCGGTCGTCGACGAAGATCTTCATAGCTCTTTTGTCGACTTTGCACGATACAGAGTCTATCTCGGATCAAGCGGACCTTTTCGACGGCCTGCTCCACCAGTTCTGGTCCAAGCACTTGTCGCTCTCCGATTTTATCCCAGCATATTGGAGAACAACACTTCCTCCCGTAGAGCGCTTCATATGGAGCAATCTGAATGCTCGACTGATAACTGTTGTTATACGCAAACTCTGCAAGCGATAAATGTGTATCCCAACTAGTCCTTAGATCGATCGCACACAGATACAACATATCCTCTCAGATTTGATTTATCCTCTCCGTCTAATCATCTGTCTAGGGGGTGGTACGCAGAACTAAAATTTAGTTTGGTCCCCATCGTCGCTTGAAGGCTCGTCCAAAAATGCGATAGGAATCGCCCGTCTCTGTCCGAAATTATTGAGGCTGGTACTCCGTGCAGTCGAACAATCTCGTCGATATAGATTTACGCTAACCGATCGATGCTCCATCCTACTTTAATTGCGATGAAGTGAGCCGACTTGGTCAATCTATCAACAATGACCCAAATCGCATCATTCTCCCGCGGCGTCTTCGGAAATCCTACAATGAAATCCATCGAGATGTTACCCACTTCCACTTGGGAATGGCGAGGTTCTGCAGCTCTCCGCTTGGCCTTTGGTGTTCTGCCTTTACTTGCTGACACACCATGCACTGCGATACGAAAGAAGCCACGTCTTTCTTTATGTCGTGCCACCAAAAGTTCATGCGCAAGTCCTTGTACATCTTGGTGCTTCCAGGATGTAACGAGTACTTCGCATAATGTGCCTCCGTCAGAATTTCTTTTTTGAGCTCGACAGTTTCAGGAATGCAGAGCCTTCCTTTTAGTCGTATTGTCCCGTCTTCGTCTTCCACAAAGTCAGTCGCCCTTCCTGTTGAAATCAGCTCGTGCGTCTTCTTCAGGAATGAATCGTCCTTCTGTGCGGTCTTTATTTTGCTAAGCAGGCTCGATCCTAACTGCAACTGAGCTAGGTGCAGGTGTCGATACTCAATTCTGAGTTCGATACCCATCGCTTCAAGGTCTCGTCGTATCTCATTATTTATGGCCAGTGATCCCATAAATATTCTGCTAAGCGCGTCGGCTACAACGTTTTTCTTGCCCGGCGTATATTCGATCGTTAGTTCGTAATCTTTTATGAGTTCGAGCCAACGTCGATGTTGTAGGTTGAGTTCTCGTTGCATAAACAAGTATTTCAGGCTTTTATGATCTGTGTAGATTCTGTAAGCCACACCATAGAGGTAGTGCCGCTAGAGTTTCAATGCAAACACGATCGCCGCCAATTCTAGGTCATGTGTTGGATAGTTTTTCTTGTGCTGCTTCAATTATCGTGAAGCGTAGGAGATGACTTTATCTCTCTGCATGAGTACGCACCCGAGGCCAGTTCCCGATGCGTCGCTGAATATCTGAAAGCCTTTTGGACCATCTGGAAGTGCAAGGATTGCAACTGAGACGAGCCGTTGCTTCAACTCTTGAAAGCTGGATTCACAGTCGTCACTCCACTCAAATACTACTCCCTTTTGAGTGAGACGAGTCAGAGACGACGCTAGTTTTGAAAAGTTTCGCACAAATCTTCGGTAGTAGCCTGCTAAGCCCAGGAAACTCCGAACATCGCTAGCCGAGGTAGGTCGTTTCCAATCTTCTGCCACTTCAATCTTCTTTGGGTCCACCGCGACACCTTCGGCAGAGATTATATGTCCGAGGAATGTCATACTACTCATCCAGAACTCGTATTTACTCTGCTTGGCATATAATTTATTTTCACGCAGAGTCGACAATACCGTCTTCAAGTGTTCTGTATTCTCATCTCGATTCTTTGAGTAGATAAGGATATCGTCGATGAATACGACTACAAATTTATCGATTTGGGGGTTAGAAGACTCGGTTCATCAGATCCATGAAAGCGGCTGGGGCATTCGTCAAACCAAATGACATGACTAGGAATTCATAATGACCATATCTAGTATGGAAGATAGACTTCGATACGTTGTCGGACTTGATCTTCAACTGATGATAGCCTGAACGAAGATCAATTTTTGAAAATATTGACGTGCCTTGCAGTTGGTCAAACAAGTCGTTGATTCGTGGCAAGGGATACTTGTTCCGTATGGTCGCCTTGTTGAGTTTCCGATAGTCGATGCATAGCCGCATCGATCCATCCTTCTTCTTCACAAACAGTACATGAGCTCCCCACGAAGAGACGCTAGGGCGAATAAATCTGTGGTCTAGCAACTCTTGTAATTTCACCTTCAGTTCTGTTGGAGCCATTCGGTAAGGCGCTTTTGATATTGGCCGTGTATTCGAAAAAGTGTCGATGTTGAATTCTATTTCTCGATCCGACGGTATTTCGGGCATCTCGTCAGGGAAAACGTCGAAAAAATCTGCCACAACATCAGTCTGCATTGTGTCTGGAATATCCTTCCTCGTGTCTCGAACTGATGCCAAGTATTCCACACAGCCGGAACGCAACATACGCCTCGCCGAGATTGTCGATACCATCATTGCCGTCTTCGAGACCGTACCACACGAATAAGAGAACTCTGTCTCGCTAGGAAGACGAAACACCACTATCTTCTCCGCGCACTCGATTGTTGCATGACAAGCGCCCAACTAATCCAAGCCTAGGATTATGTCGTACTCTTTGATGTCTAGTAAGACGGCTTCTAAGGATAGATTTCTTCTCCCGATACAAATGTTGCCATTCCTACAAATAAAGTTTGCAGGCTTATCGACTCCCGACGGAGTGCTAACGCTAATGTCCATATCTAGCGATTGCATGGTTATTTTATTTTCTTTCACAAAATTAGCAGATATAAAACTATACGTCGCACCCGAATCGAATAGTACTCGAGTAGGTATATTTTTGTAGAGTAATATCCTGTTACAACAGTATCGGACGCGAATGCCTCGTCCCGAGTTAATGCATAAACTCGGCCTTGAGCTCCATAGCGTTGATTCTGCGGGTTGACGGGTACCGCATTTGTGCCTTGTAGTGTAGGCGCTTTATATTGATTCGGAACGTTCCTTGGTAGGTTGTGTTGATTCGGAACATTTTTCGGACATTGTGTAGCTATATGGCCTACCTCGTCACACTTGTAGCAAGATCTCGTGACGTAATCGATTGTTCGGTGCCCACGCCTACCGCACCTGTTACAGTGTTGTCCGCCATGGCCTTGGTTATCAAATGTGTTCGGACGTTTTGATACTCTCGATCCCCCGACGTCGTTAGGACGCTTGTTGAAGTGATTACGGACGACAGGCACGGCTCTTTGCGACATACGGCCAAAGACACGCTCACTATCGAGAGTGGCATCGTTGAATTCGCGGTAGGTTCAACACCTTTGATTCATGACGTCCCTTCGCAGTTCGTCATTTAGGCCTTATTGGAAGCGTTCACACTATGCTTCCTTGTTGGGCAGGAAGGCGCCGACAAACTTCGTCAGTTTCAAGAAGCTCGAGTCATAATCGTCGACTGACATATTTCCTTGTCGTAACATCATGAACTCTTCTTCTTTTTGACGACAGACGGCACGAGGAACGTACTGCTCAAAAAATGCTTCCTTGAACATTTTTCAGGAAATCGTGGTGTCGGTATCGGCTTCGTAGATTTTCTGCTTCTTAGCTGCCCACCAGTCGTAAGCCCTCAGTTGTAGCTGTAACGTCGCACATGTTACCCTCTGGGACCCTTCAATGCTAAGCAGATTAAATAAGTCCTCAATCTCCGCGAGCCACCCCACTATCACATCAGGCTCTGCTCGTCCATTGAATTTAGGTGGATTCATCTTGCGGAACTCATTTTCTTTGAACAAGGAAGAAGAATTTATCATTTGCAATTGAGCTTCTTCCTCGACTTCATCTTGGACATCTAGCCTCTCTTCGGATACCACGACCGTTGCTTTGGTATTGTCGACCATCTTGCTTACGATCTGCGTTAGGTCGTCCATTTGCTTCTGCTGCGTATCAAATTGGGCTTTGATTTGCATCTGAAGCTATTGCTGTTACTGCTGCAGCTCCATAAACTATAGTATTTTCTCCATCGTTGTCTCGCTAGGGCCAGTACTCTTTGAACTCGACGTACTATCCACAATTTGGGTTGTTGTGCCGGGATTGTTCTTATTTTTCTTAGTCATTCCTACAAAACAGAGTAAATCCGTTAGTATTTTTCAAAAATATCTACGGGCTTACCTGTATGAAACTTTTATTTCATGCAGCATGTTGGCAAGCATTCAATCGAGCAATCGCAACGAATATTCCAACAATGAAACATCTTTCGAAAATTCGAGAAAATATAACTGTGCTCTGATACTAATTTGTCACGCCCCGAGTCGACAAACCGTTCGTCCCCGATGTTATTATGCTGAATCGATCGTCCTCGCTAAGGCGTGATGTCGTACGAGTCTGAAATTGCACTCGTACAAGGCAAGAATGTTATGTTGATTATTATATTGAAACACCAAATTGAAACTTCACAAATCACATCAGAATATAAGATGCAGTTTAGGAAGATAGAAATATACTTTTCATTCATAGCTTGCAACGAAGTGCAAGTCGTAATTACATTGGATGTCGTTGCGGCTACATTGATTGAAACAAAAGAAATATAATCGACAAGCTGCCTGAACTAACACTTGTCGTTCCATACATTCGCCCCTTTATACATAAGCCTTCGATTGAATTGGCTTCAAAATACTTCAGGATAGGAAGAGCTTCAAAACGTCTCTCCGCACTTCAGCTTCAGTTTAGTGCTCTCGACGCACCTGGGAGTTGGGGGAGGGGGTTAGCACACTTGCTAAGTGGACGAGACGAATCCACTCGTCTAAACCGACTCTTAACGTAGGCATGCATTAGAGTTTTCTTTCTATTTAGAACTAAATGAATTCAGTTCATATCGATAGCCATCTTTGAAGTAATAAAGCATACAGTAAAACATAGCGATTTATCACATTTCTTACCACGACCGTGCTCGTCCCTGCATAAAAATAGGGATAATACAAAATACCTGCATAAGACAATAGGTGAGCATGCTACTATATTATATATGCGGTCACTGGTGTTACACACCACTTGGGACTATCTCAACGGCATTTCAGCCCGTTCAGTCTAGGTTGCAAGCCTGACTGACGGTCCCACAATGCATCAGTGCCGAAGCACGATTATTCATTCCCCCTAGGTCGATTCAAACTTGTGCACAAGCTGTCCATGACCATGCCAATGCGTGAACAGTTTAATATATGCAAACAGATTTGTATAGCGCGGACAGTATTGAATGACATTATCATTTCTTCCAACTCATGCAACGATTCATTTTCTCCAAAGCCATACTCCCGATTTAGCGTCTCGTAGGCACCAAATTGCCCGAGGCATCATAACCCACGATCGACGTTTCATATTATTTTGCAGCACGTGAAATAGTCTATCTTTTTACTAGAACCTTAAACTTTCTCGTTTATGTGCGAAACTTATATTTTTAGAGTAGATTACTCTAAATCGATACGTTTTTTCCGAGTTCTTGACCTTAGTGGATTGGCATGCATTTAACTTGGCATCATCGATTTGAATGAATTCGAGGCAAAGGAATTGCGTTTGCGGGACAGAGTAGAAAAGAAGGGGCCGAATCATCCACCAAGTTCTTTGATCGTGCCGATCGTTGAAGCACTTCGCAACGTTCAAGCTTTAGTTACGCGAGCTCCTGAAAGTGAGCTCTATATAAGAGTCCCTTCGACGGAATCGGACCGCTGTATGGTTTTCTTGAAGCTTTTGCCGCTTGGTTTTGATGAAAGTACTTTCGCGTTATTTTCTGAATGCAATCTACGAATTTCAACATGTCCGTATCATTTTTTCTGGTCTTGTATGCCAAGTTTGGCCCGATTCTGAGACAGTTGATCGGATCGCCGTTTTGCGGGCCCCACGATCCGACTCAACGGACAATTTTGTGCACGGCCCGTCGGAATCCAACTTTGGACATACGGTTGGGTTCGTATCATTAAAACTAATCCATAGACATATAGTTTGACGACTTTAGAGACCTTTAACTCTAGCACGTTTTTCGGTACAAAGCGGGTCCAACGACGGACATCGTTTTGGTCCAAAATGACCGTTTTGCCCCTGTGTCCAGAATTGGACTTATGGGTAGGCTATTCTAGCTAATTTGACTATTCTGAGAATGTTGGCAATGTCTGTTTCAGCATCCAGAGTCGTTTGCAGGAGTTGGAGTTTTGTGGTTCTTTGGTTGACGAGTTGCTATTTAGATGTGATCGATTCTACATCAGGTAGCTGGTTGCACGGAGTTAGTTAGCTGAGCATGTGGTAGTCGATTACATTTGCATGATTCTGATATTTTGCTAGTGATATTGCTTTATTATCTTCTCGTGCTCTTATGATATATCCTGCTTGTTAGCTCATGTTATTCTTGGAGTTTAGTCGGACAATATGCTAGTGAGCTGCAGACCATGTACCATACTTGTTCATTCTTGATTTATATACATCTCGTGGATTGAGATATAGTTTAGATTACCATATTAGACATGATACCATGCTCTTGACAGCTTATACGTATTCGAGTCGGACTGGAGTCCGTTTGATACGTAGCTGGCTTGCTCACGCACTTGCATCCCGAAAAGCGGGTGCGGATCGTGACAGTAAACGAATGAGCCCCCACCCCCCCTATTATATAGCCTCAAAAGAAACTTCTAAATTCAAACTTTTAGATACTTGCATGAAATATTTACACGATAAGAAGAATATAGAACTTCTAGAAACTTAAAAAAGTCTCACGAGAGTTCATGAGAACTCCACCATATTTAATTTTTTTTTAAAAAAATCTTCTAGCTAAACCTCAAAGCTTGGCATCTTGCACAATATTATCTCGGTGGGACCAAATATCCTGTGAGTGACACGCCGCTAGTTATTCAACATTTAAGGCTGTGCATGTGTCAGTCCAGTACAGTCCAGTCTTATGTTTCAATGTTATGAAGCCATTGACTACTTCCTGCAGATGGTCCGACAGGTGGTTTTCCTGTGACCGAAGCAAGTTCTGAAGTAGTCCACGAGCAATTGGAATCTGAAATGAACCAATTGTATCTCCCGTACAGAGGCTTCTGTGCTCGCAAAGGGGTATGCAATCTTCCCAACGCCACCTAATTATTTACCTTGTATGTTGTTTAATTATTGGTTTCCTATGTTGTACAGACACAGATACAGACATGACACTGACACTAACACAGTGATGACATGGTGATATGGTACATGTCTTACTCTATTTTGGAGTGTCGACAGTATCTGATAAGTTCCGGGCCATAAATTAACACGTACTGGACACAATTCGGACACATCAAAATAGATGTTGTGTCCATGTTGCTGTGTCGTTACTGTGTCGTGCAGAACATAGCTAAGAACTTATAGGCGTGCCGGTTTTGAACCTCTACGAATTTTACTCTTGCTCGTGAGTCCTTGCAGATGCATATGAAGGAGGTGATTCTGGAAGATACCGACGTCCCGAGGGCCATAGCGGACTACATAATCGCCAACAACATACAGAACGTGGTCGTGGGAGCCTCGAACAGGAACGCGATCACGAGGTCTCATGCTTCTCTATCCCTCCACGCGCGGCAGCTCGTAAAAACTTTTCAACCTTCATGAAAAAGAAGCAGTCGGTTTCTTTCTTGTAGGAAGTTCCGCAACCCCGACGTCCCATCGTCGTTGCTCAAAGCGGTGCCGGACTTCTGCGCGGTGTACGTGATATCCAAAGGGAAGCCGATAACCGTGCGGTCCGCGAAGAGCTCCGGTCCTAACAGCGCTATCCCCCCGAGGAAGGTGAGCATCCCGCCGGGCCCGTGGCCGTTGCCGTCACCTGATTATGAAGACTCTCTTAGGCAAGTTCTACTGCAAACTTGTCGCGGTTATTGCAAAACATGGGAAATGACGAGTCTCACCAACTTGTTTTAATTCTCAACATGGCACGTACACAGATACGACACGATAAAGTAAGGACACCAATACGGACACGATATCTATTTTGATGTGTTATAAGTGTATATTTTGTAATTTGGATGAAATTTTAGAGCACCAATGAGGGCGGCTGTGAGAGGCTCCGCTCCGGCGTCACCCCAACCAGAGAGAAGGTCCTTCGAGAGGTTTTCCGACCAAGGAAGGATGGTCCCGGCTCGCGACGGCAGGCCCGCCGCTTCGGCTAGATCATCGCCCACCAACAACTACTTCGACGGCCTCGACGGCTCCACCCGACCGCCGAGGCTCTCCGACTTCAACGACTCTTGTTTCTCGGACGAGGGCGACTTCGCGGGATCCATGGGATCCATGGACTTCGGGAACTCGCTCGAATTCTCTTCTGCTCCCACGGATAGCCCCAGAACCTCCTCTGCCTCCGCCGTAAGTAGCGACGGATGTACTCTGGGTGCTTCGATAGTTAAAGTTTACTTGTAATGGACTAGTTGCGGACAGTTAGTAATTTGTTCTGGCTGCTGCTCTTCTAGGCCAACAGAGAGATGGAGACGGAGATGAGAAGACTGAAGCAAGAACTGAAGCAAACCATGGATATGTACAGCACAGCTTGCAAAGAAGCAATCACTGCAAAACTGAAGGTAAGAAAACAGAAATTTGGATATTAAGCATCAAACTCTCTAAAATTTCACCAGCAACATAAAGTTTAGTAAAATTGTGATCTGAGCCCCAATACGTTCAAATGGGTATAGTTTTGCATTTGTATTTATTGATCTCGAGTGGAGGTTAACCGATGAAATTTTTTAGTGACAAAATTGAATTTTCAGTGACAAACATAGACTTTTACTGATGAAATTGGATTTTTACTGACGGTTTTTTAACATTATTCATGTTCTCGGAATTTTTTTTTCCCAAAAAAAAAAACTACTATGAAAAAATACGCCCTTCCGGGGGCAGATTGGAGCTCGAATTATAATTCCACAACTTTGTGTTGTTGGCGAAATTTAAGAGAAATTTGATTATTAATATGCAATTTTCTGGTAAGAAAATCCACAAACAACTCATAATGATTCAGACAGCACATGCAAGAGCATTTATTATAAATATAAATCATGCATGCTTAACATGTTTAGATTTGAGAATGCATTTTAAGAACATCGGAGGTCTCTTCTAAGTTGTATAAAATTTACACAATTGTGTTACAACACATCATGGCAATTACAAATGACTAGTGATGTGTGCGATTCGAGCTAGCGCAACAACTATGTAGTGATCTCTAGAGTACAGGCGAAAGAGCTCCATCAGTGGAAGATGGAAGAAGCTGGAAAATTCGAGGAATTGAGGAGTGCAGAGGAGGCAGCTCTCGCGATGGCCGAAATGGAGAAGGCCAAGTGCAAAGCTGCCATCGAGGCCGCGGAGGCCTCACAGAGGATCGCAGAGCTCGAGGCGCGGAAGAGGATCCACGCGGAGAGGAAGGCGAAGATGGAGGCAGAAGAGAAGAAGAAGGCGCTGGATTCTCTAGCTAACACCGACATCCGCTACAGAAAGTACAGCATCGACGAGATCGAAGTCGCTACCGAAAACTTTGCCGCGCCGCGGAAGATCGGCGAGGGTGGGTACGGGCCGGTCTACCGAGCTTGTTTGGACCACACGCCCGTTGCCATTAAGGTTTTGAGACCAGATGCGACGCAGGGAAGGAAGCAGTTCCAGCAAGAGGTACAGTACATGACTTACATGCCAAGTTATAACAATATCCGTGTCACCACCGTATCCTTAGTGTCTCGTGTCGTATCTGTGTCCGTGATCAATCAGGTTGAGGTGTTGAGCTGCATCAGGCATCCAAACATGGTCCTACTACTAGGCGCCTGCCCGGAGTACGGATGTTTGGTCTACGAATACATGGACAACGGGAGCTTAGAGGACAGGCTCTTCCATCGCGGAAACAGTCCAACTATACCATGGAGCATTCGATTCAGAATAGCCGCGGAGATAGCCACCGGGCTCTTGTTCCTCCACCAGACGAAACCGGAGCCGCTGGTCCACCGGGACCTCAAGCCAGCGAACATCCTCCTGGACCGGAACTACACGAGCAAGATCAGCGACGTCGGCCTGGCGAGGCTGGTCCCGCCGTCGGTCGCGGACACGGTGACGCAGTACAGGATGACCTCGGCCGCCGGGACGTTTTGCTACATCGACCCGGAGTACCAGCAGACCGGGATGCTCGGGATCAAGTCGGACATATACTCCCTGGGGATAATGCTGCTCCAGATCGTCACGGCCAAGTCCCCCATGGGCCTGACGCACCACGTGGAGAGGGCGATCGAGAGGGGACAGTTCGGGGAGATGCTGGACCAGACCGTCGCTGACTGGCCGGTGGAGGAGGCTCTCACGTTCGCCAAGCTCGCTCTGAAGTGCGCAGAGCTGAGGAGGAAGGACCGGCCCAACCTGGGGACGGTCGTCTTGCCAGAGCTGAACCGACTGAGAAGCCTCGGGCACGCATATGCCAAGCATAATTCCAGCACCAGTTCCTCCGGTCCGCGCCCCTACAGCTCACACCAGCAACTGCCGGGGCCGTCTCTCAGCCAGGTACATAGCATGTTGTACTTAGAATTCTGACACAGTACCAAGTGTTTGTTGAGCGACGGACTAAAACTTTGCTTTCTTGTTGTTCTCGCAAATATATATAGGAAGAGCAGAGGAGCGGCCCAAATGAGCGAGAGCGGTGGATGTCAGCTCCCGAGGCTTGAAACGGTCCGTGCGTGCGTGCGAGCGAGCGAGTGGTATGTTGCACAAGTAGGCATGCAGACCAAGAAAGAGACGAGGCTATAGCTGGTGTATGCCACAAAGTTTTGTTTTCCTAAACTAATTAACAAGCTGCAGCAGAGAAGTGATCATACTGATATTTCAAGAGGATTCCCTAATTTTGAACTCTGATCCATGGCAATGTTTACACGGGCCAACATACGTGAGTTCCATTAATATCACATGTAACATGTAATAATATGTATCCCTGGGAAATTAACATATGTTGGCTAGTCCTTGACACACTTTACCTTTTATACAAGAAAAAAAAAAAACTATTAATCCTTCCAAAGTATCCCTCTAAACTATTTCTAGTTATGTGAAGACTGACGCAACATCTGACATAAACAAATTATAAAATTAAAATTAATATTAATATTAATATTAATATTAACATTAAAATTAAAATTAATATTGACATTAATATTAACATTAAAAAAATTGGTTGATGAATTTTGTGGATTAAAATTTGTCATGTCATCTATCATGTCAGATGTCACGTCAGCTGCTACATAAATAATGATGGTTAAGAATGACACTTTGGAAGGACTAATAGCATTACTCTTTATCAAGAAAAGAAGAGAAAAAGAATACTAAAAATCTTTTTTTTGGAAACGCATATCGTTTCTCAACCAAAATCTTCAACCATGAACAAAGTTTACTGAAAGAAGATCACCAACTGAGTGACTCTATATTGTTAAATTGTTAACTACGAATTATAATTTCATCCATGTTCGCTCTCCAAGTAAGCATCTCAATATACAGTTATGTTTTGTATTGAGGTATGCACATGGGTGTGGTGGCCCATGTGGTTTGTGACGGTGGGGTATTTTTCTAGTGGGCTAAGTTTAAATTCTCAAAAAAATCACTTATATTTTTGTCACACTTTTTGGAAAAATCCCTTAGGAGCCAAGCCTTGGGTGAAGGACGCAAAGTGACACTTTGATAGCACACTGTGCACTTCGGACGTACATACGCATTGGACACGGGATGGAGCTTGTGCGCATTGTTGCGCTTGTGCGCTCATTTCTACACGAGTTGCTGTGCGGGGAGCTCGTGCACGAGTTGCTGCGCGGGAGCAGCGGGTGCTGCTTGCCTGCGCGACTGAGCAGCTGTGTGCCTGCATGATTGTGAGCATGTGCACCAGTGTGCCTGCGGACCTGCGCGTCTGTGAGCATGTGTGCCTGCCCGACTACGGTGATTGCGGGATCTGCGCGCATATCGCATGCGCACAAGCGCGCGTTTCTGCGCGAGTTGCAACACGGAGTCTGTGCGGAAGAAGTGAGTGACGTGAGGGGTGATCGTTTCTGTGCGAGTTGCAGTACGGTTGCTGCGTGGGAGCAGTGGGTGCTGCACGACTGTGAGTGTGCAGTTGCGTGCCTGCACGGCTGCACGGTTGCCTGTATACACGTTTGTGCGCATATGCCCCTGCAAGCCTACGCCGCTGTACGACATACGCGACTACGCTAATTGCGGGATCTGCACGCAGATCGCGCTGGATGGCAAATTTAGCGGATAGTATGCTCATGTCGCTTCTTATCTCTTGGAATTGGAATTCGGTTTAAACTGACCCTTATCCTTCGGGATTAATGGGCACTGGTTGGATTAGGGTTAGAGTTTTCACCTCTCCCTATATATTTTTCTCTTCGTTGCAGTCTTAGCAAATAGACACGGAACGAGAGAGAGAGAGAGAGAGAGAGAACAAAAGTGAACCAGTGGCCGCTACCCATATCGAAGGAGTTTCGTCCAAAGAGTTCGTTATTCGAGTTCAAAACATAGGTGACAAGGAAAGTTCTAGAAGTTCATCACTTGAATTTGCTGGTTCCTGAAAACATATCGTCAAGAGAGAACAAATCTTATTTTGAGCAACGGTGATCGTCATTCCCAAACAAGCTATTTATTTTTCTATCTTCTTCTTCTTGTAAACAAATTTTGCTCATTGTATCAACTGCGGAAAAAAGAACTTCATCAATTTTATAACCTTCTTATTTGTAAGTGTCATGTCAGTTTGTAATCATATTCCTTTTTAAGTTGCGTTGGAGTTAGGTTCAACCATGATTTTCAATATCTCACGGTCTAGAAGATCAATATGTGATTTTTAATATATTACATTTTTGCGTCCATGATCTTTCAGGCTCGGCAATGACTAGAATATTTATTATTAGGTTGTAGTTCTTCTATGCATTCATAGTACCACTAAATCACATTGTTCTAAAAGCATAAATTAATTGCATACAAAACCACAGAAGAGAAGATAACCAACTATTTACGGAAATTGATGCTAGAATGCATGTAGCAGAAAAACTGAAATAATTTGAACACTGATATAATGAAAGAACGGAGTGATTCATTATGAACATCTCCAAGGGCGGAACTAGAATTTAAGTTTACCCCGGGTTGGAATTAAAATATACTAAAAATTTTTTGGAGCCCGAAGATATTCCAATTGTTGATGTGTGAAACTGTTAATGTGTGAATTTCTGACAAGAGTAGACTTGGACTTGAATACTTAGTATTCAAGAGTACTATGATCCTAAGCAAAGAAGGGAAAATCTGTTCTTCGAGAGCCGGAGAATAAACCAAACTCTTAAAGCAATATAAACCAAACTCTTTAAGATGCAAAGATGAACAACATAAACCTTGCTCTGAAACATACGAAAATAGGGTATCTTTATAAGATGAACAATATAAACCAAGCTCTTATGTATCAGATCAATATAAACCAAACTCTTAAGTATCATAAAATTGTACACTTTTGTCAATTATCTATGCAGATATTGATTTAAATATACCTGCAGGTCCTGCACAGCTGACTTGGCCAAGTTTCAAACCCTCATAATTGCAGCAATGCTGTTAATATCAGAGAGAAAAATTTAGAGTATGAGACGGAGCCAACTTTTATAGTATTAGACAGCCAATTTGACATCTTAGACAGAGCAATATCAGAAACGTCTCTCCGAGCAAAATTGCAAAAAAAATAATTTGGTTCGGGCAAAACAATGTAATCAACATACCCCGAAAGGCGCTTAAATACCTCTGCTTCATATCTCCCTCAAAACTAGCCTCCAATATTCGATCAGCTTCATCGATTACAAGACACTACAGATAGAAAATTATTACATCAAAATGGTGTGTCGATTCAAAGCATGAGATGCTAAGCAGTATAAAAATTGTCCCAAGTATAATTTTTTACGGTCCAGTTAGATTTAAAAATCAAAGGAAACTAATATAATAAGTAAACAGAATCATGCTCCCTACAGAACAAACAAACATTAATTCACAAAGGAATATGGATACCTAATAAAAGTTTTGAACAAAATCCATGATCCCTATTATCATGCCCCAACCAGAGAAAAGTAAAATAGGACAATTATCTTAATTGTTTGTGTTTCCTTGGTTGGCTTCATTAACATGAGAGACTGAAATGAAACATAAAACTTGGAAGTAAGAGATACAATTCAATAAGAAACTCTCAAGACTGTCATGGTTAGCATTTCAATGTAAAATTTATTAACATGTAAAGAAATACGTAACGATAAAAGAAACAGATAGCAAACAAATTTACACGGTCAAAAGCAAGAGACAAAAGTAGAGGATTGCAAGTATCAAAAAAAGTCTCAGAGTTAGAGTAGAATTGCTAAAAAATTAGTTTGGTATTGGAATCAAGTATCAGACAGCAAAAAATACCAAAAACCTCTCAGAGTCAGAGTAGAATTGCTAAAAATTTAGTTTGGTTTTGGAATCAAGTATCAGACAGCAAAAAATACCAAAAACGTCTCAGAGCAAAAATTCCAAAATATCACCATTCAAAAAATTGCAAGAATCAAAAACGTCTCAGAGCAGAGGCCGAGTACTCTTTGAGGAATTTAGTCGAACAGATGAAGAGCAAGGACAAAACCCATTTCAGAACATAAAAAAATGTGGGCATGTCTAATTTGACGGCACTTCTTCCAAATCCAGACTCCAGTAGTCCAGTAAATAAGGATATTTCTAGACAAAGACAATAGACAAATCAAATTGAACAAACTGCACTTGAGAAGAGAATCAAGAGATGAATACGATTTCTTACAAAGAGGAAGCTAGAGCATGAACAACGGGAACAAGCACTTCTCCTACTCCAAAAATAGTCTATAGAGAGCAAGAGAGGTGTCTCCATTCTCCTCCGGTGAGGTGACCATCCTTATAGGGAGACAGAGAGAAGTTGAGAACCGATGGTTGTTGGGTTCGGTGGCTAGATGTGTCGCCGATAGGATCCTCCTAGTTGTGTCGTGCCGTTTGCAGGATGTGGAACAGCCTTGCTGTCGAGCAAAGGAGAGAGAGAGAGAGAGAGAGAGAGAGAGAGAGAGAGGACTCGAAGGAGATTGGTGACGTTTGATGAAGAGGAGGAGAGAGAAGCTTGAGTCTTTGTTAAGCTCCAAAGGAAAATGGCTGGGGCTTCAAAACATTGGGTTGGCTGAAGAATGGTTGGTGGGCTTTGTTTGTGGGTGGGCTATTTTTTTTTTTTTTTGATTGGCTGGGTGGGCTGGAGCCCACCCCAGGCCACCAGTAAATCCGTCCTTGAACATCTCTCCATGGGTTTCATGCATGGTAACGGAACTCTTTAAGCTCGACGAGAGTAGGCCGGGGAGGGACGAAATCGAAAGCATAGTGTATATATATATATATATATATATATATATATCACTCTCTTTGTGAAACAATAGCTCTCTCTGCGAGAGATTTTCCATATATGAGGAGCAACTCCATCAACTTCACGGACGATTACAGTCTAGTCTAGGCTATATAGACGCAGACGAAAAACAAATAGGCCAAAATTTTGGCTCCACACAGTACAAGTCCTACAAAACCTTCAGAATCATCTTACGAACCCGAATCTATAAAACATATAGATCAACCATATTATAATTATTTAGCTCTAGAATAAATGAAGTACAGAGAATTGACAATAATGAATAGCAACCGATCAAACAGACTTGTAATCAAAGCGAATAATGTTTGTGACTTCCATTTGGTTCATCAGGAATCACCTATTCCAAGCAAGAACTGTGAGAAAGTTCAAACACCAAAATTTCAAAGAGTAACCTAGGAAATTCCATCTTCAAATACAGCTTTTTGACTTCCATTTGGGTTGCAGAATTAAAATTCAGGTTCATGATTTGCACAAGTGAGCTGCAAAGATGGGCCTAACTAAAGCAGCTTTAGTTCGACACAGATGTGACTAACCTTCACTTTTAAAGGGGCAAAGAAAGATATACAAGACATTGTTAGTGCCGAGGCACAATTTTCGATAGAAAATTCTGAAACTGAAACAATTGTACACACAACGTTTCAAATGCAGCACCTTAAAGAAGTTGTGCAACAGAAATCCTGGAAGATTCTGAATTACGAGGATCTAAAAAGATTCTACGTAATACACAAAAAATCTAAAGAGACTTTGTGCAAGCAACTATCGGCAGTAGAGCTTCTAAAAAAAAGTTACTGTAAGAGGCAACAGCAGCGATGACAGGCGAGAATGAGATGCTGGGGTGAATGAACCACCATTGCTCAAAGCTTTATTCGCCCCACACGAGCACGAACAGCTTCCAAGAACCAGCAAGTTCACGAAGAACTTCTGTAACGCTCGTAAGTCAATATTTGAGACTTGAACGGGCTTCCTGGACTTAACAGACTCCCTCAACTCTCTTCTTGGTGCATCTTTCAAAGGAGGCCAAGGGGCTCTATTTATAGAGTGGAGTTGAGACTTCACCTCTTCTTCTATCCGATGTGGGACTAAAATACCAATACTCAAAAATAGAGTTTGATATTTTAGATCATCCCACAATTAGCATAGAAGTGTGCCAGTCCACGCCTACCCCCCGAACACTCCCGTGCATGCACGAGACATCCTGGAGTCCGTGTCCGAGTCCGAGTCCGAGTCCGAGTCCGCACAATAAAAATCAACTTGCATCCTTGTTGGATTTAATCATTTTTCCTTCTAGGAAAATACTACCACATGGCACAAACTTGTGCCCCACTACACCTCATGTGCACACCTCAACACAAGCAATGCATTATATTGAGATACTCACCATTTGGTGTAGCCGATGTGGGACTATCTTTTCTAGTCCAAAGGCAAAAACACCAACAATCTCCCACATATCTCAATATATGGGTTGAGCGTTTCCCACAGTGACTGCCCATCATGCATTAGGAGAGATGTCGCTACGACTTGAATCTTCCCGCATAGGTTAAATAACAGCATGATACAAGAATGGACTAAGCCTTGAATTCTGTACCATAACTGTAATTCTTCCTACTCACATAATGACATCAACTGTGCTTCTGGCTGCACATTGAAGGCCTTGTGCCAGCCTGGTTTCAGTGTATAATTTTTGGGCGTCTACAAGTTTACCCTCAAGAGACGGCCTGATATCTCTGTTCATACACTATAGGTGAGTTCTTTATAAAGAGTCATGGCATGAAGCATTGCGCTTCTTTTCGGTACTACGCCGCTATGACATGGCTTAAAGCCGAGGCTTTACCCCACCTGGGTACCTCATCGTAGTATCATACTACTGTAGCATGAGGTCACAAGCCTCTTTGTAGTGCCAAACTACCTAGCATGAAGCATTGCGCTTCCGTGCGGTGTTACGCCACTATGACATGGCTTGCGAAGCCAAGGCTTTACCCTACCTGGTACCTCTTCGTGGTGTCATGCCACTGTAACATGAGGATATCGTCCTCTTTGTAGTGCTGTCTACCTCTCTTTATTACGATTATCATACAGCATTAGGCTACCTGCCTATTTGCGGTGCTACTCCGCTGTGACTTGGCTTGCAAAGCCGAGGCATTACCCCTACCTGGGAACCTCATGGTGGAGTCACCCCACTGTAGCATGGAGTTACACTCCTTGTAGTGCTGTGCTACCGTGCTTCCTGTAAAGCACTCCAGGCATTCACTCTGTCTGAGAACTCATTAAGGCATTTAAGCCAACCTTCCCACAGGATCTATTTTTCGCAGAAAACAACAGTAGACAACAGTGGTTGTAGGTCCGTAACCTCTCCATGTCACATAGGACAAGTACCCACCGTTCCTGATATTCTTCTGGTTAATAGTCCTCCCTTGAACTAAAAGCTAGATGTCTAGTAGATTTCTCTTTGAACTAATAGCATAAAACTTTATGGTAGGAATGTAATAACACAATATCAGAATGCCTTCAAGTCTATTTTACAAGCTGTGTCATCGACCAGCTGGCGCTTGAGGCCCTTGGTGAACGGATCCGCCAGGTTCTCCTGACTCCGAACATCAATCACTGCAATGACACCTCTCTTGATGAGATCGTTCACTGCCCTGTGCTTCAACCACACAGTTCTCTTCTTCCCGTTGAAGAGATCATTCGATGCCACTGCTGCTGCCGCTTGGTTGTCACAGTATATCGGTATTGCCGGTATCTGAGCCCCAACCACCGGAAGATCATACATGAGCTTCCGAAGCCACTCTGTTTTATCTGCAGCAGCATCCAATGCAAAGAATTCAGATTCCATAGAGGAGCGAGATAACATAGTCTGCTTCTTCGACTTCCATGATATAGCAGCTCCGTCCATGGCGAATACGAATCCACCTGTGGAATACTCGCTCTCCATATCTGAACACCAGCTAGCATCACTGAAGCCTTCCACTACTGACGGATCTCCGCTGTAGAAAAGTGCATATGTCTGAGTTTTCTTGAGATATCTCATAACACGCTTCACAGCTTTCCCGTGCTCAACATCTGGATTGCTAGTGAACCGACTCAGCATTCCCACTGCAAAAGCTATGTCAGGCCTTGTGGCAGTAGTAGCGTACATCAAGCTTCCGATGACGCTAGCGTACTCCAACTGCCTGACGTTTTCCCTCGAATTTAGCTCCAGCTTCTGATCACTCCGGTATTGTGTATCAATAAAAGGAAGATCTTGATACCCGTAGCGAGTGAGCATCTTCTCAATATAATGAGATTGTGACAGCGCTATTCCAGTGCCTGTCCGGATGATCTTGAGCCCCAAGATTACGTCGGCATCCCCCAAGTCCTTCATACTGAACTTGGTCGAGAGGAATTTCTTTGTCTCTGTGACGCAGCTTAAATCCGTACCTAGGATTAGCATGTCGTCCACGTAAAGACATACGATTACTCCTCTTCCATCAGTAAACTTCGTATAGACACACTTGTCTGTTTCACTGACCATGTAGCCATTTGACCTTATCACCTTGTCAAACTTCTCATGCCACATTTTGGGAGCTTGTTTCAAACCATACAGAGACTTCATCAACTTGCAGACTTTGTCTTCCAGACCTTTGACGACAAAACCTTCTGGTTGTTGCATGTAGATCTCTTCGGTCAGCTCGCCATTAAGGAATGCCGTTTTCACATCCATCTGATGTATCACCAGCTTGTGTATTGCTGCTAGAGCAATTAACAATCTGATGGTTGTCATCCGAGCTACTGGAGCATAAGTGTCAAAGTAGTCGATCACCTGCTTCTGAGCAAACCCCTTGGCCACTAGCCTGGCCTTGAACTTGTCAATGGTTCCATCTGCTTTCATCTTCTTCTTGAAGATCTATTTGCATCCGATGGGTCTTGCTCCTTCTGGCAGGTCAACCAATACCCATGTGTTGTTGGAGGTGATTGAGTCAATCTCGTTATCTATCGCCTCCTTCCAGAATACAGCATCTCTGGTCTTCATCGCCTCATCATAGGTAAGCGGATCTGCTTCCACATGATAGGTGACGAAGTCGTCTCCGAAGTCTTTCGGCCTCCTCGTTCGCTTAGTTGACGGCTCAGCGAGTTCTGGTTCAGCTGGTGTCTCCTTGACGACAGCTTCATCTTGGACTACTGGTTTATTAAAGACTTCTATCTGCTTTGTACTCTCATCATTCTCCGGAAGATCCGCGAGAACAATATTCTTGTGTTTTGCAAACTTGTCTTCAAAGTATTCAGCATCACGAGATTCGATGATATGGTTTGACTCGATATCAAGGAATCTCCGAGCATCACTCTTCTCGGCATACCCCAAGAAGATCGCCTTCGTAGTCGTGTCCCCAGCTTCTGAATCTTCAGATCTGGGAGCTTCACATAAGCCAGACACCCCCACACTCGAATGACATTCAAGTTAGGTCTGACTTTGAACCAGAGTTCATGAGAAGTTATGTCGGAAGTTGCATATGGTACTCTGTTCAGAATGAACGTTGCCGTTAGTGCAGCTTCTCCCTAGTAGCACTTTGGAAGACCCGCAGTCAACAGCATGGAGTTCATCATCTCTGTCAACGTTCTGTTCTTCCTTTCTGCTACTCTGTTGGATTGAGGAGAGTACGAAGCCGTTGTCTCATTGATGATTCCATGTTCTTTGTAGAATGATAAGAATTCATGAGACCGATACTCCCCGCCTCGATCACTCCTTAACCTCTTGAGTTGTTGTCCAGTTTGCCGCTCAGCCTCGGCCCTGTCACCCTCACTTTTTCCAGTTAGGGGTAAAATGGTAATTTTCTATTTTATAATATTTTTGGAAATTTTATTTCATGAATATTATTATTTAATTATTATAGGAGTCGGGTTCGAATTTTATCGCATTCCGAGTTAATTCGGGACCCCAGTGAATTTCGACTTGAGCTGTAATTAGCCTGTTAGCTAACCATGGCCCACCACACTAAATTTTAGGGTTTAAGAGTTTGGACTAGTTCCCCATGAGTAATTTAGTTTAATTATAATTTTTATTTATTTTTAGCAACTTCCTAAACCTAATTTGGAATTTATTTAATATTAGGCTTAGGGAGGGGCAAACTTGTAATTTACAAGTGTCCCTCACCCACACCCCCACCATGCTTGGGCCGGCCACTATAGGCACCCCCCCTCTCTTCCTTCTTCACTAAGTAACACTCCTTCTCTCTCTCTCTTTCAAACTCATTTCTTTCCAAGCTTCTTCCTTTTCCAACTCTATTTAGGTATGTCTTTAATTCCTAATTAAATTCTCTTTTGCATTCATGTCCCACACAATAAATGGAGAGGAGAAGATTTTCTTTCATTTGCCCACAAATTTGTAGATTTTCCCTAGAAAAATAGGTTAAGGATTTATTAGGATTTAATCATTTTGTGAATGATATATATATATATATATATATATATATATATATATATATATATATATATATATATATATATATATATATATATATATATATATATACATGTGTATTTATGTGTGTGTATTTATTTATGTATTTGTGTGTGTGTAGAGGAGGGTGATATTGTGTCATGGGGATGGTGGTGTTGTGAGAGTGGTGTGTGTGTGTTTGTGGTTGTGTGAGGATGTGTGTGTGTTTATATATATATATATATATATATATATATATATATATATATATATATATATATATATATATATATATATATATATATATATATATATATATATATATATATAGTTATATGAGTGTATTTATATATATACATGGATGTGTGTATATGGATGTGTGTGTGTTATATATATTTAGAGGGATGGATAGATATCTAGATAGATTATATATATATATATATATATATATATATATATATATATATATATATATATATATATATATATATATATATATATATATATATATATGAAGTGTATACATATAAAAAAAAAATATATATATATATGAAGTGTATACATATAGGGAAGTAGAAGAAGATGAGAAGAAGAAGAAGAATCAGTAACAGCAGCAGCAGCAGCCAAGAGCTGCTGCCAGGTCTGAATTAGTCCCCCCTATGGCCTTTAAGCCTAACCCCCCCCCCCCCCCCTTCACCTAAGTATATATGTATATATATATATATATATATATATATATATATATATATATATATATATATGTATTATATATGGTTGGAATCGTAGAGAAGAGTAGAAGAAGATTATGGAATGAGAAGTTAGGAAAGGATTTGAGATTGGGAGGAAAGATTGAAAGAAGTTAGAAGAAAAGGAAAAAGGCTAGAATAGAAAAAGGGAAAAAACCGAGTTAGAGGGCGAAACGGAGCTCGGAGTATCCGATTGAGTTGAAACTTGGCGTGGGGCATGAATACGTGATTTAGATTTTGTGGATAGGCTTCCGGGTGGAATTCGGGGTTGTAGGGCGCCCGTATCGCGCCGTATCGGTGCGTATCTTGAAATATTCAAGATTTTGACAACGGGCCGTATCATGGACCGAATGTCCACGTTACCTAGGTTTTTTGGTAGATATTATATGTATAGGTTAGTACCTTACCACTCTAGGGAGATCGGGTCAAAATACCAAGCGTAGGTAGGCTAACTGGATAGTTGCCGAAGCTAGAATTTTACCCTTTTTAAGGGTAAAATAGGATATTGGCCTACGGCCAAGATATGAGTTTCGAAGTCCAAGATGGACTTGGATATGGGTTGTAGAGGTTGGTAATAGTTAGAAATAGTCGCCTAGACCTAGTCTTGGCCCCGGTTGACCACGGTTGACTTTTTGGACCAAAAGTCAACTATGGATCAACGCTTTACCCAAATTAGTCCCGATTTTTATTAGACTTGTGTAGTTGACCTAAAGTCAACTATTAGTCACCATTGACCTAGGGTTGACCATGGTTGACCTAGAGTTGACTAGAGTTGACCAGAGTTGACCAGTTGACCAAAAGTCAACTATAGGCCAACTCTTGATCCCGTTTGACTTTCTTCGACTTGTTTTGACCCGTGATGCATGGTATGACCTAGGATTGACTTGGTTAGGCTTAGATTGACTTGATATAACTTGATTTGACCTAGATTGACTTGACAGGACTTAGTGTGACTCAGTGAGACCTAGTTTGACCTAGATTGCATATCATTCATTGTAAATCATTCCTAAACTTGTTTAAACCTAAATTCACTTACAGTATCTCATATTTAGGTCTTCTGATACCGCTCTGAGCATTGATATACCATACAGCTCAGGACAGCAGGCGAGTACATTCACTGATAGTTTTTATTGTCTTGATATTTGCTATATTCGATTCAGTCGTAGTGTCTTACTTGATTCTCAGACACGATAGTTCACGGACTAGTATTGTCGGATTTCTGTCATGAGATGTCATTCCTGGGTTTCTTGGGATACTGGTACTTGCTTAGTCTTGATTCTCGTACTTGTATTGACGCCGATTCCTGAAGAGGACTTGCTCCCCTCTTTGGAAATCCCGCGTCATGACGTGCTATGTCCGGATCCGTATACTATTCGGGGAATGGGGAATATTATAGATAGTGTGATCAATGTCCACCTTGAGTTACTACTTGTATCATAGCTATACCCTCACCACACGATGGGTATAGCCTGACCTGTGCTACTACTTGCTCCATAGCTTACCATCCCGGCTGGGCCGAGTCCACGTACTTGTAGCCGGTCGGCTGGAAGCCTGATTCTTGACCCATACCGATCACATTAGGCTATAATGTTCGAGGCACATTTTATATTTACTTTTTTTGTCATATATTCTGTTCTGTTCTATATTCAGTACTTTCTCACCATGCATGATATACAGTTACTCACATGCTCTACATGCCTTTACATTGTACCTTGATTTGGAGACTAAGTTCTGCTCGGGAGAAGAGTTACAACCCCAGTCCTTGTTTGGTTTAAGGGTTGTAACTCGGCTTCCGAACGGTTCCCAAGTCTTCATATATCTTTGTCTTGTAGTTCATTATACTATCTCTTATAGAACTTGTCAATTCACATGGAACTGCTGTTAGTGTTTGTACTTGCTCATTTTTCTGACAGGATACCGTTATGATATATTACAGATAATTCTGATACGGACTGCTCGACCTATTATGGGATCGAGTCAGATGGAGTAGCATTAGATCGTGGCCTTATAGTAGAGCCACTAGATTTTATACTTCCAGAGTAGTGTAGGTTAGCTAGGTTTGACTGGACTACGATCCAGCTAGCTTATCAGACTGTAGTTTCTATATTCTATTTTGATACTCTGGGATGTTGTATATATCTGGACTTGTATTAGACTGTGGACTTATTTTACTCTTCATCTATCATATGTCTTTCCTCTGAGCTATCTACCTTAGTTTTATTCTGTGATTGAGACTGTATTGATATGTCACCTCCATTCGGAGAGTATATACTGTACAGGTACATTTTAACTGTTAGTCGTAGGTATTTACAGACGTTATATACAGCGTTCTACTGCCGATTCTGCGGCGTAGGCTGGACGTGCCCACTTCTCGTACCCCTAATCAGGGTGCGGGTCGTGACACATTTTTGTGGTGGCCCACGCAGGTCCAGTATCGCAATTAGTGCGATCTCGTAATGGTGCTCGACTTAGAGTACTAATTACGAGCCTGCGATTAGGACGTAGGACCTAGGACATGATAGGAGTTTCTCAATCACACCTAGGAAATTTCTGATCTTTTGATTGTCATGATTATTCACCTTGTATTAAATTAACTGTCCTTCTTTGATAATCTACTCATGTGCCATATTGATCTCTTATTTTAATTCGTCTCCAGGATGACGAAGACACATCCGCAGGCCTCTGGATCGAGTAGCTTGCCTGAGAGATCTGATCAGGCCGAGGAGGAGGTTCATGAGACTGTCCCCAGTGATTCTACTATTCCAGAGACCCAGGCAGTTGCGCAGGGAGGTCTACCACCTCCACCCCAGAGGGTTACGACCGTTCTTCCAGAGATACTGCCGCCACTACCACCGATACCGACGGATACACATTACATGTTCCTTCTCCTTCAACAGATGATGGAGACACAGCGGGCCCAGGCAGAGGCGTCACAGCGCCAGTCGGAGGCATCACACCGACAGATCGAGATGCTGAGGCAGAGTATGGAGAACTCGCATCAGCTTGCCCTGGCAGCAGTAGAGAGAGTGGCACCGGGTACGGTGCAGGGCCCTACCGGCCAGCAGTCGAGCCAGCAGCAGTCCAGGCCGGGGACAGTATTAGACTTCAGGAAGATGAGCTCCAGGGACTTCTCAGGCACGGAGGGCATCCTTTACGCAGACGACTGGCTAGAGGATGTAGAGCGGAGCATGGAGCTGGCAGAGCTTCCTAGAGCGCTTTGGGTTTCGGCCGCAGCCAGCCGATTCTTCGACATTGTGCTGACATGGTACCGCACGGATCCTCGTGCGTCGGTGAGAGGGCTGACTTGGGAGAACTTTCGGAGGCTCTTCAAGGAGAAGTTCTTCCCGGACGTGGCTCTTACAGCATTGGAGGGCCAGTTCGTAGGTCTAGTTCAGGGGAACTCGTCGGTGGACGAGTATGCAGCTGAGTTCTTCCGTCTTAGCAGGTTCGCTCCCGGTATGATCCAGAATGAGGGGCAGAAGGCTCGTAAGTTCCGCAGGGGACTTATTCATGCAGTGCGCACCCGCACCTCGGGTCGTCGAGACGCGACGTTCGATCAGATACTGATGGACGCGCAGATCGCAGAGGAGGACTTCGACCTCAGGCCGAAGAGGAGCGGAGATACTCTGGGGGCGAGTTCCAGTGCGGGACCGGCCAAGCGCCCCCACTTTCAGTAGCAGCAGCAGCAGAGGCCGTTTCAGCAGCAGCCTCTGTTGCAGATCCAGCAGGCACCGGTCCGTGCCCAGCAGCATCAGGGTCAGGGCCAGAGGCAGACCTAGCAGTGTGCCTTCTGCGGGAAGACGGGGCACAGCAGAGACGTATGCCGGAGGAGGTTAGGCGCTTGCCTATTCTGCGGAGGGACCGACCACCAGCTGAAGGGCTGCCCTGCTCGGACAGCCAAGGGAGGCCAGGACAGGGTACAGCCAGCTAGAGGACCAGCGGTTCAGCAGAGGGGTCCTCCACTCCAGACCCAGCAGCAGCATTTTGTCCAGCACCAGAGGGAAGCACCCGTGGGCAGGGTGTTCGCTTTGGCAGCAGAGGAGGAGACAGAGCCCGTGGGAGATGTTGTTGCAGGTCATGTTCTCCTAGATTCTTTCCCTGCTTTCGCCTTATTTGATTCTGGGGCGACCCATAGTTTTGTGTCTGTTTCTTTTGCTCTGAGACACAATATCATTGCTGAATATATGGGTAGGACTTGCAAGATTATGACCGAAGGAGGTATTATCCTGGTTAATAATATTTGCAAGGGGCGGAGAGTCACTTTGAGAGGCCGGAACTTGAGTGCGTGTCTGCTCGTAATGCCCCTACCGAGGTACGATATGGTACTCAGTATGGATTGGTTGAGCATGCACCATGCTAGCATTGATTGTAGAGGAGGCAGAGTTCTTTTTAGGACGCCGGGTGAGCCAGAGATCGAGTTTGCTCGAGGAGCAGCGGAGCCGGAGGCTGGATTCTGTGGAGCTTTGTTGGCGGGGCAGGATTTGCCACATCCGTTGATTGCTGAGTTCTCGGATGTCTTTCCCGAGGAGTTGCCGGGGATGCCGCCAGACAGGAACATTGAGTTCTCCATAGACTTGGTGCCGGGCGCCGAGCCCATCTCGCAGCATGTCTATAGGGTGAACAACAGCGAGTTGATAGAGCTGAAGAAGCAAGTCGACGAGCTGCAGGACAAGGGGTTCATCAGATCCAGTTCTTCGTCCTGGGGAGCGCCAGTCCTGTTCGTGCCGAAGAAGGACGGTACGTCCCGCATGTGCATTGATTACCGGGCGCTCAACAACCTCACTATCAAGAATAGGTATCCTTTGCCGAGGATCGATGACTTGTTCGATCAGCTGAGTGGGGCAAAGGTCTTTTCGAAGATAGATTTGAGGTCCGGGTATCACCAGCTGAAGGTGAGGCAGGATGACATTCCCAAGACGGCATTTCGGACTCGGTACGGCCAGTACGAGTTTACAGTGATGCCATTTGGGTTGACCAATTCTCCCGCGGTGTTCATGAACTTGATGAACAAGGTATTCCATCAGTACCTTGACAAGTTCGTGGTGGTCTTCATAGACGATATCTTGATCTATTCGAAGACACAGGAGGAGCATGGGGAGCACTTGAGAGTTGTGTTAGAGACTCTGAGGAGTGAGCAACTCTACGGGAAGCTTTCGAAGTGTGAGTTCTTCTTAGACCAGGTGGAGTTCCTAGGTCATGTTGTGACCGAGCACGGGATTTCAGTAGACCAGAGGAAGATTTCGACAGTAGAGTCTTGGTCTACGCCCAGTTCAGTTACTGAGGTTCGGAGCTTTCTGGGTTTGGCTGGCTATTACCGGAAGTTCGTCCAGGACTTCTCGAGGATTGCAGAGCCGATGACTAGACTCACCAGAAAGGACATGGAGTTCGTCTGGACTGATGAGTTTCAGGCTGCATTCGATGAGCTGAAGAGGAGGTTGACTTCAGCTCCGATCCTGACTTTGCCATCTGGGTCAGGAGGGTTCTCGATCTTCAGCGATGCTTCCGGGAAGGGTTTAGGGTATGTTCTTCAGCAGCACGGGAAGGTGATTGCCTATGCATCCAGACAGTTGCATCCTCATGAGAAGAACTATCCTACTCATGATCTGGAGTTGGCCGCGATAATATTTGCTTTGAAGTTGTGGAAGCATTACCTGTACGGAGAGCGAGTTGAGATCTTTACAGATCACAAGAGCTTGAAGTACGTGTTCACTCAGAAGGAGTTGAACATGCGGCAGAGGCAGTGGTTAGAGCTGATGAAGGACTTCGATATATCCTTGCAGTACCATCCGGGGAAGGCCAACGTAGTTGTAGATGCCTTGAGCAGGTATCCTGTTGCTATGTTCTTGACAATAGATCGTTACTTGTTGGCCGACCTGGATAGTTTGGGTATCGAGGTCATCATTCCGGGCATGGAGATCCAGATGTGGGGTTTGCAAATTCAGTCTGAGCTGATGGATAGAGTCAGGTCAGCGCAGTATGATGATGATGTCCTGAGGAGCATCAGGGAGCAGGTGAGGATGGGCTTGCTTGACGATTTCTTTGTAGCCGAAGACGGGTCATTGCGGTACGGTACTAGGCTGTGCGTTTCACGTGGAGAGCTTCGGGAGGAGGTTCTTCAGGAGGCGCATCGCTCTCAGTATTCTATGCATCCTGGAGCCAACAAGATGTATAGGGACCTGAGAGAGCACGTATGGTGGTATGGCATGAAGCGCGAGGTAGCTCAGTTTGTATCTCGTTGTCTTGTGTGTCAGCAAGTGAAGGCCGAGAGGCAGAGACCAGGTGGATTGCTACAGCAGCTACCCATTCTCGAATAGAAGTGGGAGCACATCACCATGGACTTTGTATCTGGACTTCCACGGTCGCCAGGAGGGAAGGACGCGGTTTGGGTCATAGTTGATAGATTGACCAAATCGGCCCACTTTTTGCCTTTTAAAGTGGGTTTGTCTACGGAGAGGCTGGCTGAGCTATATGTTCGTCAGATTGTGAGATTGCACGGAGTTCCGGTGAGCATAGTTTCAGATCGGGATAGCCGATTCACTTCCCACTTCTGGAGGAGTTTGCAGGCTAGCTTGGGCACCTCGCTCAAGTTTAGTACTGCTTATCATCCTCAAACAGACGGACAGTTGAAGAGGACCATCCAGACTCTGGAGGATATGCTTCGCACATGTGTGCTAGATCTCGGGGGTTCTTGGGAGGACCATCTTCACCTGGTAGAGTTTGCTTACAACAACAGCTACCAGGCCAGTATAGAGATGTCACCATTTGAGGCTCTATATGGACGGAGATGCCGTACTTCCTTGTCTTGGGACGATGTTGGCGAGCGGGCGCTTCTTGGGCCGGAGATGGTTGTAGATGCGGCCGAGAAGGTCAGATTGATTAGAGACAGACTCCGGGTGGCTCAGGATAGGCAGCGGCATTGGGCCGATAGTCACCGGAGACCGTTAGAGTTCGAGGTTAGTTTCAGTTCTTGTCATGTTTGTTGTGATTGTTTGTTAGTTGTGTGTTAAGTTTTTGTCTTGTGTCTAGGTTGGTGACAGGGTATTTCTGAGGATATCCCCGACACGTGGCACTATTCGCTTTGGCGGCGGTGGGAAGCTCATTCTGCGCTACATCGGACCTTTCACCATCTTAGAGAGGATCGGTGCAGTAGCCTATCGACTGGACTTGCCTACCAGGCTCGAGGGAGTGCACAACGTGTTTCCGGTATCCCAGCTGAGGCGGTACGTGGCAGATCCTAGCCACGTATTGGACCATTCAGCGATACAGGTGGGACCTACTCTCAGCTATCCAGAGCAGCCAGTGGAGATTCTGGATCGCAGGGAGAAGGTGCTCCGGAACCAGGTCATACCCTTGGTTCGGGTTGCATGGAGACATCACTCTCCAGGTGAGTCTACCTGGGAGAGGGAGGACGACATGCGGGAGCGTTTCCCTTATCTTTTCGTGCCCTGAGGTATAAATTTATTTCTTTAATTCTGTTTGTGATTTCCTGTGCTTGTTGTCTTCAATTTCGAGGACGAAATTTTTTTAAGGTGGATAGACTTGTCACCCTCACTTTTCCCAATTAGGGGTAAAATGGTAATTTTCTATTTTATAATATTTTTAGGAATTTTATTTCATGAATATTATTATTTAATTATTATAGGAGTCGGGTTCGAATTTCATCGCATTCCGAGTTAATTCGGGACCCCGGTGAATTTCGACTTGAGCTGTAATTAGCCTGTTAGCTAACCATGGCCCACCACACTAAATTTTAGGGTTTAAGAGTTTGGACTAGTTCCCCATGAGTAATTTAGTTTAATTATGATTTTTATTTATTTTTAGCAACTTCCTAAACCTAATTTGGAATTTATTTAATATTAGGCTTAGGGAGGGGCAAACTTGTAATTTACAAGTGCCCCTCACCCACACCCACACCATGCTTGGGCCGGCTACTATAGGCACCCCCCCTCTCTTCCTTCTTCACTAAGTAACACTCCTTCTCTCTCTCTCTTTCAAACTCATTTCTTTCCAAGCTTCTTCCTTTTCCAACTCCATTTAGGTATGTCTTTAATTCCTAATTAAATTCTCTTTTGCATTCATGTCCCACACAATAAATGGAGAGGAGAAGATTCTCTTCCATTTGCCCACAAATTTGTAGATTTTCCCTAGAAAAATAGGTTAAGAATTTATTAGGATTTAATCATTTTGTGAATGATATATATATATATATATATATATATATATATATATATATATATATATATATATATATATATAAAATATATATATATATATATATATATATATATATATATATATATATATATATATATATATATATGTGTGTGTGTGTATTTATGTGTGTGTATTTATTTATGTATTTGTGTGTGTGTAGAGGAGGGTGATATTGTGTCATGGGGATGGTGGTGTTGTGAGAGTGGTGTGTGTGTGTTTGTGTTGTGTGAGGATGTGTGTGTGTTTATATATATATATATATATATATATATATACATATATATATATATATATATATATATATATATATATATATATATTTTATATATATATATATATATATATATATATATATATATATATATATATATATATATATATATATATATATATATATATATATATATATAGTTATATGAGTGTATTTATATATATACATGGATGTGTGTATATGGATGTGTGTGTGTTATATATATATATTTAGAGGGATGGATAGATATCTAGATAGATTATATATATATATATATATATATATATATATATATATATATATATATATATATATATATATATATATATATATACATATAGGGAAGTAGAAGAAGATGAGAAGAAGAAGAAGAATCAGTAACAGCAGCAGCAGTTGCTGCAGGACAGCAGCAGCAGCAGCCAAGAGCTGCTGCCAGGTCTGAATTAGCCCCCCCCTATGGCCTTTAAGCCTAAACCCCCCCCCCCCCCCTTCACCTAAGTATATATGTATATATATAGATATATATATGTATTATATATGGTTGGAATCGTAGAGAAGAGTAGAAGAAGATTATGGAATGAGAAGTTAGGAAAGGATTTGAGGTTGGAAGGAAAGATTGAAAGAAGTTAGAAGAAAAGGGAAAAGACTAGAATAGAAAAAGGGAAAAAACCGAGTTAGAGGGCGAAACGGAGCTCGGAGTATCCGATTGAGTTGAAACTTGGCGTGGGGCATGAATACGTGATTTAGATTTTGCGGGTAGGCTTCCGGGTGGAATTCGGGGTTGTAGGGCGCCCGTATTGCGCCGTATCGGTGCGTATCTTGAAATATTCAAGATTTTGACAACGGGCCGTATCATGGACCGAATGTCCACGTTACCTAGGTTTTTTGGTAGATATTATATGTATAGGTTAGTACCTTACCACCCTAGGGAGATCGGGTCAAAATACCAAGCGTAGGTAGGCTAACTGGATAGTTGCCGAAGCTAGAATTTTACCCTTTTTAAGGGTAAAATAGGATATTGGCCTACGGCCAAGATATGAGTTTCGAAGTCCAAGATGGACTTGGATATGGGT
Source organism: Iris pallida (assembly GCA_029216955.1). NCBI lineage: Eukaryota > Viridiplantae > Streptophyta > Magnoliopsida > Asparagales > Iridaceae > Iris > Iris pallida. Next base: position 218,129 of record JANAVB010036127.1, read on the forward strand.
TGTAGAGGTTGGTAATAGTTAGAAATAGTCGCCTAGACCTAGTCTTGGCCCCGGTTGACCACGGTTGACTTTTTGGACCAAAAGTCAACTATGGGTCAACGCTTTACCCAAATTAGTCCCGATTTTCATTAGACTTGTGTAGTTGACCTAAAGTCAACTATTAGTCACCATTGACCTAGGGTTGACCATGGTTGACCTAGAGTTGACCAGAGTTGACCAGAGTTGACCAGTTGACCAAAAGTCAACTGTAGGCCAACTCTTGATCCCGTTTGACTTTCTTCGACTTGTTTTGACCCGTGATGCCTGGTATGACCTAGGATTGACTTGGTTAGGCTTAGATTGACTTGATATAACTTGATTTGACCTAGATTGACTTGACAGGACTTAATGTGACTTAGTGAGACCTAGTTTGACCTAGATTGCATATCATTCATTGTAAATCATTCCTAAACTTGTTTAAACCTAAATTAACTTACAGTATCTCATATTTAGGTCTTCTGATACCGCTCTGAGCATTGATATACCATACAGCTTAGGACAGCAGGCGAGTACATTCACTGATAGTTTTTATTGTCTTGATATTTGCTATATCCGATTCAGTCGTAGTGTCTTACTTGATTCTCAGACACGATAGTTCACGGACTAGTATTGTCGGATTCCTGTCATGAGATGTCATTCCTGGGTTTCTTGGGATACTGGTACTTGCTTAGTCTTGATTCTCGTACTTGTATTGATGCCGATTCCTGAAGAGGACTTGCTCCCCTCTTTGGAAATCCCGCGTCATGACGTGCTATGTCCGGATCCGTATACTATTCGGGGAATGGGAAATATTATAGATAGTGTGATCAATGCCCACCTTGAGTTACTACTTGTATCATAGCTATACCCTTACCACACGATGGGTATAGCCTGACCTGTGCTACTACTTGCTCCATAGCTTACCATCCCGGCCGGGCCGAGTCCACGTACTTGTAGCCGGTCGGCTGGAAGCCTGATTCTTGACCCATACCGATCACATTAGGCTATAATGTTCGAGGCACATTTTATATTTACTTTTTTTGTCATATATTCTATTCTGTTCTATATTCAGTACTTTCTCACCATGCATGATATACAGTTACTCACATGCTCTACATGCCTTTACATTGTACCTTGATTTGGAGACTAAGTTCTGCTCGGGAGAAGAGTTACAACCCCGGTCCTTGTTTGGTTTAAGGGTTGTAACTCGGCTTCCGAACGGTTCCCAAGTCTTCATATATCTTTGTCATGTAGTTCATTATACTGTCTCTTATAGAATTTGTCAATTCACATGGAACTGCTGTTAGTGTTTGTACTTGCTCATTTTCCTGACAGGATACCGTTATGATATATTACAGATGATTCTGATGCGGACTGCTCGACCTATTATGGGATCGAGTCAGATGGAGTAGCATTAGATCGTGGCCTTATAGTAGAGCCACTAGATTTTGTACTTCCAGAGTAGTGTAGGTTAGCTAAGTTTGACTGGACTGCGATCCAGCTAGCTTATCAGACTGTAGTTTCTATATTCTATTTTGATACTCTGGGATGTTGTATATATCTGGACTTGTATTAGACTGTGGACTTATTTTACTCTTCATCTATCATATGTCTTTCCTCTGAGCTATCTACCTTAGTTTTATTCTATGATTGAGACTGTATTGATATGTCACCTCCATTCAGAGAGTATATACTGTACAGGTACATTTTAACTGTTAGTCGTAGGTATTTACAGACGTTATATACAGCGTTCTACCGCCGATTCTGCGGCGTAGGCTGGACGTACCCACTTCTCGTACCCCTAATCAGGGTGCGGGTTGTGACAGGCCCTGAACTCCTTGAACTTCTCGAATGCTTCGTCTTTAGACTTGAGCAAGTAGACGAAAGCATACTTTGAGAAGTCATCGATGAAAGTAATGAAATACTTCATTCCGACCTTTGTAGAGAATTGTTTGAAGTCACAGATATCTGAGTGAACCAACTCCAGAAGATCTGTGCTTCGATGGACCCTGTGAAAGGGTTTCCTTGTGATCTTCGTCTGAGCACATACTTCGCATTTCTCTACCTTACCCCCACACTTGGAGATAAGTCCTAGACTAGACATTCTGTTAATCCTTTTACAATAAACATGTCCTAGCCTATTATGCCACAACTCAAGAGAATAATCAGGAAAAGTGATTGCATTTATATTATCATGCTGGGTTACAACAAGCTGAATCTTGTACATTCCTTCAGTTTGGAAAGCTTTTTCGAAGAATGTACCCTTCTTGGACATCACAAACTGGCCAGCATTGATGTCCATCCTCAAGCCTGCGTTGCAGAGCAGACTTCCAGAGATCAGGTTCTTAGCAATTACTAGAACATGCTTCATACCTTGAAGCGTCAGAGTGTTCTCCGATGTGAGTTTCAGCTCCACCGTCCCGATCTCCAGTACTTCAGCTTGTGCCTGGTTTGCCATTATGACCTTCTCTGAAGTTGGCTCATAAGAGACGAACCAGTCTTTGTCTGAACAGATATGGCAGGTCGCACCAGTGTCTATCCACCAGTCCAAGTCAGCCCCCACAGTTGCAACCTGTGCTATCATGGCAACTAGATTAGTAATCATAGAAACCTTACTAGGCTCACCTTGTTCTTTGGGCTTGGACTTGCATTCGGATTTGTAGTGGCCCTTCTTGCCATAATTGAAGTAAGTCACATGGGACTTGGACTTCTGCTGCTTGAAAGCAGGACCCTTCACTTTCAGATTCGTGAAGTCCTTCTTTTTGCGATAAGAAGCAGGCTGCTTCCCCTGATACTCTCTGGTTTGGACCAGATTTGCCTTCGCCAGTTATTTGGACAGAGTATCCATCTTCTGTTGAGAGCGCATCTCGTCCTCAACATGGATCTCTTGCAAGAAATCTTTCAAGCTAATTTCCATCTTCTTTCGATGCATCCTTGCATAGAAGTTGCTCCATTCTGTAGGAAGTTTCGCGACGATCCCTCCAACGACAAACTTGTCGACGAGGGGCATGTTCTCGTCTTCTAGTTTCTGACGCAACTTCAGAAACTCCTTCACTTTGGACAACATCGCCTTCTCGTCTTCGAAGGTCCACTTGTGGTATTTTTCTACCATGAAGATCTTGGACCGGTTCTCGTCATCTTCATAGAGCTTTCCCAAGGAGTCCCATATCTCTTTGGCAGATGTCTTCTTGGAGTAGGACTCTGCCAGAGAGTCTTCCATGGAATTGAGTATCAGTAGTTTGCATATACTGTTTTCTCTCTTCCACTTCGCTTGCTTGGTCGTAGCAGCGGCCACAGCCGCAGCAGATCCAGTGGTTGGAACGATCGGTTCTTCTTCTGACAGCACGTGATCAACATTCACGAGTTGAAGATTTAAAGTGACCTTTCGTCTCCATATCTGGAAGTGTTCGCCATCGAATTTTTTCAACTTGTTAAAGCCGGTATCGATGAGCGAAGCACGAGAATTATCCATCTTCTCAATAAAGCTTTGAGATTGTTAGTGCCGAGGCACAATTTTCGATGGAAAATTCTGAAACTGAAACAATTGTACACACAACGTTTCAAATGCAGCACCTTAAAGAAGATGTGCAACAGAGATCCTGGAGGATTCTGAATTACGAGGATCTAAAAAGATTCTACGTAATACAAAAAAAAAATCTAAAGAGACTTTGTGCAAGCAACTATCGGCAGTAGAGCTTCTAAAAAGAAGTTACTGTAAGAGACAACAGCAGCGATGACAGGCGAGAATGAGATGTTGGGGTGAATGAACCACCGTTGCTCAAAGCTTTATTCGCCCCACACGAGCACGAACAGCTTCTAGGAACCAACAAGTTCACGAACAACTTCTGGAACGCTCGTAAGTCAATATTTAAGACTTGAACGGGCTTCCTGGACTTAACAGACTCCCTCAACTCTCTTCTTGGTGCATCTTTCAAAGGAGGCCAAGGGGCTCTATTTATAGAGTGGAGTTGAGATTTTACCTCTTCTCCTATCCGATGTGGGACTAAAATACCAATACTCAAAAATAGAGTTTGATATTTTAGATCATCCCACAATTAGCATAGAAGTGTGCCAGTCCACGCCTACCCCCCGAACACTTCCGTGCATGCACGAGACATCCTGGAGTCCGTGTCCGAGTCCGAGTCCGAGTCCGCACAACAAAAATCAACTTGCATCCTTGTTGGATTTAATCCTTTTTCCTTCTAGGAAAATACTCCCACATGGCACAAACTTGTGCCCCACTACACCTCATGTGCACACCTCAACACAAGCAATGCATTATATTGAGATACTCACCATTTGGTGTAGCCGATGTGGGACTATCTTTTCTAGTCCAAAGGCAAAAACACCAACAGACATATAGCATATGATAAATGTTTTCTTGGCGCTCTCATAGCTAGCTATAAATGCCTCACATCAGGAGGAGTTGTGATGCATGTAATCCAACGGCTATTAATGTCCGAGTCTTTAAAATTAAGAACTCATGAGTTTCTCTAGGATTTTTGGTAGAGGAAACAGTACAACTACATATACTCAAAAAGGAACTCAAATAAAAACTTGTAATGTGGGTTATACAGAAGAATGTCGTCACATCATATTAAGATGGAAGATGATGTATTTGTTTATTATAGAATGTTTTAAGTTAGGAATAAATAAATGCTACAAATTCAGTTAATTCTCCATTTCAGATACATCTTGAACACAACACAAACTCCAAAATACACTAGAACACATGTCAAAATTGTATTGTCCATGTAAGAAGATCCAAATTGTTTCACGTTTAAAGAAAAAAGAAAAACTCTTCCTATGAAATCAATTGTATAAGCCACCAAATGTGGTGCAGACTAGTGGGTGAGGCCTTGAGTCTGTGTGTATGTGTGTGTGTGGGGTGAGGGGAGGTGGAGCAGCATGGGCAAGAAGCCTTGGGTTCAAGACCCTGGGAGGCTAGGGAAATGACTCTTCAATCACACCCCAAAAATATCATCGTACCCTTTCCCCTATAACAGATGGATCATTAAAGAATATACTCTAAATCAATGCCTTAAGGTATCTGAGACCCAGGAATATCAGACAGAATCGAAAAAAGCTACATAAGACGAGATTTGGTTCATTTATCCGAGGCTATGTGATACTCTAAACGAGGACATTGAAACAATGGACCTAGTGTTCGACTACTTGTTAGTTGTGATGTCAACCATACATATGAGTTAATGTGAAAAACCTAGGCTCCTACTCAGGGAAATATGAACTAGGTCTTCCCACTAAACCTACATAAGATCAATTCAAAAGTAGGAAAACCTACCAAGCTAGGAAGCACAGACACTCCAAATTAACGATTCTTTACTATTCTTTCTTTTAAGTCCATATAATCAAGGAGCATCCTCCATTATTAGTCTGGTGACAGAAAATGTCAGTACTAGCAGGGCCGGCCCTGGGCCAGGGCGACCGCCCAGGGCCCACCGATCATGAGCGGCCCAAAAAAAAAGTTTAAAAATAAATTAGTTAATACTTTTGTATCTCAAAATAGAACTAGTATACACCAAGGGCCCGCTTAGACACAAAATTATTGTGGTGTAGTGGTTAGTACATTAGATTTTTATACTAAAGGTCCCAAGTTCAATTCTTGGTTATAGCTATTTTTTTAATTTTTTTTTTTACATTATGTATGGAAGCCTTATTTTGAAAGTTTGTCCTGAACTCCCTTGAGCTCAGGGCCGGCCCTGAGTACTAGTTGTTCAATTAAGGTAACCTTTATTTAGGTATATGGCCCACCAGCTTGAGAAATTCAGGACCAGGGTACAGACGGAATGAATAGGGGCAGCCCGGATGGGGGGCAGACAGGACTTGCGCCCTGGGCCCCAAATCCCAAGGGGCCCCAATTTTTTTAAAATTTAGTAATAGTTATAAATAATAAAATATTGTTACTCTGATTTATTCTTCAAAGTGCAAGGTCCGAAGAAAATTATTATAGCAATTCAACAAATAGGACATGACGTTTGGGAATTGGATAGTCGTCCGACTCTTTAATTTCAAAAAAAAAAACTAGTCTTCCAATCGCTTTAGATTTCCTTTTGCATTTCAGAGGAAAAAAAGTTATTCACGTCACTTCCGATTCCAAACGACCAGCAATAAGTTTTTTTTTTAATTGTTCATTTTAATTCTCTCTTCATTCTTTCTTTTTCTTATAATTGAAACACAAAATTTTTAATTTTCTTCAATTTCTTCTCTAGAATCCTTAAAAAGGATTCCGCAATGTAAGACTACGTGCAGAAGGCCACGACGACAGATTCTCTCTCTCTCTCTGGCCTCTACTTGAGCCTTGACCCGAAGAGGAGACGAAAATGTGAGATAGAGGTATCAATGTGAACCTGATATTCTAGTAAGACTTTTATTTTGAGGAATTGAAATATTTTTTAACTTTTGTTCCTCGTAATTTTGGCTTTATTATATTTTTTGAGTTCCCTCTGTTGTTAATGATTGAGGACAATATCTCTTTGCCCTCCGTCTTTTCAATGAAGAGTTCTATTGATGTAATTTAATTTTCGGAAGTTCCAAGTTGTATTTACATATAATCTACTTTGCACAGACACAAGCACAGACTTAAAATTTTACATCTTTTAAAAATTAGGATACATATTGTTTGTATTAGATCTTCGGACTTCCTTCGTAATATCTTTATTTAAGCACATTTTCATAGTAACTAAGTTTTAGTCAGCTTCTGTAGTATATTTAGCTCACTATATGTTGTAAGTTATAAATGATCCCACGTTGGTGTTGAATACCGATGAGCCGATGACGATGAGTCTTTTCGTTTATCTTTGCACTTAAGATTTCACACTTAAAATTATACGTTTTACCTAGTGTTGATATCTTTTCATAATCTTTGCACTTAAAATTTCACAATGATTTGGTTTTCAAACTAAAATATTTTGTAACTTTTGTTCATCTTGTAACTTTTATTCCTCCTAATTTTGGTTGTTTTTTATATTTCTTGAGTTTCTCTATTGTTGATAAATTTGGGAAACAAGCCCATATATCTCAATCTTAGTACTGAAAAGACATAAACAAGAAATGTTAAATAACATAGTGCATCGGAGAATTTTTTTAACTACAAAAGTAGTATTACCATTTGCCAGGATATATTCCTGATGCAAAATTTAATTTTAGCTGGCATGAATCAGGCCTCAATTTAAAGGGTTCACTTTGGTTTATTGTATCATGCAAAAAAAATGATATTTCATTTCTAATATATATTTTTTTGAAGAAGGGACATCATTTTGTATTTCGTCCTGGACATCAAAATGTTCCGGCCCGGCCCTGGGAATGAATAACACTACAAATCCTAACAATAAAAAATCCTAACCCTAACAAACCCTAACCCCTAATCATATATATAATCTTAAAACCCTAACTCTAACCCTAATCACATATATTTAACCCATAACACTAACCCTAACAATAACCCTATTTTTATATAAATATAGGAGATATATGAGACATTGGAGAGTCAGGCCTCTCAAGTTGCTGAAGGGGAGGGGGCTGGGGTTGAGACTAGTCAGCCACGTATGTCAGCTGGAAAGAACGATCTGTGGGTACAAGATGCTGGGAGAGGAAAAGGTGGCAGCGTGTACAATACGAGATCGTTGGCATCGTAGTCGTCATTTTACTCCAGAGCTCCTCCTCCACCTCTACCTACATCATGACAGTCTGATGCCTCCGATGCTACTCCTCCCGGAGTACTCAGTATGGAGCAGGTCACGACGATGTTGCACAACTATCAAAGGCAGTTGATAGAGATGAGAGGGGTTCGTGATGCTCCTCCTTCGACGACTCAGTTTGCTCTTTCCTTTTCTCCCTGCTACTACGATTTCTCCTCCTACTACTGCTGCTTCTGCTCCTATCCCTGTCATTCCTGACGCCATGCAACATGCCTTGATTACATGGGGGGAGTTCATGCGTAGCCAGTAGCACCGTACGCCGCCGTCACAACCCCCACATGCAGGCTGATCGAAGATTTTTTTGGATGGATGTATTGATACTCTATTTTTTGTTCATATTAATTTGATGTATTGATGGAGTTCATGTTTGATGTATTATATTTTAGTGTTATGATTATTGTACTATTGTACTATATGATACTTTGGCACCATTGTCAGACTAGCTATGGATCTATTGGATGTATTATATCTATTTGATGTATTTTATATTGTTTGTGGATCCGTTTGTTGTGTTTTATATAGCGTGGATCTGTATTTGATGTGTTCTATACTATGATATGGATATTTATTTGGGATATGAATGATATTTTTGTTACATGTTATGTGTAGCAAAAAATATTTGTTTCTGGAAAAGGTATCCAAGTTGGCGATGGACTAGCGACTAGCCAGCGATGGAACAACGACGGATCAGCGACAAAAAATTGAGAAATTTCAGTTAGCGACAGAATATCGATAAAAAACTGAAAAATTTCGTCTAAGTTACTGTCTGATACCCAGAAACAATTCTTTTTTTTTTTCCCATCGCTAAAACAGTAGTTGACTTTGCATAGTACCATCAGTTGCTATTTCGTCGCTATTTTCGTCGCAGATTAATTGATCAAGCGATGGAAATTAAATAATGATATATGATGTAGCGACGAAAAATATTTTGTTGTTGTTCCATCACTATTATTGTTTAACGGCAAAAAATATCAATATAAAGATGGAAACTTCCGTCGTTATTTAGATGTATTTTTGTAGTGACTTAGAAGATTGGCATCAGGGTTCGATAGCTGGTTGTATAAAATTTTATCAAATCTTATATGAACCTTTTTTATGCTATAAAGGAAACCCATTATTATGAAAGAAGGCTTGGTTGATGATGATGCCATGCGTACAAGAATCTTGTTATTATCATTAAAGGATCATCTCTGTCCAATTTGGCAGACTTTGCCACCATTAACAGCATGAATGAGGATATTGATCCCATGTTCTCTCCATCGATAGGGCAGATAGGCCAGACCAAATAATTGAACATAACAATAAATGGACAACATGGTTATATGAAATTAGTAGGATAACATAATTGTTGGACTTATTTGTTTATATTTATATTTTTATATTCAAAAATGTTATTTGGCTCCCAAATTTTTTGGGTGATACCATCACTCATTATGTGGCATATGATATGACTGATGACATGACAGTTGACATGGCAAAATAACATTAAACATTAAAATTAATATTAAATTAAAATTAAAATTAATATCAAATTAACATTAACATTAATATTAAAATTAATATTAAAATTAACATTAACATTAACAATAAAAAAAATTGGGTAATTATTTTTTTGGGTTAAAACATGACATGTCAGCTGGCATGTCAGTTGTCATGTCATATGCCACATAATGGGAGATGGCATCACCCAAAAATTTTGGGAGCTAAATAGCATAATTGTTGTAAACTAAACTAGTAGATAACATGGTTCTTGGACTTATTTGTTATGTTATATTTTATGGAACTAGAGAACTAGTTGAATGATATGATTGTTGGACTTTATTTTGTTAATTAACTATAAATCAAAATTTCAGAACTCAAACATGATTCAAATCGGTCCTCCAAATTTGAGTTTGAAAATTATCATAATAAAACTAGAATGTAATCATGACAAAATCAGAACAAAATCAAAAGTGAAATAAGTAGTGAAATTAGACAAATCAGGCAAGGATAAAAACAGGACATACAATAAAATATGGTCAAAATCGGTATTTTAAACCATAACACAATTATATCCCAAACCAGGCAAATACTCTTCTAAAATTCATGCTGACTAACATTTTTTTTTTATATGAAAAGACGCAATCTTTATTACTAACTCAGAGCAGTATCAACTGCATTATTACAATCTTCCTCCAACAAAGAGCTAATGAAATCTGGAGGTTCTGAAAAACTAGAAATGTCAAAATTATTGACAGCAAATGAAGCTAATGAATGAGCTACTTTGTTACAAAGTCTTCTTGCAAAGATGAACGAAGGTTGTTTGGACAGGGAAACAAGTTGCTCTTGAATGGATAAAAGAAGGTCTTGCATACGCCAAGGCAAGAGATCCGTCTCACCGTTCATTATCCTGATCGCCGTCAAAGAGTCGCTCTCAATGGATATAGCATCTGTGCTGACCCCTCGAGCTAGTATTACACCATGAAGAATAGCATATAATTCAGCCCATAAACTACATTCTGACCCAAAGAAATGAGTCATCGACTAGGTCTTTCCTGCCACAAAACATCCATTCGCGTCTCGGGCTACTGCTGCCACTGCAATTGCATTGGAAGATGTAGCCCCATCCACATTAATTTTGACCTCGTCCCTCCTTGGAGCCTGCCATCTAGTATTAGAAATGGCATCATTACGTAAGGCCTGGATACCATCCCGCCTGCTAACATCTTTGCTTGAGTAGCTGGAATGTAGGGAATGTGCTTGGTTGATGATTTGCAATGCATTAGGAGCAATATTTCGAAATATGCAGGCGCACCTTGATTTCCATAAGCTCCATAGGAGATAGGCTCCTATCGAGAAGGCCTCATGAGCGGTGGATTCCTGCAGCCATTTGCAGAGAAGAGTAGTGATGTCCATATGATCTTCGACTCTCATTCCCAGTGAGCTACCAAACCATATATTCTTCGCCACATGACAATGCAAAAAGAGATAGATTCGCATCTTCAATATGTGATAAGCAGATCGGACATGATGGGTTCACATTAGGAATTCTCCTACTTATGTTGGATAGCAGCGGCAAGGCATTTCTTAGTAATCTCCAAATGAAGATCTGAACTCTAGGTGATAGAGTTCTATGATTCCAAAGATGTTTCCACACCTTATTATCCAGAGCAGCAACAGAGCTGCTAGGGACGCCTCTCCGGATTGATTCATATAGGGATTTTGAGGAAAAAATACCGTTCCTAGAACCGGTCCAGATTAATAGATCTTCACCATCCTCACCGGTTAGATTAATAGCTAAGATCGCTTTCGTCTCGAGAGGGAAAAAAATCGAATCAATAAGGAGGTTATTCCAGGTACCAGTATTAGGATCAAATAGATCACGCACCCATCTAACTCCATTCGGGAGGATAATATTGGATTTAATCCTGAACTCAGGAAGGTTCGGAATCCACGGATCCTCAAGAATATCAACCCATCCCCCCTTGATCTTCCAGAGTAACTTATCATACATGAACTTTCTAGCATGAAGTATACTCGTCCAGGTCGGGGAAGCTCGCCTAGATCGCTTGGCTGACCATAATGAAGCGTTCTGTAAATAAACACCACGAAGTGGACGAGCCCACAATTGTTGAGGTTGGTGAAGAAACCTCCAGAGGAGCTTCCCGATCAGCGATTCATTGACCCATTCTATTTTTCTGAAACCCAATTCGCCAAACATTCTTGGCTGGGCAATTTTGTCCCAAGCTAAGAAGTGCATCTTGCGCTCCGAACGATCATGACCCCACCAAAAAGCACTCTGCTGTTTGGTTAGGACGTCAGTAGTTGTACGAGGAATTTTATGGGTCGCCATGTAGTAAATAGGTATGGAGCCGAGAGTAGACTTGATCAGCGTAGATCTTCCGGCTTGAGAGAGGAGCCTGGCCTTCCATCCTCTCAGTCGAGAATCACATTTGGTGATCAGCGAGGAGTAAGAGGAGATTCTGTTTTTCGGTTGAAGAAGTTCATGGCCTAAGTATTTGTCATTGGTCTTCATGTCATTAAGATGAAGCAGCCGCGCCATATCCATCCGCTCAATTTGGGTAACATTTTTGCTGAATAATATACTCGATTTATTATAGTTAATTTGCTGGCCAGACCAACCAGCGAATGTATGAAGCAACTCTTTCGTGAATAGTAGGGAATTGGGATTAGCCTGTCCAAATATAAGTATATCATCAGCGAACAAAAGGTGGGAAATGGATGGTGAGTACCTGTTGATACGGATACCATTGAAGAGATTGTTCCGTTCAGCCCGATAAATTAGCCGAGAGAGGACATCGACACATAGAATGAAAATATATGGAGAAAGAGGGCATCCCTGTCTGATGCCCCTCACGGGTCTGAAATATCCATGAGGGACTCCATTAACCAATATTGAGAAGGAGGAAGAGGTAATACAGCTCATAAGCAAATCATTGGTCTTCCCTCTGATGCCAACTCCATGTAATACATCTTTGATGAATGCCCAGGATAGTCTATCATACGCCTTAGACATGTCGATTTTCAGCGCAAATGCATTCTTGCTCTTGGGAAATCTCTTCATGGCATGAATAATCTCTTGTGCGATGATAACATTGTCCGTAATCTGTCTGCCGGGAATGAATGCATTCTGATTGTGAGAGATAATTTTATCCATGAGAGGCCGGACTCGATTAGCGAGGAGTTTAGCGATAATCTTATAAGGGGCGCAATCGGTCGAAAATCAGTCGGAGTAGAAGGAGATTGAGTCTTTGGAATGAGAGCAATATTAGTATGATTCATATTTTGTGGCATAATCCCATCTGTGAAAAATTGTCTTACCATCGCACATATATCCTTGCCGACGATACTCCAGTTTTTTTGAAAGAAGATAGCCGGGTAACCGTCAGGACCCGGAGCCTTGAGAGGACCAAAGCCCATAATAGTATGGTGGATCTCCTCCTCCTCCGGCATTGTACCAATGGACAGATTTTCATCATCCGCGACTCCTTTGCAGCAAAGATCCTCCACTTTGTCGAAAGGAAGCGACTCGTCAACACAGAACAGATCTTTGAAGTGCCCCAAAATCGCTGCTGCAATGCTCTCTTGATTCGTCGACCAAGACCCATCAGAGAGTTGAAGAGAGCGGATCTCATTCTTCCGCTTTCGTTGAGTTGCTTTCAGGTGAAAATATTTGTTATTTTAATCCCCAAGATTAATCCACTGACAGCGGGATCTCTGTTGCCAATAAGATTCCTCTAGAATCAACAGATCATTAAGCTCTATGCAAATGATTTTTTCCTCTGTTAATGATTCCTCTGTGGTTGGAAGAGATTGATTAGAGATGAGTTGCTTTTGCAACCCCTCAAGTCGCCCTCGAAAATTGCCTATGGTATCTCGACTCCATTTCCGAAGCAGAGAAAGAGTGAATCGAAGTTTTTTGTTGAGAGAGTTCCCGGCAACTTTGTCCGCCTGCAGCCAAATAGAGTTAAAACTCTCCCTGAAAGAATTGTTTGTTAGCCAAAACGATTCAAATCTAATCGGTCTTCTTTTTAGAAAAATAGCATTATCAGAGTTGAGAAGAATAGGAGCGTGATCACTATTGATGCGCGGGAGAGTCGACACAGTCGTATGAGGATGTAGCCGACACCACCCCGCGTCTGCAAGAACACAAACAAAAATCACGTGTGTGTGTGTATATATATATATATATATATATATATATATATATATAAACGTGATTTTTATAATGAAAGAATCAAAACAACTGTTCTATGTTGAATTCATTTGTGATCAGAACAGCTTATCAGCAAACTCCTTTACATCTTCATCTTCACCTTCACACGAAGCAGAAGCGTACAAAGCAAAACCCTTGAGACAAAATTTTTATCTTACAATTGTAAGAAATTAAATTGTGATGGATGACTTGACATATAAACATACATGTCAAACTAACTATTTGTAGGAAAGGCTAGTATATACATATGTTCAGAATAGCTTCCCAGCAAACTCTTTTATGTCATCGTCTTCGCACGAAGCAGAAGCATAAGAAGTGTTGAAATGAAAAAAATAGGAAGGCTAAGATGATTAATGCCAATCCTGCAAATAACACAAAAGAGGCAAAATGATATGGATGAAGTGCTTCAACTATGGATAGACGGGATTCTACACTTGGAATTGTTTGGAGGTGAAGAAGGTATTCCCAAACCCTTCTCTCATTATGGTTTGTACAAGGGCTTTAGTAGATACTGATTCTCCTTTTCATGGATTATAGGTTCTGACGCCACTAATTAACCATATGGCAATGGATTAGTTTGGTTTATTGAGTATAGTGTGGTACCTACAAGGAGGTAGAAAGTACGTACATGGTGAACCACTCGTACTTAGAGGTGCTAGGCATCTGGACGTACCAATTGACAAATCGTCCAGGACGATCTTGGATCATTCATGATGTACTTCACACTCCAAGGATTTGAAGCATTTTTTTATTTAGTGCACTAATAGGTTTTGGATTTTATGTTAGATTTATTAGTACATTTGTTAATTTATTTTTTGGATAAGACTTTATCTGGTTTTTGCCCTTTGAAAAATGGTTTAATGATTATTGATTGTTCTTCTTATGCTTTAAATTCTCAATCAAGGATTGTAACACATTGAAAAATAGATTAGGACACATCAGTAAGGACAAGTTAACTAGATTAGTCAAGGCCTGACTATTGGGCTCGGTGGTTGAGGATGAGATGTCCATTTGTGAATACAGCTTTGTGGGCAAAGCAACAAGAAAACATTCGATAAGGCCAAAAGGGCCACCACATCATTACAAATAATTCACTCCAACATTTGTGGACCGTTAAACTAAAAGGCTAGAAATAGATCTTCATATTTCATCACGTTTATAATAACTATTTTATATACAGCCATGTATATTTAGTAATACATATTACAAAGCACTGGATTGTTTCAAGCACTATATAATGAAAGTGGAAAATCAACTTAGTGCAAAGATGAATGCTTTGCCACTGGCAAGAAATAATTATCTGAGGCGTTTCAAGAATTTTGCAAAAGTATAAGGGAATTGACACGCAATTGAACATTCCTTGTAGCCCAACAAAATAATGTTACGGAAAGAAGGAATAAGTCACTAATGGACATGGTTAGGAGCTAGTATGATAGTTCAAGTAATATCTTAAAATCTCGTATTAGGGATATACAATTTTGACTGCATCCTACATACCTTATGCCTTCTAAAATGGTGGATTCTACCCTATATGAAGATTGGACTAGCGAGAAGCCCAACTTAGGGCACTTGTGTCCATGATGATCCATTGCATTCGTGCACACCACTCCTCATCAACATGGGAAGTTAGGCTGGCTATAGAGGAAAGAAGTGTATCTTAATTATGCGCTATTCCTAACACACACAAAAATATATGCTGATAGGTAAGCAACAAGATGGAACCGTGACTGAGATGGACTCACAAGATATCACTTTCCTCGAGGTCTTCCTATAAAAGACGGAAGTATATCAAGACTTGAATTTTCATAAGAGAGACGAGAGACCCCAAGCTCCTGAACAATGAAGGAGGAAAGTGTTCCTCAAACGCTTGGAGACAGTGGGAGCGATGTTTCGATAATGGAATCGATGTTTCGACAGTGGGAGCAACGTTTTGATAAAGAACCACATAAGTTCTCGCGTAACGGTACTCCTCGATGTCGTTTTGAGATAGAGGGGGATAAGTGAGGAGTGGATCCCTTCTTCCCTTTCTATATGAAGCACATACACCTATACCCTTAGAGACGTCGATTGATATGGTGAAGCTCGACGTTAAGGATTGCTATTAATTTTGACGCACTTCCATGTACTATGAAATAAATAAATATCGTCGATTAGTTGTGATGACTTGATTGAAAGAATATAAATTGCGATCCACTTTAATTAATTACATTTTAAAAAATTACAAAATTTTTATCTTACAATTGTAAGAAATTAAATTGTGATGGATGACTTGACAATATATACATACATGCCAAACTAAATATTTGTGGGAAAGGCTAGTATATACATATGTTCAGAATAGCTTCCCAGCAAACTCTTTTATGTCATCGTCTTCGCACGAAGCAGAAGCATATGAAGCAAAACCCTCAAGTTCAGACAGGCTCCTCCCTAGGTGCAGAGCCATCTTCATTCGAAACAGCTCTCCATCTTCCCTCTTCTGCACGTCTCTCTCCCCCAAGTTGTTCTCAATCTCCTCTTCAAGACGCACGTAGTAGCCAGCGCAGTTGCGGAACAGCTCGAACACCATGCCCATCTGCCCTCCATGCTCCAACGTGTTCACCACGGTCGCGAGCGCTCCTCCTACGACCCCGATCAGTGCAGGCCACGGCTCGTGAACCGTCGACGAGCCGATTAGACCAGTTCCGATGGCGGCTACGGCGGCAAGTATAGGTCCTGACACCGCCAACGTCCGGTTAATATTCGTAACCAGCTCACCACATGTCATGTATTGCTCCTGGTCTTTCGTCTTCAGTACTCGAAGAATGCCTGCCATTTCCTCTTCCAGCTCCACGCTCCAACCGTTGTTGTCGCTCCTCTTCTTCTGCTGCTGCTGCTGCTGTTGGTTCTTCTTTAAATTTAGCTTCGGCCACCATACGGTAGGTTTCAACACCTTCGGGAACTTGTCAGGCAATGGAAGCAAAGGGAGCGGGTAGGCCCGCTCGATCGCATTGATCCTCTCCAGAGCCTCCTCGACGTCCAACTCCGTAGGATTGCGGAGAGCTAGAGTGGTACGGATAGATCTCTCAAGCTGTTTGAACAACCTCGTCGCGTTCCTTTGCTCCTCGGCGAGCTGCGAGGGCTGGATCTTGTTGACCGCTGCCATCATTCCTGCGGCTGCGGTGAAGAGTATGACCGATGAGACCTTCAGAGGCAAGATGTAGGGCGTTTCGTCGCCTATCGGAATGGCTGCGACGCCGGCCATAAGCGAGGCTGTGAGGGTGATGGAGTTGATGGAGTTGAGGAATAGTGCGTTCCAGTCGTTGCGCTGCTCTCCGATGATGGAGTGCATCTCGGCTCGATCCGCGACCGCTTCGGCAATCGTATTGAGCTTGGTGATCAACATATTAACGTTTCTGTCGGAAACGCGGCCGGTTGAGGATATATTGTTGGAGGTGCTGGCCTGCATGCCCTCATCTTCTCTAAGGACTACTAATTCGTCCATGTTGATCATGCCAGTTGGCAGCTTCGGAATATAGACGCTCTTCCTCTTGGGATCGATGGGGGTGTGGAGGCTAGCTCGACAACGCAGTGATGTCGCTGGTCGCAGAGAGAACATACTTTGGACTCCTAGACCTGCCATTTTTAGTTTGTATAGCTCTTGGAGGTTCTTGCAGTGGGTGTGTGTGTGGATACCTATGGCTATTGCTTTGCTTTGTGGTGATGATATGGTGGATGGTTTTTTGATCTGTTCGATATATATAAAGAGGGGCCGGGTGACATGATCAGAATTAAGCAGCAGTCTCGTTTTGACAATGTCTTTGTTCATTGAGCAGCCAATGGCTCTCCTGGAAAGTTTCAATTGCTACATATTGGACTTTGATCGAGTAAAATATTGTATCAGTGGCCAATCTATGTTTGACGGACGATACGTTTTCACCAGGCTCAGTCTACGTACGTTGTATGGGCACTAGACACGATACGGATACGTTGAGATGGACAACACCGATTTTTTTGGTCTCATAATATATTTTGGAATATCCATGACGTGATCGATACATATCCATTATATGACACGGACACGTAAATTTTTTTTTAAAGTGTCCGTAAACATTCAGTTCATTGAATAAGTCAGAGTGATTGATACAGCTCAATTCGCCATTGACCAGTTAGGTATACTGTTCTTAGAAATCAACTTGTACATCATAATACTTTTCTTCAAGTATTTTTTTTTTTTTTGAGATGAAGTATTAAATAATTAAATACATAACATTTCCAAGTTGTATATATTTTGGATATTTATGTATTTATTACTATATGAGACCAAAAAAGAAAAGAAAAAAAAGCAGCGGACCATACCAGTGGTATGACATCTGACCAACCATAATAAAATAATCATCAAATTAATGGTATCAACGAGCTTAGAGGTATTTGATGGGAATATACCAAAAGGATAACGTACTCCAACAAAAATAATTCCAAACTCTTGGGTAAAATCGAGCTTAAAAAGTTCAAGAAATTATATTCTATTAACAAATAAGTCCAACTATAGGAAGGAACCATAAGAAATATCTACAAGTAAACTCATAAATAATAAAACTTGAAGCCCAAACAGACCTCCTGTCCCCATTCTATAAAAATAGTCCAAAATAAAAGAGATATATGTAAGCTTTAATTTTCTATCCTAGCAAACCCATGCTCTTCGTCGAAGCAATCGTCGGAGGCGCTGCAACTCGACCCTCTTGCTTCGTCGACCTTCTTACAGGTAGTCGGAGAAAAAACACCAAATCCAAGAAGAAGCATCAAATCCGAACGCGTTACTCAAGCCGAATCCACTTGCGAAAAACACAGAAGACTACTGGTTGGTGACAATAGTGCTAGATAAACGTGAAATATATTAGAACAAGACGATGAAGATGCTTTCCCTCTAGTTTTGACTCATTTTACTCTTTCCTTGAATCTAATTGATTATATATGTTCTTCGTAACAACATTCATTTTCTTTTTCTTGAGATCCTTCATCTCATTCCTACATGTCAGAAAACCTAAATGTCAAATAAGTGCGATAATGACAACAACATATATCTAGGGGCGAAACACCAAAAAGGAAATTTTGCATACAAAATTGTAGAAAAACACACTCCCAAGAGAATTTCTTCCCATTTCCAATAATTAAAAAGTACAACTTAATTTGCAAGTAAATAAATTTGTTGAATAATATAAATATATTGTAGAGGCTAAAAATCAAGCTGCGCCACCCATTAAAGTGTTCGATCATCAAATGGCGTCAAATTATTACATTGCTCCAAACCATCAAGTTGCGCAACAATCAGGTTGCGCCAACATCTGGTTGCGCAGGAGTCAGGTTGCGCGAGCACCACGTGGCACACTTCCTCGAGAAGCTGTAACGGCATCATCATTGCCTGACAGCTGACAGCACGGAGATTAAGAAAAATCCATTCGAATCCCGCGCAACGCGTTCGAGAAAATTTTGTCAGCATGTAATTAATGCGGACAGAAGACCTAGTCAAAGGCGCCAGTTGTTGAGTTGCGCCCATGCGCAACCTGGCTAGTTGGTGCCACTTGATCAACTCTTATTTTAAAGCAGGGTGACGTGGCGCGCAAGCCACCAACTTCGCAGAGCGTGCCCACTATACTGCCCACGACCACGCGTATCTCAATCAAATGATGCCACACGTCCACAGCAGTTGGTGCAACCTCTCTCGCAGTTTGCTATATTGCGTCCACGTACAACCTGATGAAGCTCGCGCAAGGTGATCAAACAGTGTTCAGAATAAAATGACGTGGCGCACAAGCCATTAACTTTACAGAACGTGCCCACTATGCTGCCCACGACCACGCGCATCTCAATCAAACGATGCCACGCGTCCACAACAGTTAGTGCAACCGTTCGCGCAAGTGAACAGGAGACGCGCAACCTGAAGCGCGCACAACCCAGAATAACTGCTAAACAGTTATTTCAAGAACTCTATAAATAGAATTTCAAATTAATCTCAAGGTATCAAGAATGATCATAATCTCCTGCTAAAGTACTGTTGTATCCTCTAGAGGCTCGTGTCTTCGATATCACATCGTCCAAGGGATAAAGTGATCGTCTTCTCATCAGATTCCTATAGTTGTACTTTCCCAGAAATTATTTGTACTCTTGTACTCTTTTTCTAAGTTTGTAATACATATATAATTATAATTATCATCCCCACTTAACTTAGAAATTTGGTGCAAAGCAACAAATGCATCAACATGGTAATTGAAGAACCCAAGTTCAATCTATCTCAAACTAAATTGGGTCAATGTGTTTGAATAATATAATTATACAATCATCGTCCATCACCATCAATATCCTAGAAATCAATCCTAACTCTAACATAATTGGTAATGGTCTAAAAAAATATGTCATAAGTGATAGGAATGTCAGCCAAACCATATTCTTATACATTTGTGAATTAAAACTTTGTGCAACTTATTTTGCAAGAATATGATACGGATAAAGACACAATATCGATATGGAATATGACTTAGTCACCTAAGTTATATTGATACTTGGCATTGATGCTTGGCATTGATACTTGGCATTGGACCAAACTGGTCAAGTCTGATCCAGTCCAAAATATAGCCGGCCAATTGGGTCGGGTCAATGGCTATCCATCCATATGTGGGGGCTGATAGTGTTTCCATATAGCCTGTATATAAATAGGAGTGGACCATTAGGGTTTTCATATTGCCTAAATATGAAGGTTGCTCTCATATGGAAGTCCAACCCTATAAACATATCTCTACCTCCATAATAACATCCTCCGCAAGTTATTATTCTCTTCTTGTCCAACCCCTTAAGGATATATTGTGTGGGCTGAAAGAAACAATGAGCTTCCTTGTGGGAGGCTTCACGACCGAGATATATTTGTGTTTTATGAACCTAGTCTTAAATGCAATGATAAGAGGTATGTTTTAGTTATATTGTTTAATTATGGTATCTAGAACATGTGGAGGATTCTATGAGAGCCAAACCCTTCCTAAACGAAGGATTTCATAAAGTTTG
This sequence comes from Iris pallida, assembly GCA_029216955.1. Lineage (NCBI taxonomy): Eukaryota > Viridiplantae > Streptophyta > Magnoliopsida > Asparagales > Iridaceae > Iris > Iris pallida. Next base: position 238,613 of record JANAVB010036127.1, read on the forward strand.
TGGACTTTGGGGGATAAGAGATTTGGTTCCAAGTAACAACATTTGTTTCATGACCTCAAAAGATGGATTTCGTCTAGAAAATAGTTTGCTTGGTGAAAGGAATAGAGACATTAAAAATTGATAAGTTAACATAATACATTTACGCATCTTTCAAATGGTACCAAATCAGTAGTCGTGGAGCTCAACAAAGGGTTGATGCTAAATAGTGAAAACTACGACGTGTGGCGTCATAACCTATACCTACTATATGAACAAAAGTTTTTCAACTTTTTAAGTTAAGAAATTGTCGAACATATGGGCACCACGATTCAAAACAAGATAGACACCATAGTATATCAAAGTGATCAGTTAAGGATAAATTGGCATGATTGATATTTATTGGGACGCTGTCGATACCAGATTAAAGAGCAACGTAACAAAATTGTGTTACATAAAGGAGAAATAGTTCACTAATGGACATGGATAGGAGTATGATAGTGCAAGCGAATCTTTCAACTCATATTGGGGATATGTAATTCTGACTGCAGCCAACTTACTATGTGCCTTTTAAAATGGTTGATTCCACCCATATATGAAGGATGAACTGCTTTAAAAAATTCATGTTCAAGTCCGATTAGACCGATTTTTTGATAAAACCGGTCGGATCCGGTCCAACTGCCAGTCCAGTCCGATTTTGACAACATTGATTGAGACAGCTCAATTAGTCTTCAGCTGACCAGTTAGGTATACTGTTCTTAGATATGAACTTGAACATCATAATACGTTTCTTCATTTAATAAAAATTAAATACATCATAATCACAAGTTGTATATATTTTGGATATTTATGTATTTATAACTCTATAAGGTAGGGGAGGAGTGGTATAACGTCTGACCAACAATAATAAATAATAGTCAAATTAATTAATGATGTTAATGGAGGTAACAAGTAAGAGATTGACAAATTAAAAATACCAATATAACTCACAAGATACTACATAAACTACCCTATGGTTGTTTGAAGTGTTGGTTCTATCAACGGCGAGGTATTTGATGTGAATATACCAAAAATAATCTACTCAAAAAAAATTATTTCAATCTATTGTGTAAAATTGGATTAAGAAACTTCAAGAAATTATATTATATCAACAAATAACTCTAACTATAGGAGGAACCATAAAAAATATCTACAAGTAAACTCCTAAATAATGAAACTTGAGGCCCAAGTAGACCTCTCCTCCCCATTCTATATAAAAGTCCAAAATAAAAGAGATGTAAGCTTTAATTTTCTGTCCTAGCAAACCTCTATAAAATTTCCTACTCTTCGTCGGAGGGTCGTCGGATGGGTTGCAACCTAGGACTCTCTCTCTCTCTCTCTTCATCCACCATCTTACATGTCGTCCGGGATAGTTGATTAGAGGAAAAAAAATCACCAAATCTAGAAAGAAGCATCAGATCCGAACGTCTTGCTCGAATCCAACTTGCGAAAACATAGTGGGTCAATGGTTGGCGACATAGTGTTAGATGAATGTACAACCAGGAATTCGATGGGCTTAATTTCAGTGGGACCAGCTACCTGTATTGATTGACCCACCGTCCCTCCTAACTATGTCCAAAATGGCTTGAATTGTCAGTAACCTTTCATATAGATGAGTCGGTGTGCTGAGCGAAAATTCGCATGCACAGTGTCGATTGAGTCACAAGAAATATAAGCATGACATGGATGAGTCAAGACATGTGTGCACGGTTTGCAACACAATAATTATGGAGCCTAAGATTTGGCTATAGAAGAGATACATGCTTCGGCGAGAGATTTGACGTCGGGTGTTTAAGTCATTGACACAAGTTTATGAGTTTCATGTTTGAGTCATTTTCAAGGGAAATAAAAAAAGTATGATTCACGTTGCCGCGAGGCATGGCCACGATGTTGCACGAATAGGTTTTGTAGCACGGTCACAGGAATTTGGAGCATGATCACGTTGGTTACAACATGAGTAGGACATGAATCTTAAGTATTGGAATTGATCCTAAGGTAAGATTAGAAAGATCACAAAAGAATAATCTGCTGGTTGCCTATCCAGCATCATCTATATCTTGTTTCATCCATGGCCAATCGGTCATGTGGCTCCAGGTTGTCGTCCGAAGAAAAATTGTTCTTGTACACAAGTTTTTCATGACTATGCACCTATGTCAACATTTAGACTCACGTAAATATATGGCCTAATTGTGATACGACTCAAACCCTTTGCAAATCGTGCTCATAAACCATACTTTCTATACTTCGTTGGAGACTCCCAAACGAGGGACCACCTCGACGAAAAATAGTCGCGTGAACTTTCCATTTTACCTTTGAAAACTAGGAACAACTACGGCATAGCCTTGCAGCCTAACTTGAACAAAATGTGTTCCATAAAGTTTTATAAACCGTGTCATACTTTCTATGACAACTGTGAGACCGTGGAACATATCACTAAAATTAGTTGTGAAACCGTAGGAACGTGCCATCTTCTATAACACCAACTATGAGTCCATAGAACATGATGATATGATAAGCAGTAGAATCGTGGGAACATGCCTGCTATAATATCAAGTCGATAACCCATGGCGTTACTTTGCTTGATTCAATAAATTCGGTTGAAAGATCGAGTGCCACTTTGAAAACCATCGTGTATTGAAATTTAGGCAACAAGCTAACACTTCCAAGTTCTATACACATTTGACACAATGAGATTATTCCCTTAGCTATGTGGTTTAATCTCTTTTATTATCAAGCCTATTCAGTACAATAAAAACTTTTACTTTTTAGTGTGTGTCATAACCCTATCCTGTAGAGTTCCTTCATCCTCGTTTCGGACTCTCTGAGACCGTTCGTCCTCGCTTGTGCGTGATGTCGTGCAAGCCTAAGTTGCACTTGCACAAGGCCAAGACCTGTAACAAGATAAGCTATATAAGATAGACAATACGCAGTTGAACATATTACAGATATTTGAAGCAACAACGGACACATTGCATAATATAATTGAACACATGGTAGCAGAAATAATATCTCTTTATTGATTTCATTTGAATATATTACAAGCTCTCAATTCTCTCTGATACAATGCTTATATTCTCTTAGAAACATTACAGATTACAAAGATCTCATTTTATACATTACATTCCTTTATATACAAAACCAACTCTTTGCAACAAATGACCTTCTCTTGGCATCTCTTCTAATTTTTGGCTTCTGAGGATGAGGCTCGGGCTATCTCTTCGGAATATCCATCTCAATGCGTCTTGCACCTAAATACAGACTGATAATGGATGAGTTTATCAGCATACTGGTGATTGTGAACAAATGCTACATTTGTCTGAAATGATTACTAATTTATTTAGTGAGAAAATTTTTTTTGTGATGTGATCTTGCTACTTTTACCTATGTTTATTTTATGCATATTCAGAGTCAGATTACATCTTTTGAAAACATCTTTGAAAAGCCACAATTTATTTCTTTCATTCAAGCATACAAGGGGCTATTCATTTTATGCACGATTACTACTCATTTCTTGTGATGTACGCAACGTATTTCATGAACCATAATCATTTTTCAGGGACAAAAGCATTGACATTCTTTTCTTTTATTCAAGACATTTTTAGGGTCAGATTACAAGAATGATTATCAGATGTTTTCTTTGGAAGGAACATAAAAATTCTTGGTAACAATTTATTCTTTAAGCAACTCATGTTCAGGAACTTAAGCAACACATGTATCACTTTTCAGCAATTCTTACCGTAGCCGACAGTCCATCTCTACACAAGACAAGGATTAGCAAACATAATATACCTATCTGACAATTCCTGTTCGTCTCTGCATTGTTAACTCTTAGCAAGACATGAATGACACATGTAGATTCGATTGGCAGCTTGTGACTCTCCAGTTCAGCTCATAGTTCATGGACTCAGATACCGGCACCCATTTTCTCTATGGGGCTCTTAATTACTGGCACCCATTTTCTCTATAGGGCTCTTAATTATCGATACCCATTTTCTCTATGGGGCTCTTAGTGTTTTTTTTTTCTTTTCTTTGATACAGAGTCGAAGCTCCTAGATAACTCAGAGTCAAAGCTCCTTCTTGATACAAAGTCAAAGCTCCTAAATAACTCAGAGTCGAAGCTCCTACATATTTTATTCCTTTGCAACATGTACAAGTCTGTCTGTACATGTCTAGTATTCAGAACATCTTTGAGGGACAAGTAATCATTCATCTATTTGAAACATAATAATCAGTTCTGTGCAGAAATAGCGTATCATTTTACCTTTGAAGTATTCAAATTTGGGGCATATTGTCACGCCCTGAGTCGACAAACCGTTCGTCCCCGGTGTTATTTTGCCGAATCGATCGTCCTCGCTAAGGCGTGATGCCGTACGAGTCTGGAATTGTACTCGTACAAGACAAGAATGTTACATTGATTTCATTTTAAAATGCCAAGTTGAAACTTAACAAATTATATCAAATTGAGACGCAGTATAGAAAAATAGAAATATGCTTTTCATTCATAGCTTGCAACGAAGTGCAAGTCGTAAATTACATTGGATGCCGTTGCGGCTACATTGATTGAAAACAAAAGAAAATATACTCGACAAGCTGCCTGAACTAACACTTGTCGTTCCATACATTCATCCCTTTATACATAAGCCTTCGATTAAATTGGCTTCAAAATACTTCAGCATAGGAAGAGCTTCAAAATGCCTCTCCGTACTTCAGGTTCAGTTTAGAGCGCCCGCCTTACCTGGGGAAATTGGGGGAGGGGATTAGCACACTTGCTAAGTGGATGAGATGAACCCACTCGTCTAAACCGACTCTGATTGCTAAGGTAGATATGCTTTAGAGTTATCTTTCTATTTAGAACTAAATAAATTCAGTTCATATCGATAGCCATCTTTGAAGTAATAAAGCATACAGTAAAAATATAGTAATTTATCCCATTTTTTATACCACGGCCGTGCTCTTCCCTGCATAAAAACAGAGATAATACTTACTACCTGCATAAGACAATAAGTGAGCATGCTACAATCATATATGCACGGTCATTGGTGTTACACACCACATGGGACTATCTCAACGATGTTTTGGCCCGTTCAGTCTATGTTGCAAGCCTGACTGACGGTTCCGCAATGCATCAGTGCCGAAGCACGATTATTCATTCCCCCTAGGTCGATTCGATTCCGATGCCCCGGATACCGATTCGAGGAAAATCACTTGTGCACAAGCTGTCTATGACCATGCCAATGCGTGAATAGTTTAATATATGCAAACAATTTTGTATAGCATGGACAGTATTGAACGGCATTATCATTTCTCCCAACTCATGCAACGATTCATTTTCCCCAAAGCCGTACTCCCGATTTAGCATCCCATGGGCACCAAATTGTCCGAGGCATCATAACCCACAATCGACGTTTCATATTATTTTACAGCACGTGAAATAGTCTATCTTTTTACTAGAACCTTAAACTTTCTCGTTTATGTGAGAAACTTGTATTTTTTAGAGTAGATTACTCTAAATCGATACGTTTTTTCCGAGTTCTTGACCTTAGTAGCTTGGCATACATTTAACTTGGCATCATCGATCTGAATGAATTCGAGGTAAAGGAAATTTCGTTTGCGGGACAGAGTAGAAAAGAAGGGACCGAATCACCCACCAAGTTTATGATCGTGCCGACCGTCGAAGCGCTTCGCAACATTCAAACTTTAGTTATGCGAGCTCCTGTAATGGCACCAACACTTTGTTAGGATTCTTTTTTTTCCCTTGCTTCGAAATTTATAGATTGCATCTAGAAAAATGACACGAAAGCACTTCATCAAAACCCAGCGGCAAAAGCTCCAAGAAAATCATACATCGGTCCAGTCCCATCGAAGGGACTCTTATGTAGAGCTCACTTGCCGAGATGCAGCCCGCTGCATCTAGGACTTATTCCAACAGAAGTCGTTCTATTAGTTGGATCGATTCTCGTAACATCCGTCCAAATCGATTTGATCGATGCCGCAAGATGTTATTGTTTACCAAGCTCAGCGATCGAATCAAATGGCCATCTAAGTTCCCGGCCGATCTGACTCGGCGCAAGCATATTATGAAGTCCGTCGCTTATCGAAAGCGGGACGCTACATAATATACCACTAAGAAAAAGTTTCGTCCTGAAACTTAAGAACAAGGGTCTGACCTTAATTTAGACAAACAACGAAGGATACTTCTCCTTCATCTCAGCTTCCATTTTCCACGTCGACTCTTCAACTGAGTGGTTCCGCCAAAGCACGCGGACCAAGGACATCGACCGATTTTGTAATACCTTCTCCTTACGGTCCAAAATTTGAATAGGCTCCTCCGAGTAAGACAAGTCAGTAAGTAGCTCCAACTGATCGAAGCTAACCACATGACTTAGATCGTGCACGTATTTTCGAAGTTTTGAAATATGGAAAACATCATGCACATCCGCCAAGGCAGGAGGTAGTGCGAGCCGATAAGCTACCGTTGTAACTCGTTCGATTATCTCGAAGGGGCCTACAAATCTCGGGCTCAACTTACCTTTAACGACGAACCGCATCACACCACGCATGTGCGTTACTTTCAGAAATACGTGATCCCTGACTAGAAATTCTAGCGGTCGTCGGTGAAGATCTGCGTAGCTCTTTTGTCGACTTTACATAATGCGAAGTCTATCTCGGATCAAGCGAACCTTTTCAACGGCCTGCTCCACTAGTTCCGGTCCAAGCACTTGTCGTTCTCCGACTTTGTCCCAACATATTGGTGAATGACACTTTCTCCCGTAGAGCACTTCATATGGAGCCATCTGAATGCTCGACTGATAACTGTTGTTATACGCAAACTCCGCAAGCGGCAAATGTGTATCCCAACTAGTCTTTAAATCGATTTCGCACAGACGCAACATATCCTCTAATATTTGATTTACCCTCTCTGTCTGACCGTCTATTTGGGGGTGGTACACAGAACTAAAGTTTAGTTTGGTCCCCATCGCCGCTTGTAGGCTCGTCCAAAAATGCGATAGGAATCGTCCGTCTCTGTCCAAAATTATTGAGGCCGGTACCCCGTACAGTAGAACAATCTCGTCGATGTAGATTTGCGCTAATCGATCGATGCTCCGTCCTACTTTAATTGCGATAAAGTGAGCCGACTTGGTCAATCTATCAATAATGACCCAAATCGTATCATTCCCCCGCGGTGTCTTTGAAAATCCCACAATAAAATCTATCGAGATATTGTCCCACTTTCACTCAGGAATGACGAGGTTCTGCAGCTCTCCACCTGGCCTTTGGTGTTTCGCCTTCACTTGCTGATACGCCATACGTACTTTGACACGAATGTAGCTACATCTTTTTTCATGCCGTGCCACCAAAAGTTTATGCGCAAGTCCTTGTACATCTTGGTGCTTCCAGGATGTAATGAGTACTTCGCATAATGTGCCTCCGTCAGAATTTCTTTTCTGAGTTCGACAGTTTCAGGAATGCAGAGCCTTCCCTTTAGTCGAATCGTCCCGTCTTCATCTTTCGCAAAGTCAGTCGCCCTTCCTGTTGAAATCAGCTCGTACATCTTCTTCAGGAATGAGTCGTCCTTCTGTGCGGTCTTTATCTTGCTAAGCAGGCTCGATCCTAACTTCAACTGAGCTAGGTGCAGGTGTCGATACTCAATTCTGAGTTCGATATCCATCGCTTCAAGGTCTCGCCGTATCTTATTATTTATGGCCAATGATCCCATAAACATTTTACTAAGCGCGTCGGATACAACGTTTCCCTTGTCCGGCGTATACTCGATCGTTAGCTCGTAATCTTTTATGAGTTCGAGCCAATGTCGCTGCCGTAGGTTGAGTTCTCGTTGCGTAAATAAGTATTTCAGGCTTTTATGATCTGTGTAGATTTTGCACGCCACACCATAGAGGTAGTGCCGCCAGAGTTTTAATATAAACACAATCGTCGCCAATTCTAGGTCGTGCGTCGGATAGTTTTTCTCGTGCTGCTTCAACTGCCGTGAAGCGTAGGAGATGACTTTATCTCTCTATAAGAGTACGCACCCGAGGCCAGTTCCCTATGCATTGCTGAATATCTAAAAGCCTTCTGGACCATCTGGAAGTGCAAGGATTGGAGCTGAGACGAGCCGTTACTTCAACTCTTGAAAGCTGGATTCACAGTCGTCACTCTATTCAAATACTACTCCCTTCTGGGTGAGGCGAGTCAAAGGCGACGCTAGTTTTGAAAAGCCCCGCACGAATCTTCGATAGTAGTCCGCTAAGCCCAGGAAACTCCGAATATTGCTAGCCGAGGCAGGTCGTTTCCAATCTACCACCGCTACAATCTTCTTTAGGTCCACCGCGACACCTTCGACAGAGATTACGTGTCCGAAGAATGTCACACTACTCATCCAGAACTCGCATTTACTCCGCTTGGCATATAATTTGCTTTCACGCAGAGTCTGCAATACCGTCTTCAAGTGTTCTGCATGCTCTTCTCGATTCTTTGAGTAGATAAGGATATCGTCGATAAATATGACTAGAAATTTATAGATTTGGGGTCGGAAGACTCGGTTCATCAGATCCATGAAAGTGGCTGGGGCATTCGTCAAACCGAACGGCATGACTAGGGATTCATAATGTCCATATCGAGTACGGAAGGCAGACTTCGATACGTCGTCTGACTTGATCTTCAACTGATGATAGCGTGAACGAAGATCGATTTTTGAAAATATTATCGCACCTTGCAGTTGGTCAAACAAGTCATCGATTTGTGGCAAAGGATACTTGTTCCGTACAATCGCCTTGTTGAGTTCCCGATAGTCGATGCATAGCCGCATCGATCCATCCTTCTTCTTCACAAACAGTACGGGAGATCCCCACGGAGAGACGCTAGGGCGAATAAATCTGCGGTCTAACAACTCTTGTAATTGTACCTTCAGCTCCTTCAGTTCTGCTGGAGCCATTAGGTAAGGCGCCTTTGATATCGGCCGTGTATCCGGAAAGGTGTCGATGCTGAATTCTATTTCTCGATCCGGCGGCATCCCGGGCATCTCGTCAGAAAAAACGTCGAAAAAATCTGCCACAACATCAGTCTGTATTGTGCTTGTATTATCCTTCTGCGTGTCTTGAACTGATGCCAAGTATCCCGCACAGCTAGAACGCAACATACTCCTCGTCGATATTGCCGATACCATCATTGCCGTCTTCGAGACTGTACCGTACGAATATGAGAACTTTGTCTCGCCAGGAAGGCGAAAGACCACTCCTTTTTCCGCGCACTCGATCGTTGCATGACAAGCGCCCAACCAATCCATGCCCTGGATTATGTCATACTCTTTGATGTCTAGTACGACGGCATCCAAGGATAGATTTCTTTCTCCGATGCAGATGTGGCCATCCCTATAAATAAAGTTCGCAGGCATATCGACTCCCGACGGAGTGCTAACGCTAATGTCTATATCTAGTGATTGCATGGTTATTTTATTTTCTTTCGCATAATCAGCAGATATAAAACTATGCGTCGCACCCGAATCGAATAGTACTCGAGCAGGTATATTTTTGTAGAGTAATATACCTGTTACAACAGTATCGAACGCGAACGCCTCATCCCAAGTTAATGCATAAACTCGGCCTTGAGCTCCATGGCATTGATTCTGTGGGTTGACGGGCGCCGCATTTGCGCCTTGCAGTATAGGCGCTTTTTGCTGATTCGGAACGTTCTTTGGTGGGTTGTGTTGATTTGGAACATTTTTCGAACAAAATATAATTATATGGCCTATCTCGCCACACTTGTAGTAAGATCTTGTGATACAATCGGTGGCTCGGTGCTCATGCCTATTACATCTGCTGCAGTGTTGTCCGCCATGGCCTCGGTCATCAAATCTGTTCGGACGTTTTGATACTCCCGATCTCCCGACGTCGTTAGGACGCTTATTGAAGTGGTTACGGACAACAGGCACGGCTCTATACGACATACGACCAAAGACACGCTCACTATCGAGAGCGGCATCGTAGGATTTACGGTATGTTTGACACCTTTGATTCATGATGTCCCTTCGCAGTTCATCGTTTAGGCCTTGTTGGAAGCGTTCATACCATGTTTCCTTGTTGGACAGGAAGGCGCCGGCAAACTTCGCCAGTTTCGAAAAGCTTGAGTCATAATCATCGACCGACATATTTTCTTGTCACAACATCATAAACTCGTCTTCTTTTTGACGACGGACGGTGCAAGGAAAGTACTGTTCGAGAAAGGCTTCCTTGAACATTTTTCAGGAAATCGTGGTGTCTGTATCGACTTCGTAGATTTCCTGCTTCTTAGCTGCCCACCAGTCGTAAGCCGTCAGTTGCAGCTGTAATGCTGCACAAGTCACCCTCTGGGACCCTTCAATGCTAAGCAGATTAAACACGTCTTCAATCTCCGCGAGCCACCCCACTATCACATCAGGCTCTGCTCGACCATTAAATTTTGGTAGATTCATCTTGCGTAACTCCTTTGCTTTGAACAAGGAAGAAGAATTTATCATTTGAGGTTGAGCTTCTTCCTCATCTTCATCTTGAACATCATGCTTTTCCTCAGGTACCACGTCCGTTGCCTTGGTATTGCCCACCACCTTGTTCACTATATGAGTCAGGGCGTCCATCTGCTTCACATCAAATTGAGCCTTGATTTGTATTTGAAGCTGTTGCTGCTGTAGTTTCATCAACTGTAGCATTTTCTCCATAGCCGTCTCGCTAGGGCCACTCTTTGTGCTCGACGTACTATCCACGGTTTGGGTTGTTGTGCTGGGATTGTTCTTATTTCTCTTAGTCATTCCTACAAAAAAAATAAACCAGTTAGTATTTTTCAAAAATATCTACGGACTTACCTGTATGGAACTTTTATTTCACGCAGCATGTCGATAAGCATTCAATCGAGCCATCGCAACGAACATTCCAACAATAAAACATCTTTCAAAAATTCGAGGAAATAAAACTGTGCTCTGATACCAATTTGTCACGCCCCGAGTCGACAAACCGTTCGTCCCCGGTGTTATTTTGCCAAATCGATCGTCCTCGCTAAGGCGTGATGCCGTACGAGTCTGGAATTGTACTCGTACAAGGCAATAACGTTACATTAATTTTATATTAAAATGCCAAGTTGAAACTTCACAAATCACATCAAATTGAGACGTAGTATAGGAAGATAGAAATATACTTTTCATTCATAGCTTGCAACGAAGTGCAAGTCGTAAATTACATTGGATGTCGTTGCAGCTACATTGATTGAAAAAAAAAAAAAAAACTCGACAAGCTGCCTGAACTAACACTTGCCGTTCCATACATTCGCCCATTTATACATAAGCCTTCGATTGAATTGGCTTCAAAATACTTCAGCATAGGAAGAGCTTCAAAACGCCTATCCGCACTTCAAGTTCAGTTTAGAGCGCCCGCCGCACCTGGAGAAATTGGGGGAGGGGATTAGCACACTTGCTAAGTGGACGAGACGAACCCACTCGTCTAAACCGACTTTGATTGTTAAGGTAGGCATGCTTTAGAGTTGTCTTTCTATTTAGAACTAAATGAATTCAGTTCATATCGATAGCCATCTTTGAAGTAATAAAGCATACAGCAAAAACATAGCGATTTATCCCATTTTTTACCACGGCCGTGCTCGTCCCTGCATAAAAACAAAGATAATACTTACTACCTGCATAAGACAATAGGTGAGCATGCTACTATCTTATATGCGCGATCATTGGTGTTACACACCACGTGGGACTATCTCAACAATATTTCTGTCCGTTCAGTCTAGGTTGTAAGCCTGACTGACGGTCCCGCAATACATTAGTACCGAAGCACGATTATTTATTCCTCCTAGGTCGATTCGATTCCGATGTCCCGGATACCGATTCGAGGAAAATCTCTTGTGCACAAGCTGTCCATGACCATTCCAATGCGTGAACAGTTTAATATATACAAACAGTTTTGTATAGCGTAGACAGTATTGAACGACATTATCATTTCTTCCAACTCATGCAACGATTCATTTTCCCCAAAGCCGTACTCCCGATTTAGCATCCCGTGGGCACCAAATTGTTCGAGGCATCATAACCCACAATCGACGTTTCATATTATTTTGCAGCACGTGAAATAGTCTATCTTTTTACTAGAACTTTAAACTTTCTCGTTTATGTGAGAAACTTGTATTTTTCAGAGTAGATTACTCTAAATCGATACGTTTTTTCCGAGTTCTTGACCTTAGTGGATTGGCATGCATTTAACTTGACATCGTCGATTTGAATGAATTTGAGGCAAAGGAAATTTTGTTTGCGGGACAGAATAGAAAAGAAGGGGCCGAATCACCCACCAAGTTCTATGATCGTACCGACCGTCGAAGCACCTCGCAACGTTCAAGTTTCAGTTATGCGAGCTCCTGCAATGGCACCAATACTTTGTTAGGATTTCTTCTTTTTCCCTTGCTTCGAAATTTGTAGATTGCATCCAGAAAAATGACGCGAAAGCACTTCATCAAAATCCAGCGGTAAAAGCTCCAAGAAAACCATACAACGGTCCGGTCCTGTCGATGGAACTCTTATATAGAGCTCACTCGTCGAGACGCAGTCCGCTGCATCTAGGACTTATTCCAACAAAAGTCGTTCCATTAGTTGGATCGATTCTCATAACATCCGTCCAAATCAATTTGATTGATGCCGTAAGATATTATCGTTTACCAAGCTCAACGATCGAGTCAGATGGCCATCTAAGTTCTCGGCCGATCTGACTCGGCGCAAGCATATTATGAAGTCCATCGCCTATCGAAAGCGGGGCGCTACACATATAGGCAATCTCTTTTCTCTTCTTGTCAGCATGGCAACAGTTCATCTCATTGATTTAACATGGCAACAGTTTGTTTCTTATTAGCAGGCAACAATCTTACTCTTAGCATGTAAATTATCTCTTTTCTCTGTTCTTAGCATATCAACATGTGATACAAGCATACTAATTGTACTAGCATTCTCAATGATTTACTATCTTGTTATTTGTAACAACATTCATTCAAAAACTCAGATTCTTATTAGGCATAAGCGAATCATAAAATGTGTCTTTGTCCACTCACCCAGATGAATCATCTTCTGTTGCAGAGCCAGTAATCCGATCTCTCTGTTTGTCAGTGCCTTCGCAGAGCAGAGCACTACAGTGTGGAGGCCGAGCTGAGATAAGTTCATCGAAGCACCCACATAAACGAGGAGTTACCTCGACCGAACGGAACTACGAGCAAGTCGTTGCATAGTCAAGTCCAAACACCGTTGCATTTTGATTCCTCCGGTTGAACTGAGCGGGACGGAACATTACACGCTCGACTATTAAGATCGGTGGTGAGGATGAGATGTCCACTTTTGAGTACATCTTTGGGAGAAAAGCCACAAGAAAACATTTAGTAATGCCAAAAAGGCCACCACACGTACCATTACAATTAATACACTCCAATATTTGTGGATCATTAAACCAAAAGGCTAGAAACATATCTTCATATTTTATCACATTTATAATGACTATTCCGCATATGGCTACGTGTATTTAGTAATAAATTATTACAAAGCAGTAGCTTGTTCCAAAAGCTATGGAATTGAAGTAAAAAATCAACTAAGCGTAAAGATCAATAATTTGCGACTAATACAACAAATAATTATTAGAAGAGTTTCGAGAATTCTGTGAGAGTAAGGGGATTGCCTAGATGACCATTCCTTGCAGCACAACAAAATTGTGTTACCAAAAGGAGAAATAGGTCACTAATCGACATGGTTAGGAGTATGATAGTGCAAGCTGTAATGCCCCGCTCCGCATCGGTGCATTATGATGAGTCGTTGACTCGAAGAGTTGCGTTGACCTGATGAGGTATCGATGTGAATCGATACAAGAGTTACGTTGGCCAAAGGTATGCTTTGAGTCGGTTGGAATCTATGAATCGAATCGATGCAAAGGATAAGTCCTATTTGAGTAAGTGCTGATTCTAGTTGACCTGGTGTGCAGGCTATGCTTTTACGCTGGACGATAAGAGGTCGGCATTTTGTCTTATGCAATGAAGTGTCCGCGAAATCAAATCGTGGCCTTGCAACGGATTGTGGCATGGGCACGATAGGCCAAATTGACCGAGTAGTTCAAAGGAATGGCTAAGTCCGGGAGTTAGCTATGCGATCGAGTTATGGAAGCGAGACGCTTCAATCGACGAAACGGCAAGGCGTATCGACTTAAGGTGGGCGGGTTCTTGACTCTCTCTCCCTATTCCTTCACGTCTAATAAAATGTATTATGGTATGCGTAATATGTTATCGAGTTAGCGAGCGTGGCTCGGCGACGAAAGGTCTAAGTATGTGTCGAACACTAAGATAGAACATTGAACAATCGAACAATTGAAGCGACGTGCATCGAGTGCACGAGTCGCAGTAGGGCAATAATGGTAGAACATTGAAAGATGATAATGAGATGTGCACCATGTGCACGGCTCCGAGAACATTGAACTCTAGGCGTAGAACATTGATTATGGTGCTGAGCGTGCCTTGTGCACTTAAGCTATGAAATGACTAAGTAAATACGGAAGTAGGCTGTACGAATAATATTATGTACGGAACGCGTGAATACGAGTATGAGATGACTAAGCTGTTGGGTGTCGTGTATTAATATGGATGTGTTGGGGCATAACGCCGACGGAGCTCCCCATGCGAATGGTGGATTATGTATATGGCACGGGAAACCGTTTATGGCACGGGAAACCGTTTATGTGCGACACTATGTTTATGGAATACGAGATCGGTTGGAATGTTATAGATTGTATGATATGGAATGTATTGCATGGTCAATGGACTCGGATGGCCCGTGCACGGGTGCGGCTTCCCTCGAACGGTTACGCCGGGGCGCCGGGACCGTTCGGCCTAGGAGGGAATTATGTGTGGTATTTATGGTGCACAACATTCGGACGAATTACGACCGTCCAGTGCTGTGATAAGCTATGATATCCGTAAGTTTGGGATCCTTCGGATACTGGGCTAGCAACCTGTATCGAAGCGATTGCAGGCTTACACATATGAGATGCCAAGTCCATTACGGTGCGAAACACCGTGACCTTCATATAGATAGGGCCGGTGGGCTGAGATGAGAGCTGGGTGCAGGCGCAGGGCCTGCCACCCATTATGTATATGTTTATGTTTATGAATGGTCGGTTGCGTGAATCATATGTTTGCTTATGTTAAGTTCTAACCACTGCAGGCTAAGGAAAATGGGACGGCATGAGCACGAACACTATGTTTACGTTTATGTTATGGCTAACTGTATCTGATGCAGGAACACGACATGAGACACATTTATGAATATGTGCTATGTATAAGTTTTGCCATGAAATTGATCCTAAGGCTAAATAGAAAGACCACAAAGTAAGATGCATGTTTCACTAAGTGAATAAGTGTTTGGTTTGGGTGCGAGCGGGTCTTGATCAGTGCAAAGCGAGGACGAAAGCACTAATCCCCCACTAGTTTATGTGCAGGCTCAGGTTATGATCGACTCGGGGCAGAACTTGGCTTGGACGTGTCGAGGCATGGAGTCCTTGGCGTTCAAGAGGAGCTTCCCCATATGCGTTCGGACTTGTGACATGGAGATGTTCGGCCGAAGACTACTTGGTGGCTATAAAGAGGCATAATATATGAAACAATGTAATCCTTTGTGAGCTAGAGAGATCATGAACGTTGTAGCCAATTGGCATATGTATTGGGCTATTCAGAGCCTTGTAACCTTCAGTTCAATATTAATAAAAAAAGATTCTTATGTTATACACTGTTTTCCTTCCGCTGCTTATGTTATCAAATTGAGATAGTTCTATGTGAACCTGTTATCTTGCCTTGCACGAGCGCAACTCCAGGCTCGTGCGACATCACGCCCCAGCGAGGACGATGATTCGGGTAAAATCTAGCGAGGACGAGCGATTTTCCGGGTCGGGGCGTGACAAGTTGGTATCAGAGCGGTTCCATCCTTTGGACCGTACGTGAATCTTTTTGACCCTCAGTTGCTTCGATATCGAAATTCAGTTGACTCTAAGTTGTTTCCGTAATCGCATGGCTCATGGATCTGCTCGACGCTACATTGGATGTTCCATACAATAAGTCTATATTAAGTTGCGTACGTCTGCCACAAGTATGTCGTGACTATTACGTTATCTCCGGGTGCCGTCGGAGAGTGTTGGTTGCACGAAGTGCAACGAGTTATGGAATGTTGATTGCACGAAGTGCAACGAATATGGTGGTGTTGGTTGCACAAAGTGCAATGATATATGAGTTGTTGGTCGCACGCAGTGCGAGGGGATATGTGTTGTTGGTTGCACAAGGTGCAACGAGTCGATATATGAGGCGATGCGTGTTATGTTGCTATGCGAGTGGTTATGTGTTGTCGGTTGCATAGAGTGCAGCAAGTCGTGGATTGTTCGTTGCATCGGTGTAACGAGTCGATACGGTATGACGTGCGTAGTATGGCTATACGGATGGATAGCGATATGTTGTGCGAGATTGAGTAAAGACCTTAAGTATCGAGACTAAGTTGTTGCACGAGCTGCAACGAGCGGGATTCGAAGATCGCGGATGCGATTGTACGAGTTGAGTTGGTCGCTAAGTCGAGTTGTGTAGGCGAACGCTTATGTTGGCCGTATATCGCGTTGAGCTTTGAATAAGCAAATGTTGCGGGTGTGATCGAAATGATCACCATGACACGGTTAGATTGAATGTATGTCAAACTTGAGCTAACGTTAGAGCTGGGATCGGAAGGATCGCCTGTCACGCCCCAGAACCAGAATACTGGAGAGCGGGGGCAGACATAGCCAGCTACGTATAATGAAATGGAATCCACGTCACTATACGGTCACGGCTGTCTAGATATATGAGGGTTTAACTACAATCTATCAGTCTCCTATGGTCAAAAACAAGCCTATTGTCTCAATCTCAAGCAATGTAATAACAGTTACAAGATGTCAGAACACCAAATATACAATAGTAAGGCGTCCCATACATTACATATTGGATGATCATGAAGCTAGTCGTACAAAATATCAGGACTAGCAAGAGTTTTAGTCAATACATGATCAACCCTAGGATTTGTCAATCATGTTACAGCCCGTAGGCAGACAGTAAATAAAGGTACAATACGAGCAAACACGTGCTCGCCGGCTAAACGCCTCAAAAGAATAATTTTACAAATAGAGTGGGAGGACAAAAGAAACCCACTCGTTGCCCTGGTTACGCCTGGTGGTCACCATCGGGCTGGAAGACAGGTGGATCCTCTGGTGCTGCTCCGATATCTGGCCACACAAAACCAGCTGGGTCAGACCCCAGAAAGAGCAAGTGCCACAAAGGAGGCTTCACTTAGGAACTAAAACTAGCATATCACAATTAAGTAGTAAAGGTAATCAAAAGATAGTGATAATAGCTAAGATAACAATAATATATTGAACACGGAGAAACCATTTAAGTAGCCAGACTGCAACCCTTAAACCAAATAAGGACCGGGGTTACAATCCTTCGCCTGAATAGAAACCCGCCTCAATTACTATTGATAAGGTAATAAGACAATAAACGAAGAGAGGACACAGAACTGCTCCGGAAGCCAGGTTACAACCCTTAAACCAAACAAGGACCGGGGTTGTAACCCTTCGCCTGAACAGAACTGGACCCCTGATCTTTATTGTTAAGGCCAGTATAAATAATCATGGTATTGAAGTAAAGGTAAAACATGACGAGCATGACAGGGGGTTGCAATAAGACAATAAACGAAGAGAGGACACAGAACTGCTCCGGAAGCCAGGTTACAACCCTTAAACTAAACAAGGACCGAGGTTGTAACCCTTCGCCTGAACAGAACTGGACCCCTGATCTTTATTGTTAAGGCGGGCACAATAAGCAGGACGATATATGATAAGATAGCCATGGAACTATTCAGATAGCCAAGTTACAACCCTTAAACCAAACAAGGACCGGGGTTGTAACCCTTCATCTGAACAGAACTTGGTATCCCATCATTTATCGATACAAGAATCATATCCTGATACAATCTTGTACAGGATCAGGATAAGACTAAGCTGGAATAAACTTCATCCAATCAATCACGGCCAATCAAGAGTACGGCTTGATACTTTTAACTAACTAGGGTTATCACAGGCCTAGTTACTAGCAAGATGCAATAAGATTATCCCAACAGCCACAAGCCCTGCAGACCATCCGGTTATCCGGGTCGAATATCCGTTATGAAGAATGCAACACATGACTGTATGCTGGAAATGTGCCCTACTCGTCGGTAGGCTACAAGTCCACTTAATGCGCCCAGATAACGGGATTGCCTGTAGCTGGGAATCTCTTCATGACTACTGAATCATTCTAGTTAATTAGCCTTAGTCAATTTCAGTAGGTACCCCTGACCGTGGTACTCAGGGATCCCCATCCTAGACATGATGCAATTCAGTACTGGTTTATTTGTACAAACGCAATCGCCCACGGTGTCCAGACCCTTCATACTTGTCATATCAGTTTACTTGTCAAGAGTGCGCCACCGCGGGCCACTATCGTGTTCTATTCTTACATTATCATGAATGAGAAAGATTGTATAAAATAACTAATAACATATTCTTGAAGCCAAGGGAAAGATCTACAACTTTCATGTTTTGAGTTTTTCAAGATTCTAGCTACAAAACAACTTAAACAGGCAAAAACAGTAAATTCCTGCACGAATCGGCGTATGAGATTCCTGCACGAATCGGCGCATGAGATTCCTGCACGAATCGGCGCATGGGATTCCTGCACGAATCGGCGCATGGGATTCCTGCACCAATCGGCGCATGGGATTCCTGCACAAATCGGCGCATGAGATTCCTGCACGAATCGGCGCATGAGATTCCTGCACGAATCGGCGCATGGGATTCCTGCACCAATCGGCGCATGGGATTCCTGCACAAATCGGCGCATGGGATTCCTGTACAAATTGGCGCATGAGATTCCTGCGCGAATCGGCGCATGGGATTCCTACACCAATCGGCGCATGGGATTCCTGCACAAATCGGCGCATGAGATTCCTGCACGAATCGGCGCATGAGAAACTCACGTTGCGTCTTCAATACATGCGCGTAAGAAACCTACGCGCATGACACGCTCGGAGTTAAGGAATGCGTTGCCGGAACTTCACGGCGCATGGCCTCCCGGCGCATGGCCTTCCGGGCGCATGAGGTTCCCGGCGCATGGGATTCATCGTCCCCAAATAGCAAGTTCAGCCATGAAAGTTCCGAAAACTTGTAATGGCCATAACTTACTCATCCGGAGTCAAAATCAAGCGAAACAAAAGCCAAAACTGAATGAAATTGAATTCTCTACAACATAGAACCATTAGTTTTCAAAAATAACCAAGTTTTAGAGATCAAAACCAAGAAAACTAAACAAGAAAGAACTTAAAACTTAGATCTACAAAAATATAACCATCAAAACCGAAAACTTCCAGTTCTAAAGAGGCTTAGAATCTAGTAAGGAAGAGAATGGAACAATAAAACATGAGATCCATCATGAAGCAAGTTTGCACTTGCCTAAGCTCTCTCTCTCTCTCTCTCCTTCCTGGTAGGTGTAGAAGTAAATGTGGAGAAGAAGAAGAATAATGAAGAGAGAGAATGAAGAAATGGGTTAATAAAGGAGGGTGGTGGTGGTAGGTAGGGGTTCTACCCTTGGTTCATGATGAACCAAGGCAACCCAAGCCTAGCCGAACCAACCCAAAACAAACCGAGCCAAGCCAAGAGATATGCAATACAAAATAAAATACGTACACGTATTCCAAGATACGTAATACGAACTACAGGCATTACAACTCTACCCACCTTAAAAGAATTCCGTCCTCGGAATTTAATCAAGAGGCTAGAATTGCAAGGACAAGCTATAATAATCGTAAGCTATAACAAGCAGTCTATCATGCAGTCATTTATTCAAGCAAGGAATTGAAAGCATAAGGCATAAGGAAGACATTATACCTTACGAGTCAAACAGGTCGGGATACCGCGATCGGATATCATCCTCACGCTCCCACGTTGACTCACCCAAAGAGTGATGACCCCAAGCAACACGGACTAAACTAATAGTCTTGTTCTTAAGTATCTTCTCTCTCCGGTCCAATATAGACACGGGCCTCTCCTCATACGAAAGGTTGGTACCAACAACCAATTCCGAATGATCCAGGATGTGGCTCGGGTCCGGGATATACCGTCGTAGTTGAGATACATGGAATACGTCATGCACCTCACGTAGCGACGGTGGAAGAGCGAGACGATAGGATACATCACCTACTCGCTCCAGAATATCGAACGGGCCTATATACCTAGGACTAAGCTTTCCCCCTACGCCGAAACGAATGACACCACGGTTAGACGAAATCCTCAGGAATACATGGTCGCCGACCGAGAATTCAAGGGGTCGCCGATGGGAATCGGCCCAATGACGCTGGCGATCTTGGGCAACTCGAAGATGATCTCTGACTCTCCTGACCACTTCAACGGTCTGAGCAATTATTTCTGGACCGAGCATCTGCCTCTCTCCAACATCATCCCAGGCTAGCGGGGATCGACACTTCCTACCATACAATGCCTCGAACGGAGCCATCTGGATACTGGCTTGAAAACTATTGTTGTACGAGAACTCTACCAGGTGCAGGTGATCTTCCCACGATCCACCGAAGTCGAGCGTACATGATCGCAACATATCTTCAAGAGTCTGGATCGTACGCTCCGACTGGCCATCTGTCTGCGGGTGATAAGCTGAACTGAACTGGAGGTGAGTTCCCAAACTTTCTTGCAAGCTACGCCAAAAGTGCGACGTAAATCTTGAATCTCTGTCTGAAGTGATACTGACTGGTACACCGTGCAACCTGACAATCTGCCGGAGATACATCTCCGCTAGCTGAGCCGTCGACTGACCAACTCTGAACGGGAGAAAATGAGCCACCTTCGTGAGCCTGTCTATGACAACCCAAACAGCGTCTCTGCCCGCCGGGGATCTAGGCAATTCAGTCACAAAATCCATGGTTACATGCTCCCATTTCCACTCGGGAATCGGCAATGGTTGAAGTAGTCCAGCTGGTCTCTGATGTTCAGCCTTAACTTGTTGGCAGACTAAACAACGAGAGACAAACCGGGCTATCTCCCTCTTCATGCCATTCCACCAAAAGTGCTGACGAATATCACGGTACATCTTCGTGCCACCGGGATGAATAGAATACTGCGAACTGTGAGCTTCCGTCATGATCTCCTGTCTGATATCTCCACTGGGTACACAAAGACGCTTACCATGTCGAAGTGTACCGTCTTCATGGATACATAACTCTGGTCTTCGTCCCGCCTCACACTCTGCTCTAAGTCGCTGAAGCTTGGAATCTGCTGACTGCGCCATCCGGATCCTCTCGACTATAGTGGACTGAACTTGCATGCTGGCCATCAATGCCACACTGGAAGGAAGGACAACTTCTATACCCATCTTCTGAAGATCGACTAACAGTTCTGGTTGCGCTGTCAGGAAATAAACTCCGGCTCTCCTGCTCAATGCATCTGCAACAACGTTGGCCTTTCCTGGGTGATACTGCAAGTTGACATCATAATCCACAAGCAGCTCCAGCCATCTCCTCTGACGCATGTTGAGATCCTTCTGGGTAAAAACATACTTCAGGCTCTTATGGTCGGTGAAAATCTCTACCCTATCTCCGTACAAGTAGTGCCTCCACAACTTAAGTGCAAACACTACTGCTGCCAGCTCCAAGTCATGGGTTGGGTAATTTCTCTCATGATCACGAAGTTGTCGTGACGCATAGGCTATTACCTTCCCATGCTGCATCAGAACACATCCTAAACCTCTGCCCGAAGCATCACAATATACTGAGAATCCTCCAGTTCCATCTGGAAGCGTGAGAATAGGAGCCGTCATCAAGCCTCGCTTCAACTTCTCAAAAAAATCCTGACATTCTGCTGTCCAAGCAAACTGCACATCCTTGCGGGTCAACTGGATCAATGGCGCAGAAATTCGAGCAAAGTCTGAAACAAATCGTCGGTAGTAGCCGGCCAATCCAAGAAAACTGCGAACTTCTGTAACTGTGCTAGGTACTGGCCATGTTTCAATGGCCACGATCTTCTGGGGATCCACTTCTACTCCTCCTCGGGTGATGATATGGCCCAAGTACGAAATGCGATCGAGCCAGAACTCGCATTTATTAAACTTGGCATACAACTGGTGCTCTCTGAGAATCTGGAGGATAATTCTGAGATGATGCTCATGCTCTGCCTCACTCTTACTGTAGACCAGGATGTCGTCTAGGAACACAATCACGAACTTATCCAAATAAGGCATGAAGATACGATTCATGAGATCCATGAATACTGTCGGCGCATTGGTTGCTCCAAATGGCATCACAAGGAACTCCCAATGCCCATATCTCGATCTGAACGCTGTCTTCGGGATGTCTTGCTCTCTGACTCTAATCTGATGGTATCCTGACCGCAAGTCGATCTTCGAAAATACTGATGCCCCTCTGAGTTGATCAAACAAGTCATCTATCCTCGGGAGAGGGTATCTGTTCTTGATTGTCACTGAGTTTAAGGTACGATAATCTACACATAATCTGGACGTACCATCCTTCTTTTTCACAAGAAGCATCGGGGCTCCCCAAGGCGATCCACTAGCACGAATGAATCCCTTGGTTCTGAGTTCTTCAATCATCTTGTACAATATCTCTAGCTCTGACGGCGCCATCCTGTAGACTCTCTCTGACACTGGGGCTGTTCCGGGAATCAAGTCGATGGTAAACTCGATCTCTCGCTCTGGCGGCATCCCTGGAAGCTCTTCTGGGAAAACATCTGGAAACTCTTCGACTATCCGAGGTAACTGCACTGCTGCTACTGCCATCCGCAACACTGGAGGAGAAGGTTCAACTTCGCCTCGGGAGAAAGAAAACTCTGGCTCGCCTGGAATGCTAAAAATAACCCTGCCAATGTGGCAGTCTATCCTAGCATACTGGTCCCTCAACCAATCCATCCCTAAGACCATATCATAATCGGCCATCGGGAACTCTATTAATCTAGCGGGGAATTCTCTACCGCTAACTACGATCCGACACGAGGAAAACACTCTATCTACTCCCACAAGTCCGTTACCAGTAAGTATATTGAGCCTTACTGATAATGACTCGGGCTCCAATCCTACCCGTGTCGTAAATCGTGCAGACATAAATGAATGTGAGGCACCAGAATCAAATAATACTGAAGCTGGAAAGGTGTTGACGAGAATAGTACCTGCCACCACCTCACCTGGTGCTATTCCTTCCTCTCCCATGGTCAAAGCCAGCACTTGACCATGTCCCCTGGGTACGGGTCCCCTCTGCTGAAAATTCCTCTGCCTGCTCTGGATCAAGGCTTGGGCTTGGGCATACTGCTGCGGTCTCTGCTGCTGGAATGCCTGGGCCTGCGTCGGCAATGGCCTCGAGAACGGGTATTGTAGCTGCTGCTGCTGCTGGATTGGTGCTGGTCCTCTAACTGAAGGACTAGAGAAGGCGGATGAACTCCCTCTGTTCGGGCAATTCCCAACCCTGTGGTCCGGGGCACCACAAACCAAGCACAAACCCTGTGCTCTGCGATACTCTGATACCACATGCCCTGGCTTCCCGCAGTGTGAACATCCCACTGCGGAAGACTGCTTCTGCTTCTGCTGCTGAGGGTGCGTCGGGGTGGAATGCTGAACCGACGTCACTGAGGCCGCCCGCCTCGGAGCTCCAATGGTCAAAGCCCTGGCTGCCGGGGCTGGTGCTGATGACTGATTCATCTGGCCGTGAGATCGCTTCCGACCTCCGGTCCTATCCACGATCCTCTGGGATGTATACTCATGCCTTCGGGCTGCTCTCAACACTGCATCAAAAGTCTGATGCTCAAACTGTTCCACCGCCAATAAAATCTCCAGATGAAGCCCCTGCTGGAACCGCTGGGCTCTATCGAACTCGGTTGCTACCAAGGTGGGAGCAAACCGACTAAGCCTCGAAAACTCGGTCGCATATCCGTCGACCATCCTGCCCATCTGATTCAGATTGGTGAACCTCGTCTGTAGATCATACCGAACTACAGCATCAAAATACTTGGTCTGGAATCTCTCCCTGAATACTGTCCATAAAATAGGGGCCACTAATCTATCGGCCTGCGCTGCCCACCAGCTGCGGGCAAGATCTAATAACTGCAGGCGCACTACGGCCACCTTCTCGTTCTCTGGAGTCTTGGCTGCTTCTAGAATCACCTCTGTGTCCTGAAGCCATGCATCTGCAGCGATCGCATCTTCACTGCCGTCGAAGAAGGGAGGGTTCAAGCGCTTGAAGCTGTTGGCCGCGCTATTACCCTGATGACCTCCTCTGGTCAAAGCATCTGCCACCGCCTGGTGTAAGGCATCTCCGCGACGATCCTGGGAAGCTAATAAGGACCTGATGAGACCCACCAAAGTGCCATCATCAGGCTCTGCTGGCTGGACGGGCTGAACTGGTGGCTCTCCTTCAATAGGCATGACTCTGGAGGCTACTCCTGAATGCTGGGCTTGATCTCCAGGTTGCTGCTGGTTCGCAGGAGGTGCTCCGCCTTGCTGATCGGCAGGTCCAGGAACAATGCCGCTGAAGAAGACGACACAGGGAACAATAAGGAAGGACCAGGACAGATCAACGATACAAGCATGTGATCAGGTCAAGATTACAGGGATTCAGAAGATACGAGCAGAGATCAAGGGCGAATACTGATTGAGACATCTATTCGGTAAACCCTCACATATCTTGATTTACAAGACCTGCATGGGCCACCACTAAAACCATGTCACGCCCCAGAACCAGAATACTGGAGAGCGAGGGCAGACATAGCCAGCTACGTATAATGAAATAGAATCCACGTCACTATACGGTCACGGCTGTCTAGATATATGAGGGTTTAACTACAATCTATCAGTCTCCTATGGTCAAAAACAAGCCTATTGTCTCAATCTCAAGCAATGTAATAACAGTTACAAGATGTCAGAACACCAAATATACAATAGTAAGGCGTCCCATACATTACATATTGGATGATCATGAAGCTAGTCGTACAAAATATCAGGACTAGCAAGAGTTTTAGTCAATACATGATCAACCCTAGGATTTGTCAATCATGTTACAGCCCGTAGGCAGACAGTAAATAAAGGTGCAATACGAGCAAACACGTGCTCGCCGGCTAAACGCCTCAAAAGAATAATTTTACAAATAGAGTGGGAGGACAAAAGAAACCCACTCGTTGCCCTGGTTACGCCTGGTGGTCACCATCGGGCTGGAAGACAGGTGGATCCTCTGGTGCTGCTCCGATATCTGGCCACACAAAACCAGCTGGGTCAGACCCCAGAAAGAGCAAGTGCCACAAAGAAGGCTTCACTTAGGAACTAAAACCAGCATATCACAATTAAGTAGTAAAGGTAATCAAAAGATAGTGATAATAGCTAAGATAACAGTAATATATTGAACACGGAGAAACCATTCAAGTAGCCAGACTGTAACCCTTAAACCAAACAAGGACCGGGGTTACAATCCTTCGCCTGAATAGAAACCCGCCTCAATTACTATTGATAAGGTAACAAGACAATAAACGAAGAGAGGACACAGAACTGCTCCGGAAGCCAGGTTACAACCCTTAAACCAAACAAGGACCGGGGTTGTAACCCTTCGCCTGAACAGAACTGGACCCCTGATCTTTATTGTTAAGGCCAGTATAAATAATCATGGTATTGAAGTAAAGGTAAAACATGACGAGCATGACAGGGGGTTGCAATAAGACAATAAACGAAGAGAGGACACAAAACTGCTCCGAGAGCCAGGTTACAACCCTTAAACCAAACAAGGACCGGGGTTGTAACCCTTCGCCTGAACAGAACTGGACCCCTGATCTTTATTGTTAAGGCGGGCACAATAAGCAGGACGATATATGATAAGATAGCCATGGAACTATTCAGATAGCCAAGTTACAACCCTTAAACCAAACAAGGACCGGGGTTGTAACCCTTCATCTGAACAGAACTTGGTATCCCATCATTTATCGATACAAGAATCATGTCCTGATACAATCTTGTACAGGATCAGGATAAGACTAAGCTGGAATAAACTTCATCCAATCAATCACGGCCAATCAAGAGTACGGCTTGATACTTTTAACTAACTAGGGTTATCACAGGCCTAGTTACTAGCAAGATGCAATGAGATTATCCCAACAGCCACAAGCCCTGCAGACCATCCGGTTATCCGGGTCGAATATCCGTTATGAAGAATGCAACACGTGACTGTATGCTGGAAATGTGCCCTACTCGTCGGTAGGCTACAAGTCCACTTAATGCGCCCAGATAACGGGATTGCCTGTAGCTGGGAATCTCTTCATGACTACTGAATCATTCTAGTTAATTAGCCTTAGTCAATTTCAGTAGGTACCCCTGACCGTGGTACTCAGGGATCCCCATCCTAGACATGATGCAATTCAGTACTGATTTATTTGTACAAACGCAATCGCCCACGGTGTCCAGACCCTTCATACTTGTCATATCAGTTTACTTGTCAAGAGTGCGCCACCGCGGGCCACTATCGTATTCTATTCTTACATTATCATGAATGAGAAAGATTGTATAAAATAACTAATAACATATTCTTGAAGCCAAGGGAAAGATCTACAACTTTCATGTTTTGAGTTTTTCAAGATTCTAGCTACAAAACAACTTAAACAGGCAAAAACAGTAAATTCCTGCACGAATCGGCGCATGAGATTCCTGCACGAATCGGCGCATGAGATTCCTGCACGAATCGGCGCATGGGATTCCTGCACGAATCGGCGCATGGAATTCCTGTACCATTCGGCGCATGGGATTCCTGCACAAATCGGCGCATGAGATTCCTGCACGAATCGGCGCATGAGATTCCTGCACGAATCGGCGCATGGGATTCCTGCACCAATCGGCGCATGGGATTCCTGCACAAATCGGCGCATGGGATTCCTGCACAAATCGGCGCATGAGATTCCTGTGCGAATCGGCGCATGGGATTCCTGCACCAATCGGCGCATGGGATTCCTGCACAAATCGGCGCATGAGATTCCTGCACGAATCGGCGCATGAGAAACTCACGTTGCGTCTTCAATACATGCGCGTAAGAAACCTACGCGCATGACACGCTCGGAGTTAAGGAATGAGTTGCCGGAACTTCACGGCACATGGCCTCCCGGCGCATGGCCTCCCGGGCGCATGAGGTTCCCGGCGCATGGGATTCATCGTCCCCAAACAGCAAGTTCAGCCATGAAAGTTCCGAAAACTTGTAATGGCCATAACTTACTCATCCGGAGTCGAAATCAAGCGAAACAAAAGCCAAAACTGAATGAAATTGAATTCTCTACAACATAGAACCATTAGTTTTCAAAAATAACCAAGTTTTAGAGATCAAAACCAAGAAAACTAAACATGAAGGAACTTAAAACTTAGATCTACAAAAATATAACCATCAAAACCGAAAACTTCCAGTTCTAAAGAGGCTTAGAATCTAGTAAGGAAGAGAATGGAACAATAAAACATGAGATCCATCATGAAGCAAGTTTGCACTTGCCTAAGCTCTCTCTCTCTCTCCTTCCTGGTAGGTGTAGAAGTAAATGTGGAGAAGAAGAAGAATAATGAAGAGAGAGAATGAAGGAATGGGTTAATAAAGGAGGGTGGTGGTGGTAGGTAGGGGTTCTACCCTTGGTTCATGATGAACCAAGGCAACCCAAGCCTAGCCGAACCAACCCAAAACAAACCGAGCCAAGCCAAGAGATATGCAATACAAAATAAAATACGTACACGTATTCCAAGATACGTAATACGAACTACAGGCATTACATCGCCATACGGGACGGTTAAGTTGAGATAGAAGTCGGACCTATGCGAAGTGTAATGTCGAGTAATGACTCGATTCCGAGTGGTATATGCAATACCAATTATGCGAGCAAGTATAGCGAAGTATTGTGTCGATAACGATAGGCTCGATCCTGAGTGGTATATGGAATACCACTTGGCGATATCTATGTTAAACCGGTTGGCAACTTGCGATAGATTACATCGCGACGACTATATTGTTACGATATGTTTGTCCGCAACGGACGGAGTAGTACCAAGACTCGAGTGTAACTGACTTGAGAGAAGTCGATATAAGTATGCTTTGGTGAATTAGTTAAATGAGTATGCGTGAAGTCGTGCCTACGGAGGATACGTCGGACGAGGATTCGCTAAGTATAAGTCGAACGATAGGTCGAGCATATGCGAATGAATGTTACGTTGAGGAAATGGTCGACGCGGTCGAACTTATGTTGAGTTAGTATGAAGACTTCTTCGGAACGAGTTGAGCAGGTACGGAGAAATCGTACGAACGAATTTGGGTTAGTACGATGAGTCGGTAGCACGATTTGGAAGTACGAGTTAGGGATACGAGAATGAATATGTGAAATTAAAATTGTGTCACGACGATGTTAAGTAATTACGACTGAATTGATCTTGATAAGTGCGAGACTTGATTCGTATTCGAGTTCGGATAATGGCAATGATTGCAACGGGTTTGAACTTATGAGAAAGGAAGATGTTCAAGTTATGCATATCGACGATGGTATTGAGGCGTATCAAAGACCATATGCAATAACTTGGGGATACTCTGATCGAATTAACGAAAATTATGTTGAGCATTGTTGTTGGATGAATAAGATGCAAGTTAAGTGGATGGCAGTTTGGATGATAACGGTAGGAACGCTTCGGAGAATTTGAGAGTCGATGGATATTGCTTGGATGAAAACGAAAGTGATTGATTGCTTCGTGGATCACCACTATGTTGACATTCTTGTCTTGAGTGAGTACAACACCGGCCTCGCACATGCGTCACGTCAAATTAGAACGATCATTCTGCGTGAGCGCTGGTATGGTGATTCATCCAGCGAGGATGATCGAACTTGCGAGGCATGGCAAATTTGATATGGACTTGTGGTTTGATGCGAAGGTGAAATTGAGGATTGTGCGATATTGTTGACGGTAGTATACGAGTGACTCGAGTAGTAGTGGCGCATCAGTTGTGTGGGGGTAGACAAATTATGGATGGTATGTCAGATTGGGTAAAAGTCGAATAGGAAATGTCGGTAATTGATTTGGCCCCGCGATAGGATATAGCATGGTTCGTTGTAACTGTCCCTTATTGATGATCTTTC
The DNA here is from genome assembly GCA_029216955.1 of Iris pallida. NCBI lineage: Eukaryota > Viridiplantae > Streptophyta > Magnoliopsida > Asparagales > Iridaceae > Iris > Iris pallida. The sequence goes on from JANAVB010036127.1 coordinate 267,862, forward strand.
ATTATCGAGCGTAGTTTCGGGGCAGATGACCTTAGAAGACTTGACCGTCAAATCAAGTAAATGTTGAAGTCCCATAGGATGACCCTAAGGAAGTCGCGTAGAAATTTTGTCGAGGATGAAAGATGAGGTAGTGCATGTTGAGGATAAGTCTAAGCGAGTGAGTATCGTGTCTCGAAAGTTAGCGAGTACTAGAATCGATATGGTCAAGAAAAGTTATGTTGGATCGAATAGACGTCGAGGAACGTGCTTAGCGTAGAGACGCGGTAAGGCGATTGCAAGAATTCTGCAATGTGCGAGGGTGACGGATAGTAGAACGACCCTAAGAGTTGTGTCATAGATTGGGTGGAGTAACGGTTAGGCTATGTACGTATTGGGCACACGATCGATGTTACGAAATGAACTAGTCGGGATTGATTCGAGAATTGAGTAAAGGATTCGTACTCGGTCGAGAGTAGGAGATTGACGTATCGTAAGAGACCTTGGGTCGGAAAGATTATTGCCTTTGAGCATCGTCGACTCAAGTTGACCTCTTGTGTGTTGGGGGAGCGCGAGCATGATGTCTGGATATGTTACCTAGCGGGGGTAGCTCCAGACGCAACGTATGGATAGAGCGAGAGAATATGGATCACGTACGGATAGTTGCGTGCGAGACTTAGTACGGATTATAGACAAAAGAGTTGGTGACATGTGGACGTAGTCCATGTCGTAGAGGCCAAGCGTTATGAATGATTGGATGAAAGACTTAAATTATGTGAGAGATAGGAAACGGTTGGGCGAATAGGCGTTGCGGAAGCTTGTTACGATCGGATGCGCAATGAATTGATGCAGTGCGTGTGTTAGGTGGCCTGCGAGAAACTTATGAGATCGATGTTACGAGTTTGAATTAAGTTATGTGCTAGATGTTGGAAGATGATCGCATGTTATGGGATGATGCATACGAGAATTATCTGGGAATAGGTGCTAAGATATGACTAAGTCGAACACGGACTGATTGGTGCTTGAGGATTTAAGTTGAGATTGTAAGTTGTCCCGATATCCTACAACTGAGCTTGGCTGAAATGCATATATTGGTGGGACGCCTAAAATATGTGTATGATCCAAACTAAGTTGTATGATTCCAACGATAGTAGCACGAGATCGTGAAGCGATCTGCGCGAGGCACTTGGATTAAGTGTTGGTTTCGGTTCAAGGACGAACCTGATTTTGAGTGGTATATTATGTAATGCCCCGCTTCGCATCGGTGCATTATGATGAGTCGTTGACTCGAAGAGTTGCGTTGACCCGATGAGGTATCGATGCGAATCGATGCAAGAGTTACGTTGGCCAAAGTTATGCTTTGAGTCGGTTAGAATCTATGAATCGAATCGATGCAAAGGATAAGTCCCATTTGAGTAAGTGCTGATTCTAGTTGACCTGGTGTGCAGGCTATGCTTTTACGCTGGACGATAAGAGGTCGGCATTTTGTCTTATGCAATAAAGTGTCCGCGAAACCAAATCGTGGCCTTGCAACGGATTGTGGCATGGGCGCGATAGGCCAAATTGACCGAGTAGTTCAAAGGAATGGCTAAGTCCGGAAGTTAGCTATGCGATCGAGTTATGGAAGCGAGACGCTTCAATTGGCGAAACGGCAAGGCATATCGACTTAAGGTGGGCGGGTTCTTGACTCTCTCTCCCTATTCCTTCACGTCTAATAAAATGTATTATGGTATGCGTAATATGTTATCGAGTTAGCGAGCGTGGCTCGGCAACGAAAGGTCTAAGTATGTGTCGAACACTAAGATAGAACATTGAACAATCGAACAATTGAAGCGACGTGCATCGAGTGCACGAGTCACAGTAGGGCAATGATGGTAGAACATTGAAAGATGATAATGAGATGTGCACCATGTACACGGCTCCGAGAACATTGAACTCTAGGCGTAGAACATTGATTATGGTGCTGAGCGTGCCTTGTGCACTTAAGCTATGAAATGACTAAGTAAATACAGAAGTAGGCTGTACGAATAACATTATGTACGGAACGCGTGAATACGAGTATGAGATGACTAAGCCGTTGGGCATCGTGTATCAATATGGATGTGTTGGGGCATAACGCCGACGGAGCTCCCCATGCGAATGATGGATTATGTTTATGGCACGGGAAACCGTTTATGGCACGGGAAATCGTTTATGTGCGACACTATGTTTATGGAATACGAGATCGGTTGGAATGTTATGGATTGTATGATATGGAACGTATTGCATGGTCAATGGACTCGGATGGCCCGTGCACGGGTGCGGCTTCCCTCGAACGGTTACGTCGGGGCGCCGGGACCGTTCGGCCTAGGAGGGAATTGTCACTCCCTGATTCCGGTATACGTATTTTTAGTACGTATACTGCTTATTTGTATTTACGTATATTTATACGATATTTATTTTGTTGTATTTCTTCATGTATATCCCAAATTATTTGACAAAATAATATTTCGTAATTTATTTTCTGTGATTTTAGTTTACAGTTTTGGCTCTAATTGGGTGACATGTTCTCGGTTCACTTGAACCCGTTGGGTCATCATGAACCAACTTGGTTTAGGCTTTTATATAAAACCCCATTCCTTTTCTCTCCCCTCATTCATTCCTCATAACTCCTCTCATTTACTTCCTTCACCCAACCAAAGGCAAGTATCAACTTGCACAAGGGAGAGATCCATCATTATCATTTTTACTTCAAAATTTTTACCAAAACTTGTTCTTCTCCTCATTCTCTACTAGATTAGAACTCGGAATTTTCTGATTGGAAGCTTTAATTTTTGTAAATCTAAGTTTTAAACATTTTCGGTTTTCCTTGGTTTTGATCTACTAAACTCCATCATTTTCAAGTTTTAATGGTTCTATGTTGTAGAGAATTGAATTTTACTCGAGATTGAACTTTGAAAATTGAAATTTGGTTAAGATTTGACTTAGTTATGATTTTTGGAGTTTTTTAGGGTTCATGGTTCTTCCCTCTCAGTTGAGGGAAAGAAGATGAACAGTGCCCTGTGTCCGCGCCCTCCGCGCGCGCGCATCCCGCGCCGCGCTTATGGGAGGTCCCGCGCCCCTGTGTCCGCGCCCTCCGCACGTGGCGCATCCCGCGCCGCGCTTATGGGAGGTCCCGCGCCCCTGTGTCCGCGCCCTCCGCGCGCGCGCATCCGCGCCGCGCTTATGGGAGGTCCCGCGCCCCTGTGTTCGCGCCCTCCGCGCGCGCGCATCCCGCACCGCGCTTATGGGAGGTCCCGCGCCCCTGTGTCCGCGCCCTCCGCGCGCGCGCATCCCGCGCCGTGCTTATGGGAGGACGCGCCCCTGCACCCTGCGTGGTGCCTGCGCCCTGCGTGGTCTGCGCCCCTGCGCCCGCGTGGTCTCCCGCGCCCTGCGTGGTCGTCATGCGCCCGGCCGTTTTTCCCGCGCCCGTGTGGCCGTCCGCGCTCATGACCGCGCCCTCGCCCGCCACGCGCCCGCGCAATGGAGGTGACGCGCCCGCGTTGGTTGGCCGACCTTGCCTTAGTACCTAGTCAGCCTGTCCCTGGTTTTCCATTTTTCATGCTACCTTGGCTTATATACGTGTATATGTATTGGTTTGTGTATGCGATATATCCTTACGCCTTTTGTCCTGAGCATGAATCTGACCCTGGAGAACAAAGTGTTCCTACTCGCTACATGTGCCTGAATGTCCCGGTTCTCGTTCATGCTTGACAAATGACTCGTAATCCCACGTGGCGTATTGCAATGTTGTAATACACTAAGGAGGGTAGAACATATTGACATACTGATCGGCATGGATCCTCACTTGGGGTACTCGTACTACGGTACGACATTCTAGGAGGATGATCATGCAGGCCACAGCATGAGGATCCAAGGTTTCACCTAGGGCTAAATTAGGCAACTAAATATACTAGATGCATGGGAAGGGCAAATCCCGAGATCGTGTTACACCAGCCGCCTTGAGGTATTGTCTTGACGCGCCGGCTGGTCTCCACGGATACTGTGTCATCTGCAACGAGTGGATGACTGTATCCGATTAATTCCTGCTACATATTATATGTTTTAGCAAGGTAGCCTTACGAGGGACCTGTGCTCAATTCATACCTGTCTACGCGAACCCCTGGGTTGGCTAGCCTTGCTGGAAAGATACGATCTGAGGACTCTGATAATTAATGCGAGGATAACCTCGCCACACTAGAAACTCGTAGACTTGACTGGCCGTGAAAATGACTTGCTTGTATTTTTCTTTTACCTTCCGCGAGTAACTGAGGAAAGCGGACTGTTATGGTGCGTGATCCAACCCATGTTCTTGTTTGATTGTTGGGTTGGTTATCGTACTATGACAGGCTGCGGACCGAAGTTACGAACGGAAGCCTTAATTTGATTGTGATGTGTTACTCCTGTGAATGACTAAGGAACATGGCCTACCGCGGTACGTGATCCAACCCATGTTCTTGTTTGATTGTTGGGTTGGTTATCGTGCTGCGATGGTCTGTCGACCGAAGTCACGACCAGGAGATATTCTTACTTATATCTGTAAACTTATGTGAAGGTCATAGAGTGCGACGCGTCCCGGCTCCATATGGCACCTTTTGTCCTTGTTTGGTTGTAAGGGTGCCAGATGGGTCCGACGATGTAGCGCTACCCTATAGCCGCAGCATAAGCTTTATTCTTATCATTATAACTGGGTTTTATCTTAACTCTTGTGCCCCTTTGGCGGTACTTGCTATTCGGGGCTGACCCCGCTGGTTTTGTTTGGCCAGATTCCGTAGCAGAGCCTGAGGACACGATCTTCCTCCCTGACATCCATGGTGCATACTAGGAGCATGGCAGTTCGGGGACTCGAGTGGGTTTCTTCTCCACCACTCCTGCTTATACTTTTGCGGCATTTAGCCACCGGCACCTGTTAGCCGGATTACTCGATATTTTGTATCGGTACATAATTGTAATTAAACAGACTGCAGCTGTGTATAATTTTGTACTCCTGACTCTCTGAGATAGCTAAATTATAAAGCTAGTCTCTCATGATCATTTTGATGAAGCGTCAGGGACGCCTTACTGCTTTATCTTTAATGTTCATCTATTTGCTGATATGATTTGATTGATTGAGACATAGAACTCTGTGGGACCATAGGAGACTTGATTGTAGCATGTACCCCCTAGTCTCTCGACAGCCACGATCGCCGTATGACGTTACGTACCTCATATGGAGTAGCTGGCCTAGTCCGTCCCCGTATTTCGGTACTGGGGCGTGACAAGGTTTTAGTGGTGGCCCATGCAGGTCCGATATTCAGACTTGTGGGGTATTGCGAATTATTAGGAGTCTCAATCAAAATTTGTTCCCCTTGAAATTCTGTTTCGAATTCTCTGTCCTTGCCTTGATATCTAACTTGACTTGCATCCTTGAAATCTTCCTCGTCCGAACTTGATAATCTTATATTCTTCTCCATAGGGGTGCTTCATTCTCAGTAGCAGGAGAGGCCCATGAGGAAGAGCAGCAAGAGCATGGCTCAACTGGGCAGCAACAGGGAAGAGAACCTTCTCCAGTGCAGGCACGAGCAGAAAGGGAACCAGAGGCAGTACAGCCGCAGGTTATTGAAACTCCTGCAGCACGAGCAGCGACGGCAGTACCAGACGCCGTAGCACTCCTGGAGATCATCCGGGGGTTTCTTGTCACTAACCAACAGCAACAGACTCGGCAGCAGGAGCAGAACGTGTTGCTGAACCAAGGGATTCAGTTAGCTCTTGAGAGGAGTGTCGGGGTTGACTCGGGAGCATCAGGAAGGTTCCGTCGCTTGAACCCGAGGTATTTTGATGGCACGGAGGATGCCATCACTGCGGATGCATGGATTCAAGACATTAAAGCCATTCTTGTGGCAGCCAAGGTTCCAGATGATGAGAAGGTTGACCAGGTCAAACTGGTACTTCAGGATCTTGCCCGCGACTGGTGGGCATCAGAAGAAGTTGGTATAAGACGCCCTGTTCGTTGGACCACCTTCAGTGACAGATTCAAGGCCAAGTATTTTGGCATAGTAGCTCGATATGAGCTCCAGCAGAAGTTCATCAGTCTCAAGCAAGCAGGCAAGACCGTAGATGGGTATGCAGCAGAGTTCTGCAGATTGTGTCGTTTCGCACCAGCAATGGTGGCAACGGAGCCAGAGAAAGCTATGAGGTTCCAGCAGGGACTTCATTTGGAATTATTGCAGCTTGTGGAAGGACACGACTACCAGGCGTTTGACGCTGTCTTGACGGCAGCCCGGAGGCACGAGCTTACCCAGCAGAGGTTGGCATCAAGGGCAGGAGGTCAGAAGAGATCTCATTCTCAGGTTGGAGGAGGAGCAATGCAGCGAACATCGGCACCAGCACCCGGTGTACGTATTCATGATGCAGGAGCGCCGCGGAGGACGGCCGTGTCAACTAATACAGCGCCAGTTCGGCATCAGCAGCCGAGAAACCAGCAACAGCGTCAGGGAGCACCCCAGGGCTGTATATTTTGTGGGAAGGCAGGGCACACGAGGGAGGTGTGCCGGTCAGCGAATGGCTTATGCTTGAGGTGTGGTAGTTCAGACCACCGAATTTCCACCTGTCCTATGATGCAGAGGCCAGGAGGGCCAGCTCAGCAGTTTCCAGCATTGCCAGCTCCGGTGGCAACCCCGAGTGGAGGGCCAGTATTAGCAGTAAGGCCCCTAGCCCAGCGTCTACCAACGCAGGCTCAGATGTTCCGCCAGGCACAGGAAGCCGAAGGCCCGCAGAGGCAGCAACAGCATGGTCGAGGCAGGCCGCAACAAGGGGCTCCGTGGGGCCAGGCTCTCACATTGACCTTGGGAGAGGCTCTAGCATCTAGTGATGTGGTGGCAGGTAAAATTCTCGTCACCTCATTTCCTGCTGTAGCATTATTTGATTCAGGCGCTACTCATTCATTCATCTCTGCACAATATGCTACACGGATTGGATTAGAGTTTGAGGCATTGCCGGAGAGGATGGATATACTCACCGGCAATGGGCTCGTAGAAGTTAGCAGAGTGCACTTTTCATGTCCGATGGAGGTGTGTGGGCATTTATTGCCCGCCTCATTGATTGAATTCCCTTTGAGGAATTTTGATGTTGTTCTTGGCATGGACTGGTTGAGAGACAGTCATGCGACCATTGATTGTAGAGGAGGTAGGGTCATATTCAGCATTCCTGGGATGGAGCAGTTCATCTTTACTCGAACCTTGAAGAATCAGGCCGGAGGCGTCATCTCAGCAGCAGTGTCAGAGCCAGGACAGATTCCGAGAGTGGTCGAAGATTTTCTCAACGTCTTTCCTGATGAGCTCCCAGGGATACCCCCAGTCAGAAAGGTAGAATTTAGCATTGAGTTGAACCCTGGAACGAGGCCTATTGCAGACAGAGTTTACAGAATGTCGCCGTCAGAACAGGATAAGTTGTATCAACATGAAGAAGAGTTGAAGTCTAAGGGATTCATCCGAGACAGTAAATTGCCCTGGGCCGCGCCAGTGATTCTAGTTCCCAAGAAGGATGGGTCGACGAGGATGTGCATCGACTACCGCAAGCTGAATGCAGTAACAGTGAAGAATAAGTACCCGCTACCAAGGATTGATGACCTGTTTGACCAGTTGAGCAAGGCCAGTATTTTTTTTAAGATCGATCTTCGGTCGGGATACTATCAAGTAAGAGTCCGGGAGCAAGATATACCGAAGACAGCATTCAGATCTAGATATGGACATTATGAGTTTTTAGTAATACCCTTTGGACTAACCAATGCCCCCGCAGTATTCATGGATTTAATGAACCACATCTTTCTGCCGTATTTGGATAAATTTGTGGTGGTGTTCCTAGATGACATTCTTGTCTATTCCAGCAGTGAAGAGGAGCATGAGAAACATCTTAGGACTGTCTTGCAGACATTGAGGGAGCATCAACTTTATGCGAAGCTCGACAAGTGTGAATTCTGGTTAGATCACATTTTGTTCCTGGGGCATATAATTTCTGGGGCAGGAGTGTCAGTGGATCCGAAGAAGATTGAGGCCGTAGAGCATTGGCCGGTCCCGAGAACAGTTGCAGAAGTACGAAGTTTCTTAGGATTAGCTGGTTACTACAGAAGGTTCGTGGCGGACTTTGCCAGGATCTCTGCGCCCTTAACGCGTTTGACGCACAAGGATGTAGAGTTTGTTTGGTCAGCTAGCTGTCAGGCATCATTTGAAGAATTGAAGAAGAGGTTGATCTCAGCCCCGATCTTGACGCTTCCGGTAGGAGCGGGAGGCTTTACAGTATATTGTGACGCATCTGGGAGGGGTCTTGGGTGTGTATTGATGCAGCATGGAAAGGTGATAGCATATGCGTCTCGGCAGCTTCGAGACCATAAGAAGAATTACCCGACTCACGATTTAGAGTTAGCAGCTGTGGTGTTTTCACTCAAGTTGTGGAGGCATTATTTATATGGAGATCGAGTAGAGATTTATACTGATCATAAGAGTTTGAAATACGTGTTCACGCAGCGAGATTTGAACATGAGGCAAAGAAGATGGTTAGAACTACTGAAGGATTTTGATGTGGATCTTCAGTATCATCCAGGCAAGGCGAATGTAGTTGCAGATGCACTGAGTAGGAGAGACAGTACTTTTATCTTGACTTCGTAGAAGCACATTCTAGCAGATCTTCAGAATATGGGGATTGAGGTAATTTTGCCAAGGGATATGGGAAGAATGACCAGCATGCAGATTCAGTCAACCTTGGTAGAGAGGATCAGGGTAGCACAAGCAGGAGATCCACAGATTCAGAAGTTGCGGTCAGAGTGTGAATCAGGCCGTAGGAAGGAATTAGTAATTCATGAGGATGGTACGCTCAGGTTTGGAAATAGACTCTGTGTGCCGAGTGGAGACCTTCGGCAAGAAGTTATGTCCGAAGCTCATAGTTCTATTTACTCCATTCATCCAGGAGGAACGAAGATGTATCGAGATATCAGGCAGTACTTTTGGTGGAATGGCATGAAAAGGAAGATAGCGAGATTTGTATCCAAGTGTCTGGTATGCCAGCAGGTGAAAGCCGAGCAGCAGAGACCAGCAGGATTGCTTCAGCCGCTTCCTATCCCAGAATGGAAATGGGAACACATCACGATGGATTTTGTGACCGGTTTACCTAGATCCCCGACTGGTAAAAATGCAGTTTGGGTGATAGTAGATCGACTCACGAAGGTCGCTCATTTCCTTCCCTTTCGAGTTGGACAGACTACTGAGCAGTTAGCAGAAATGTACATGAAGCAGATAGTAAGGCAGCACGGTGTTCCAGTTAGTATAGTATCAGATCGGGATACGCGGTTTACTTCCCATTTTTGGCGGAGCTTGCACCAAAGTTTGGGGACCAAGTTAAGATTCAGTACAGCATATCATCCGCAAACCGACGGACAGTCAGAAAGAACCATTCAGACATTAGAAGATATGCTACGGGCGTGTACATTAGATTTTGGTGGATCTTGGGAGGACCACCTCCATCTAGTGGAGTTCTCCTATAACAACAGCTACCAGGCTAGCATTCAAATGGCCCCGTTCGAAGCATTGTACGGAAGGAAGTGCAGGTCCCCTTTGGCATGGGACGACGTCGGAGAACGGAAGTTGTTGGGACCAGAGATGATCACGCAGACTGTGGAGATAGTTAAGTGGGTCAGAGAGCGCCTTCGAGTTGCATAGGACCGACATCGTCATTGGGCAGATCAGCATCGTAGGCCTCTAGAGTTCAGAGTTGGCGACCAAGTGTTTCTGCGGATTTCGCCAACTCGGGGTATCATTAGATTTGGAACCCGAGGAAAGCTTAGTCCAAGATACGTTGGTCCTTTCAAGATTCTCGCTCGGGTAGGCGATGTGGCTTATCGACTTGCCCTTCCGCCTTCGTTAACTGGCATACATGATGTGTTTCATGTGTCCCAGTTACGTGGGTATGTCCCGGATCCGAGTCATGTCCTCGATCATTCAGAGTTAGTCGTTGGTACCGACTTAACTTACGAGGAACAACCCGTATCTATTTTAGACCGGCGAGAGAAGGTACTCAAGAATCGGACGATAAGCCTTGTCCGTGTTTCTTGGAATCATCACTCTCCGGGAGAGTCAACTTGGGAGCGCGAGGACGAGATCCGATCTCGGTATCCGCATTTGTTTGGTTTGTGAGGTATATCTTTATGCCATAATGACGCGATTCCACATTCACTGCACCTGCTTGTATTATACTTTTGTGATGTAGATAATAACTGCTTGTTAGTTAACTTGCATGTGATTGTGCCTTGCTTGTCCTGATCTTTCAATCCTGTCTTGGCTGGAATTCCGAGGACGGAATTTTTCTAAGGAGGGTAGAGATGTCACTCCCTGATTCCGGTATACGTATTTTTAGTACGTATACTGCTTATTTGTATTTACGTATATTTATACGATATTTATTTTGTTGTATTTCTTCATGTATATCCCAAATTATTTGACAAAATAATATTTCGTAATTTATTTTCTGTGATTTTAGTTTACAGTTTTGGCTCTAATTGGGTGACATGTTCTCGGTTCACTTGAACCCGTTGGGTCATCATGAACCAACTTGGTTTAGGCTTTTATATAAAACCCCATTCCTTTTCTCTCTCCTCATTCATTCCTCATAACTCCTCTCATTTACTTCCTTCACCCAACCAAAGGCAAGTATCAACTTGCACAAGGGAGAGATCCATCATTATCATTTTTACTTCAAAATTTTTACCAAAACTTGTTCTTCTCCTCATTCTCTACTAGATTAGAACTCGAAATTTTCTGATTGGAAGCTTTAATTTTTGTAGATCTAAGTTTTAAACATTTTCGGTTTTCCTTGGTTTTGATCTACTAAACTCCATCATTTTCAAGTTTTAATGGTTCTATGTTGTAGAGAATTGAATTTTACTCAAGATTGAACTTTGAAAATCGAAATTTGGTTAAGATTTGACTTAGTTATGATTTTTGGAGTTTTTTAGGGTTCATGGTTCTTCCCTCTCAGTTGAGGGGAAGAAGATGAACAGTGCCCTGTGTCCGCGCCCTCCGCGCGCGCGCATCCCGCGCCGCGCTTATGGGAGGTCCCGCGCCCCTGTGTCCGCGCCCTCCGCACGTGGCGCATCCCGCGCCGCGCTTATGGGAGGTCCCGCGCCCCTGTGTCCGCGCCCTCCGCGCGCGCGCATCCGCGCCGCGCTTATGGGAGGTCCCGCGCCCCTGTGTCTGCGCCCTCCGCGCGCGCGCATCCCGCGCCGCGCTTATGGGAGGTCCCGCGCCCCTGTGTCCGCGCCCTCCGCGCGCGCGCATCCCGCGCCGCGCTTATGGGAGGACGCGCCCCTGCGCCCTGCGTGGTGCCTGCGCCCTGCGTGGTCCGCGCCCCTGCGCCCGCGTGGTCTCCCGCGCCCTGCGTGGTCGTCATGCGCCCGGCCGTTTTTCCCGCGCCCTTGTGGCCGTCCGCGCTCATGACCGCGCCCTCGCCCGCCACGCGCCCGCGCCATGGAGGTGACGCGCCCGCGTTGGTTGGCCGACCTTGCCTTAGTACCTAGTCAGCCTGTCCCTGGTTTTCCATTTTTCATGCTACCTTGGCTTATATACGTGTATATGTATTGGTTTGTGTATGCGATATATCCTTACGCCTTTTGTCCTGAGCATGAATCTGACCCTGGAGAACAAAGTGTTCCTACTCGCTACATGTGCCTGAATGTCCCGGTTCTTGTTCATGCTTGACAAATGACTCGTAATCCCACGTGGCGCATTGCAATGTTGTAATACACTAAGGAGGGTAGAACATATTGACATACTGATCGGCATGGATCCTCACTTGGGGTACTCGTACTATGGTACGACATTCTAGGAGGATGATCATGCAGGCCACAGCATGAGGATCCAAGGTTTCACCTAGGGCTAAATTAGGCAACTAAATATACTAGATGCATGGGAAGGGCAAATCCCGAGATCGTGTTACACCAGCCGCCTTGAGATATTGTCTTGACGCGCCGGCTGGTCTCCACGGATACTGTGTCATCTGCAACGAGTGGATGACTGTATCCGATTAATTCCTGCTACATATTATATGTTTTAGCAAGGTAGCCTTACGAGGGACCTGTGCTCAATTCATACCTGTCTACGCGAACCCCTGGGTTGGCTAGCCTTGCTGGAAAGATACGATCTGAGGACTCTGATAATTAATGCGAGGATAACCTCGCCACACTAGAAACTCGTAGACTTGACTGGCCGTGAAAATGACTTGCTTGTATTTTTCTTTTACCTTCCGCGAGTAACTGAGGAAAGCGGACTGTTATGGTGCGTGATCCAACCCATGTTCTTGTTTGATTGTTGGGTTGGTTATCGTACTATGACAGGCTGCGGACCGAAGTTACGAACGGAAGCCTTAATTTGATTGTGATGTGTTACTCCTGTGAATGACTAAGGAACATGGCCCACCGCGGTACGTGATCCAACCCATGTTCTTGTTTGATTGTTGGGTTGGTTATCGTGCTGCGATGGTCTGTCGACCGAAGTCACGACCAGGAGATCTTCTTACTTATATCTGTAAACTTATGTGAAGGTCATAGAGTGCGACGCGTCCCGGCTCCATGTGGCACCTTTTGTCCTTGTTTGGTTGTAAGGGTGCCAGATGGGTCCGACGATGTAGCGCTACCCTATAGCCGCAGCATAAGCTTTATTCTTATCATTATAACTGGGTTTTATCTTAACTCTTGTGCCCCTTTGGCGGTACTTGCTATTCGGGGCTGACCCCGCTGGTTTTGTTTGGCCAGATTCCGTAGCAGAGCCTGAGGACACGATCTTCCTCCCTGACATCCATGGTGCATACTAGGAGCATGGCAGTTCGGGGACTCGAGTGGGTTTCTTCTCCACCACTCCTGCTTATACTTTTGCGGCGTTTAGCCACCGGCACCTGTTAGCCGGATTACTCGATATTTTGTATCGGTACATAATTGTAATTAAACAGACTGCAGCTGTGTATAATTTTGTACTCCTGACTCTCTGAGATAGCTAAATTATAAAGCTAGTCTCTCATGATCATTTTGATGAAGCGTCAGGGACGCCTTACTGCTTTATCTTTAATGTTCATCTATTTGCTGATATGATTTGATTGATTGAGACATAGAACTCTGTGGGACCATAGGAGACTTGATTGTAGCATGTACCCCCTAGTCTCTCGACAGCCACGATCGCCGTATGACGTTACGTACCTCATATGGAGTAGCTGGCCTAGTCCGTCCCCGTATTTCGGTACTGGGGCGTGACAGGAATTATGTGTGGTATTTATGGTGCACAACATTCGGACGGATTACGACCGTCCAGTGCTGTGATAAGCTATGATATCCGTAAGTTTGGGATCCTTCGGATACTGGACTAGCAACCCGTATCGAAGCGATTGTAGGCTTACACATATGAGATGCCAAGTCCATTACGGTGCGAAACACCGTGACCTTCATATAGATAGGGCCGGTGGGCTGAGATGAGAGCTGGGTGCAGGCGTAGGGCCTGCCACCCATTATGCATATGTTTATGTTTATGAATGGTCGGTTGCGTGAATCATATGTTTGCTTATGTTAAATTCTAACCACTGCAGGCTAAGAAAAATGGGACGGCATGAGCACGAACACTATATTTACGTTTATGTTATGGCTAACTGTATTTGCTGCAGGAACACGGTGTGGGACACATTTATGAATATGTGCTATGTATAAGTTTTGCCATGAAATTGATCCTAAGGCTAAATAGAAAGACCACAAAGTAAGATGCATGTTTCACTAAGTGAATAAGTGTTTGGTTTGGGTGCGAGCGGGTCTTGATCAATGCGAAGCGAGGACGAAAGCACTAATCCCACACTAGTTTATGTGCAGGCTCAGGTTATGATCGACTCGGGGCGGAACTTGGCTTGGACGTGTCGAGGCATGGAGTCCTTGGCGTTCAAGAGGAGCTTCCCCATATGCGTTCGGACTTGTGACATGGAGATGTTCGGCCGAAGACTACTTGGTGGCTATAAAGAGGCATAATGTATGGAACAATGTAATCCTTTGTGAGCTAGAGAGATCATGAACATTGTAGCCAATTGGCATATGTATTGGGCTATTCAGAGCCTTGTAACCTTCAGTTCAATATTAATAAAAAGAGATTCTTATGTTACACTCTGTTTTTCTTCCGCTGCTTATGTTATCAAATTGAGATAGTTCTATGTGAACCTGTTATCTTGCCTTGCACGAGCGCAACTCCAGGCTCGTGCGGCATCACGCCCCAGCGAGGACGATGATTCGGGTAAAATCTAGCGAGGACGAGCGATTTCCCGGGTCGGGGCATGACACAAGCCAATATTTCAATCTCATATTGGGGATATGCAATTCTGACTGCAGCTATGTGCCTTCTAAAATGGTTGATTCCACCCATATATGAAGGATGGACTAGCGACAAACCCACCTTACGGCACTTTCGTCCATGATGATCCGTTGCATTCGTGCACAACACTTCTCATCAAGAAGGAATGTTGGGCCAGTCATATAGTGAAGAAGTGTATCTTCATGAACTATTCCAAATACCCTAAGAGAAATAAGCTGATAGGTGAGCAACAAGATGGGAACGTGACTGAGTTGGGGTCACAAGATGTCACTTTCCTCTATAGAAGTTGGAATTAAGTGAACCAAGCCTTGAATTTCTATGAGATAGATGAGAGTCCCCATTTGCTTCTGAACGATGGAGGAGAAAGTTGTTCCTCTGTTGCTTGGGGACAGTAGGAGCAATGTTCTGATAATGGAATCGATGTTTCGACAGTGGAAGCAGTGTTCTGATAAAGAACCACGTATAAAACTTCTTGCGTAACAATCCCTCAACGTCGTTTTGAGATAGAGGGGGAAGTGAGGAGTGGAATCCTTCTTCTTTGCTATGCAAGCTCCAAGAATTAACTAGTCCTCTTATGCACTAAGGCACATAAGCCCGTATCCTTAGAGACATCGGTCCATATGGTAGAACGCAATGTTAGGCACTGCTACTTTGATGCACTTCTCTGTACTATGAAATCAATATCGTCCATTAATTGTGATGGCTTGGTTGAAGGAATTTAAATTGCGATTCACTTTAATTAATTACATTTTTAAAAATTACAAAATTTTCATCTTACAATTGTAAGAAATAAAATTGTGATGGATGTTAAACTAACTATTTGTAGAAACCGCATCGCTACTTTGTCCGTGGGTTTGGACCGCAGTCCTGGTCGCACGTCCATTGGCAGAGTTTGGGGTGGGTGCGCGCGGTCAACCACCAACCCCTCCGGGGCAAAAAAAAAAAAGAATTTCTGCTGTAGGAAAGGCTAGTATATATATGTTCAGAACAGCTTCCCAGCAAACTCCTTTACATCTTCATCTTCGCAGGAAGCAGAAGCGTACGAAGCAAAACCCTCAAGTTCAGACAGGCTCCTCCCTAGGTGCAGAGCCATCTTCATTCGAAACAGCTCTCCATCTTCCCTCTTCTGCACGTCTCTCTCCCCCAAGTTGCTCTCAATCTCCTCTTCAAGACGCACGTAGTAGCCAGCGCATGGAGCTTGGTGACAGAGACCAGCTCTTCTTCTTCGTTAGCCTGCGGTTGGATTTCTTTTACGAGTGCCAACTTGTGATCCATGGTCATGACCTGCTGGGATGGCAGCTTGGGAAGGGACATGCTGCTGCCATTCTTCCTCGTGGGATTGATAGGTGCATGGAGGCTAGCCCGAAGCCTTCTGCGTCGGCAAGGGGGGGCTGATGTTGCTGACAGTAGTAGCAAATTCTGAGCTTGTAGAGCTGCCATCTTGAGTTCTTTGCTTTGGTGAGAGAGGAGCTTATGTTAGTTATTGGATTGTCGCTGTGTGTGTATATATACTGGTTGCTTGAAGTCGTTGTACTCAGTAAAATTCAGAGGGGGATGGAAGGAAAGTGTCAAGAGCTGGAATTTTCATTTGGTAAAATTGAAGACTGGTTCCTTGTGTTTGAACGGTCTGCTCAATCAATTTCTTAGGCACATCACGGATGGCTCCTGTATAATTAAGTTCTCCCAGTATGAAAATATATAATTAATCTATAACGTGGAGTTAAGTAAGGATGAGTGTGCATATCTTGACCAAGAAGGTACATCAGCATGAGCCGTCGAGCCACTGGGCCATTTTTTAAATATCAGTTTTAGATTGTTATTTCTGGGACTTGACCAAAGATGGTAGAACTAGATATCGAGATCAGAGGTTCAAACAAACGTTCCCCTTCTGATTATTCTCGAGATCCACGAGGAACACTATAATATAAATCTAATTACAAAAGCAACAATAATCAGAAAATAAATCTCACGTTCTTCCTTGTAATCGCAGTTGCAGATGGACAGAACTGAGTTACAACTCAGAGAAAAGAGAAAAAAGAAGAAAGAAGAAGAGTAAAGGTTCTTGCTAAAGAAGAAGAGTAAAGGTTCTTGCTGGGGTGATTAAGTTCACCGTTGCTCAAAGTAAGATTCGCTCCACCACGATCTGCTTCCAGTAACCAGCAAGTTCACGAAGAACTTCTGGAACGCTCGTAAGTCAATATTTGAGACTTGAACGGGCTTCCTGGACTTTACGGACTCCCTTAACTCTCTTCTTGGTGCATCTTCCAAAGGAGGCCAAGGGGCTCTATTTATAGAGTGGAGTGAAACTTCACCTTTTCTACTATCCGATGTAGGACTAAAATACCAATACTCAAAAATAGAGTTTGATATTTTAGATCATCCCACAATCAGCATAGTAGTGTGCCAGTCTACGCCTACCCCCCGAACACTCCCGTGCATGCACGAGACAACCTGGAGTCCGTATCCGAGTCCGAGTCCGAGTCCGCACAACAAAAATCAACTTGCATCCTTGTTGGAATTAATCTTTTTTCCTTCTAGGAAAATACTCCCACATGGCACACACTTGTATCCCACCACACCTCATGTGCACATCTCAACACAAGCAATGCATTATATTGAGATACTCACCATTTGGTGTAGCCGATGTGGGACTATCTTTTCTAGTCTAAAGGCAAAAATACTAACAATCTTCCACACATCTCAATATATGGGTTGAGCGTTCCTCATAGTGACTGTCCATCATGCATTAGGAGAGATGTCGCTAACGACTTGAATCTTTCCGCATGGGTCAAATAACAGTATGATACAATAATGGAGTAAGCCTTGAATTCTGCACCATGACTGCAATTTTTTTCACTCACATAATGACATCAGCTGTGCTTCCGGTTGCACATTAAAGGCCTTGTGCATGCCTGGTTTCGGTGTATGTATCTTGGGCGTCTAAAAGTTTACCCTCAAGAGACGGCCTGAATCTCTTTTCATACATTCTAGGTGAGTTCTTTTAAAGAGTCCTTTGGCATTAAGCCTTGCGCTTCCTTACGGTGCTACTCCGCTATGACATGGCCCAAAGCCGAGACTACACCTCATCGTGGTGTCACGCCACTGTAGCATGAGGTCCCAGCCTCTTTGTTGTCACGCCCCGAATCGGGGAATCTTTCGTCCTCGCTTCGATTCACGCCGAATCATTCGTCCTCGCTAAGGCGTGATGCCGTACAAGTCTGGTGTTGCACTTGTACAAGGCAAGAATGTGCACTGTTATATCATTTAGAAACATTTGAAATCCAGCCACATTTTAGAAATATTGAGGACACAATATAGGAAGAAGAAATACTCATTTTTATTGATAATTGTAGTCAGAATACAACTTTTTTTGATAATATTTGAAATGCCATTTCGGCAACATTGATTTATGAAAAGAAGTACAACTGATAGGCTGTCATGAAATAACTTCCCGTTCCATACATCATGCCCCTTTAGTACTTTGAAATATAAGCAGCTATCTTTGAAAACTCCGCAATACTTTGTGCGTCTTTTAGGAAAAATAACTTGAAAGGAAACAGCAGTTCAGAAAGCTTTAGTTGCGAGGTGCGCCCGAGCCTTCTCCAGGACCTGTGGAGGAGGGGTCAGCACATTATAACAATGCTCTGGTGAGCCCCGTTGGCCCACTCAGCTAAACCAACATTTTATTAATGACAAGCATTTACAAGATATGAACTTATTAGGGATAGGCAACATCTAGAGCAAATCACAATTCAAATGACATGGTATTTCATGAAACCATGTTTACTTTACCGTTGGCCGAATCCAGCTTTCCTGCATAAGATACAGGATAATAGTAATAATATACTTACCGCCCCTGCATAAGACATTGATTAGCATACATCCTTACAACATGACCACTGGTGGTTGTGTACCATATTGACGTGCCATATAGGACTTCGTACTGGTATGCGGTTGACCATTCACCAGGTTGCGAGCCCGAATGAAGGTTCCGATACCGTGCTACCAAAGCACTAATTCCTCCTAGGCCGACTCGATCCCACCACCGCAGTACCGTTCGAGGAAATCCTTGTATACAAGTACGTCTATGGTCATACGAATGTGTGTCCGACTCGATAAACATTGTGT
This sequence comes from Iris pallida, assembly GCA_029216955.1. Lineage (NCBI taxonomy): Eukaryota > Viridiplantae > Streptophyta > Magnoliopsida > Asparagales > Iridaceae > Iris > Iris pallida. The sequence continues at coordinate 286,344 of JANAVB010036127.1, forward strand.
GCATAGAATATTAAGTACTAAGCAACATGTTTATTCACAACATTTCATATCTCATCATCATAGGCATCAATTCATCTCAATTTAATGTTTAAGGGACAAGCACAATCTTAATGTTGTTAACAGTGTAATCAATTCTTCAATGTTCAATGTTCAATCTCTAGCCTCTTAGTGGTATTGACTTGTGGCATTAGCAACTTGATATCGATCAACGGATGTTGCAAGACAATTATTTAGTTGGCATGAAGGAATAGCGAGAGGGACAATACCACCACAGAGATCCACACTCACCAATTTAGAGAATCGCAGAGAGAGAGGAACACTTGCACGCTTAGCCTTCCGTCACGCGTCAGTCTGCATTGGCACCAAAAGCTTGGTTAATATTCCTTCTCGTTATGTTCTTTTCTCTAAGAATTCTCAAGAATGATTGCTATACAAATCGATGAAAACGGACAAGAATCAAATCATCGAAAATCATTCAGAAAAGCATCCATCAAAACCAAGCAACAAAACCAGCAGCAAAACATCCAGAGAAAACTATTGGACGTATTTCAAGAGAAACCAATCCATTAGTTGGAAAGGTCCTTATGCACTTGTCCGTGATCGATTCGGTGCCAACGGTAAGTTTTCCCAATACTCGGTTTCGACCGAGTTAGCCAAGCCACAAGCCTTACATAGTGAACCGCTAGGATCGGGACACTACATAATATACCACTAAGAAAAAGTTTTGTCCTCGAAACTTAAAGCAAAAGTCCTACCTCCAAATTATCAAACAGCGAGGGGTATTTCACCCGCATCTCTTCCTCTAGTTCCCACGTCGACTCCTCGACCGCATGGTTCCGCCAAAGTACGTTGACCAAGGATACTGTCCGATTCCGCAAAACTTTCTCCTTTCTGTCCAAAATTTGGACAGGCTCTTCAGTGTAGGATAGGTCAGCGCTCAGCTGCAGCTGATCGAAGTTCACCACATGACTTGGATCATGCACGTACTTTCGTAGTTGAGATACATGGAAGACATCGTGCACATCAGCCAGAGCCGGAGGTAGTGCAAGTCGATAAGCCACTGAGGCTACCTTCTCCAAAATCTCGAAGGGTCCAACGAATCTCGGGCTTAGCTTTCCTTTCATCCCAAACCGTATCACACCTCGCATGGGTGTGACCTTCAAGAATACATGATCACCTGCCGCGAATTCCAAAGGTCGTCGATGTACGTCCGCATAACTCTTCTGTCGACTTTGAGAAACTCTAAGTCTTTCTCGAATTAAGCGAACCCTCTCGACGGCCTGTTCCACAAGTTCTGGTCCGAGCACTTTCCATTCACCGACTTCATCCCAACATATCGTTGATCGACATTTACGTCCATACAAGCTTCGTACGGGGCCATCTGGATACTTGTCTGATAACTGTTGTTGTAGGCAAATTCTGCCAATGCGAGATGTGCGTCCCAATTTGTCTTCGAGTCGAGCACACACAATCTCAACATATCTTCAAGAATTTGATTTACTCTCTCTGTCTGAACATCAGTCTGCGGATGGTATGCCGTACCGAAGTTCAACTTTGTGCCCATTGCTGAGTGCAGACTTATCCAAAATCGCGACAAGAATCTTCCGTCTCTATTTGACACTATAGAAGCTGGCACCCCATGTAATCGGACAATTTTATTTATGTTGATCTGAGCCAACCGTTCTACTCCCCATGTAACTTTTATTGGAATAAACTGTGCCGACTTGGTTAATCTATCCACGATAACCCAAATCGTATCATTTCCCTTCTGAATTCTTGGCAAGCTGATTATAAAGTCCATACAGATATTATCCCACTTCCACAGTGGAATAGCCAAATTTTGTAGTTCTCCGCCTGGCCGTTGGTGTTCGGCCTTCACTCGTTGACAATCTAAGCATTATGACACAAATAGCGCCACATCCTTCTTCATGCCAGGCTACCAAAATGTTGTGCGCAGATCCTTATAGATTTTTGTGCTTCCCGGATGCAAGGAATACTTCGCGAAATGAGCCTCGGTCAGTATTTCCTTCCTGATATCCTCATCCTTAGGGACGCACAATCTCCCCTTGACACGAATAATGTCATCTTCAACGGTAAAGTCTGACGCCTTTCCTGCTAGAATCAACTCGCGTATCTTCTGCAGAAACGGGTCATCCTTCTGAGCAATCGTAATCCTTTTCTGGAGACTCGGCTCAAGCTGTAACTGAGCCAGCTACACATTCTGCGGACGGATCCTGAACTCGATGTCCATCTCTTCAAGATCTCGTAGTACCTCTTTTGCTATTGTTAGGGACCCAACAAATTTTTGACTCAAGGCATCAGCTACCACGTTTCCTTTACCCGGCGTCTAAGAAATTGTCAAGTCATAATCTTTGATCAATTCTAACCAACGCCGCTGCCTCAAATTCAATTCCTTCTGCGTGAATGTGTAATTCAGGCTTTTGTGATCCGTGAAGATCTCGCAGGACACACCATAGAGATAGTGTCACCACAATTTCAACACGAACACAATCGCCGCCAGTTCTAAGTCATGAGTTGGGTAATTCTTCTCATGCTGCTTGAGCTGTCTCGACGCATAAGATATTGTCTTTCCACGTTGCATGAGAACACATCCCAAACCAATTCCTGATGCGTCACTGTAGATCTGAAATCCCTTAGAGCCCTCTGGAAGTGCTAAAATTGGAGCTGTGATGAGCCGCTGCTTGAGTTCTTGAAAACTATTCTCGCAGTCGTCGGTCCACTTAAATACGACTCCCTTCTGAGTGAGGCGAGTCAAAGATGAAGCGATTCTTGAAAAGTCTTTCACAAATCCATGGTAGTATTCGGCTAAACCAAGGAAACTCCGTATCTCACTAGCTGATACAGGCTGCTTCCAGTCTACAACTGCCTCAATGTTCTTTGGGTCAATGGCAACACCTTTTGGCGAAACAACATGTCCTAGGAACGACATGCTGTTCATCCAAAATTTGTACTTGCTTAGTTTTGCATACAGCTGGTTGTCTCGCAGCGTCTGAAGTACTTCTCTCATGTGCTCGACATGAGTCTCCCTGTCCTTTGAGTAGATCAAGATGTCATCGATGAATACAACAACAAACTTGTCTAAGAACGGTCGAAACACTCTATTCATTAGATCCATAAAGGCTGCTGGAGCATTAGTCAAGCCGAATGGCATGACCAAAAACTCATAGTGTCTATATCTCGTACGGAATGCTGACTTAGGGACATCCTCGGGTCTGATCTTCAACTGATGGTATCCTGAACGAAGATCGATTTTAGAAAACACGGTCGCCCCTTGTAGCTGATCGAACAGATCATCTATCCTTGGCAAAGGGTACTTGTTACGGATGGTTGCTTTATTCAATTCTCTGTAATCGATGAACAGCCGCATCGTCCCATCCTTCTTCTTTACGAACAGCACTGGAGCTCCCCATAGAGATACACTTGGGCGAATGTATCCTCGATCTAGTAATTCTTGTAGCTGTACCTTTAATTCCTTCAATTCTGTCGAAGCCATTATGTACGGTGCCTTTGATATCGAGCGAGTATCCGGGAATGTATCAATTGTGAATTCAATTTCTCTATCCAGCGGCATTCCAGGTTTCTCGTCCGGAAACACATTAGAGAACTCTGCCACAATTTCGGTCTGATTCGAGCCTACACTCTTCATCCGAGTGTCTTGAACAGAAGCGAGAAATCTCTCACACCCTGAGTACAGCATGTGCCTTGCTGTAATTGCCGATATTACCATAGGTCCTTGGAACGCCGAGCCACACGAGTAAGAGAATTCTGTTTCTCCGGGTAGACGAAACACAACTCTCTTATCCGCACAGTCGATTGTTGTATGACATGCACTGAGCCAGTCCATTCCCAAAATGATATCGTACTCTTTGATGTCGAGTACAATTGCGTCCAGAGATAAAGTCTTGCCTCCAATTTTAATGTAGCCGTCCCCGCAAATCAAAGTTGCAGGCATATCTACTCCCGAAGGAGTGCTAACACAGAAAGTTGTCTTTAGTTGAGTCATACAAAATTTATTTTTCGTTACAAAATCAGACGAGATAAAGCAATGAGTAGCACTAGAATCAAAAAGTACTCTTGCAGGTATGCCTTTATACAATAACATACCTGTTATAACATTCTCTGTGGTCTGGGCCTCTGCCTGAGTCAAGGCATAAACCCTTGCTTGCCCCCCTTGTTGTTGATTTGGTGTATTCCCAGTTGGAGCCGGTAAAGCTGGTGGCGCTTGGCCACGATTTTGGTTGTTATGTTGGCCCCGGTTCTGATTGTTGTTATGTCCACGATACTGATTGTTGTTATTTCCACGATGATACTGATTCTCTCCTCTGCCTCTACAGTCAACTGCCCTGTGGCCAATACCTCCGTATTTGAAACACCCAGCACGACATTCTTCAGTTTTGTGCCCCATCTGTTACATTTATTGCAACGTGGCAACTGCTGCTGAGGTTCCCTGTTGTCCCCTGTGTTATGACGCTTAGGTGCGTCATTTCTTCCTGTAGACCAAGGTCATTTCTGATTATTGTTGCCTTGGTTGCTCTGCGTTGTCCCACGACTAGCTGGTGGATGGAATTTCTTCATCTCGAATGCAATTTCGTACGCTTCCCTGTATGATGTACACTTCCGACTTAGCACATCGCGCTGCAGGCCCTCATTCAAGCCTTGCACGAATCTTCCTCGCTTGGCGTCGTCATTCGGTACCATGTACCCAGCGAATAAGACCCTCTTCAAAAATTCAGTTTCATAATCATCTACCGACTTACTGTCCTGTCGAAGTGCTACGAACTCATTCTCTTTTTGTTGACGGACAGCTGGTGGAATGAATTGTGCAATAAAAGCATGTTTAAAGGTCTCCCAAGATATCTTCGTATCCTGACTATTTCTGTAAAGTGCATGTCTCTGCGAAATCCACCATTCCTGGGCCTTGAGACGAAGTTGTACAGCGGTACACTCCACTCTCCTACTGCCCTGAATCTCCAACATTCGAAAGTAGCGCTCAAGTGTGTTCAAGAAGCCCATCACCTCATCTGGCCGCTCTCTCCCATTAAACTCAGGCGGGTCGCAGCTCTTAAATTCGGAGAACTTGAAGCTCGTTCTCTTCCGTATCGGCGTTTCAGGTTTCTCTGTCGGCACTTCTACGGTCTCGGTTGCTGCGGCCTTTGCAGAAACATTGGAATCGGCCGTCAGCTTGGTGACAATCTGAGTTAGACTATCCACTTGCTTTTGTTGAGCATCTTGCTGCTCCTGAAACTGATATTGAAGCTGCTCTTGAAGCGCGCGATGTTGAGCTTCGTTCTGAGCCTCCATTTGTTTAATCAGTTTCTCAATTGGGTCAGACGATGAATTCATCTTTGTGCTATCACCCTTGGTCATTCTACAACAAAGAAATAATTCCATTAGCACTCATAAAATATTTATGGGCTTATTGTATGGAACATTATTTCATGCCAGCGCTATCGACACCATCAATCGAGAAAATTTGCATAAAGACTTCCTTTTTGAAAATATTTTTGAAATCTGAGGATTTGAAACCGTGATCTGATACCAACTTGTCACACCCCAATTTGGGGAATCTTTCGTCATCGCTTCGATTTGCGCCGAATCGTTCGTCCTCGCTAAGGCATGATGCCGTACAAGTCTGGTGTTGCACTTGTACAAGGCAAGAACGTGCACTGTTATGTCATTTAGAAACATTTGAAAGCCAGCCACATTTCAGAAATATTGAGGACACATTATAGGAAGAAGAAATACTCATATTTTTTTTATAATTGTAGTCAGAATACAACTTTTCTCGATAATATTTGAAATGTCATTTCGGCTACATTAATTCATGAAAAGAAGTACAACTGATAGGCTGCCATGAAATAACTTCCCGTTCCATACATCATGCCCCTTTAGTACTTTGAAATATAAGCAGCTATCTTTGAAAACTCTGCAATACTTTGTGCGTCTTTTAGGGAAAATAACTTGAAAGGAAACAGCAGTTCAGAAAGCTTTAGTTGCGAGGTGCGCCCGAGCCTTCTCCAGTACCTGTGGAGGAGGGGTCAGCACATTATAATAATGCGCTAGTGAGCGCCGTTGGCCCACTCAGCTAAACCAATATTTTATTAATGACAAGCATTTTAAAGATATGAACTTATTAGGGACAGGCAACATTTAGAGCAAATCACAATTCAAATGACATGGTATTTCATGAAACCATGTTTACTTTACCATTGGCCGAATCCAACTTTCCTGCATAAGATACAGAATAATAATAATAATATACTTACCGCCCCTGCATAAGACATTGATTAGCATACATCTTTACAAGATGACCACTAGTGGTTGTGCACCATATCGACGTGCCATATAGGACTTCGTATTGGTATGCGGTTGACCATTCACCAGGTTGCGAGCCCGAATGAAGGTTCCGATACCGTGCTACCAAAGCACTAATTCCTCCTAGGCCGACTCGATCCCACCGCCGCAGGTACCGTTCGAGGAAATCCTTGTATGCAAGTACGTCTATGGTCATGCGAATATGTGTCTGACTCGATAAATATTGTGTGCATAGAATATTAAGTACTAAGCAACATGTTTATTCACAACATTTCATATCTCATCATCATAGGCATCAATTCATCTCAATTCAATGTTCAAGGGACAAGCACAATCTCAATGTTGTTAACAGTGTAATCAATTCTTCAATGTTCAATGTTCAATATTCAATCTCTAGCCTCTTAGTGGTATTGACTTGTGGCATTAGCAACTTGATATCGATCAACGGATGTTGCAAGACAATTATTTAGTTGGCATGAAGGAATAGCGATAGGGACAATACCACCACAAAGATCCACACTCACCAATTTAGAGAATCGCAGAGAGAGAAATACTTGCACGCTTAGCCTTCCGTCACGCGTCAGTCTGTATTGGCACCAAAAGCTTGGTTAATATTCTGTCTCGTTATGTTCTCTTCTCTCAGAATTTTCAAGAATGAATGCTATGCAAATCGATGAAAACGGGCAAGCATCAAATCATCGAAAATCATTCAGAAAATCATCCATCAAAACCAAGCAACAAAACCAGCAGCAAAACATCCAGAGAAAACTCTTGGACGCATTTCAAGAGAAACCAATCCATTAGTTGGAAAGGTCCTTATGCACTTGTCGGTGATCGATTCGGTGCCGACGGTAAGTTTTCCCAATACTCGGTTCCGACCGAGTTAGCCAAGCCACAAGCTTTACATAGTAAACCGCTAGGAGCGGGACACTACATTTATAGTGCCAAAGTACCCAGCATTAAGCCTTGCGCTTCCTTGCGGTGTTACGCCGCTGTGACATGGCTCGCGTAGCCAAGACTTTACCCACTCTAGGTACCACTTGGTGGTGTCACACCACTGTAATATGAGGTCACCTGCCTCTTTGTATTGCTGACTACCACACTTTATTCTATAACATTAGGCTACATGCCTATATGCGGTGTTACGCTGTCACGTCCCGCTCCCGTAGGAGCGATCGTCATCGCTAAGGCGTGATGCCGCACGATCCTAGATTGCCCTCGTGCAAGGCAATTTTAGAACGGCCGATTACAGCTGCTGCGACGGGATCGTCGCACAGAAGTCCCAAGCAGAATCATTGAAACATGCAGCAGAAATTTAGAAGCAACACACAAGTATTTCAAAAGTGCTATTTATTGATATTGAACAATAAGATTACAATGGGGCGCAAGGCCCTGATTACAAGTCTCTCAAGCTTACTTTTCTCTTATTTTACAAATCACTCTGCTCTCTCTCATCTCTCGATACAATGCTTCAAGGCGACGAGTGCAGATTGTAGCTCTCCTCCCGGAAATTTTAAAATATTTTTAATTTATTTATTTTATTTAAATGGTGAAATTAGATTATTATAAATAATTAATTAGTTAATTATTACGGTAGATGGTTTTAGCCATGGTTAAGAATTGGAGTGCAAGACGAGTAGGAATCATGGCACGGATAGCGCAGTAGCGTGCCTTGACTAGTGTTTAACCATGGTAGGGAAGGCCGAGCCATAGTAATGTCCTAATTAGGAAAACCATGCGAAGTTATGACATGACCATTATAAATAGTTTACTTATTCATTATTAATATTATTTGACGTCTAGGCGACCCGGTCGCACCAAACTAGTCAAACTGGACCCGAACCGAGCCCAAGCCCATATATAGGTTTCATGTGTGCCAAGACGTCCGGGTTGGCACGTGGTATGAATATGCACATATTTTATAATTTATTTAAATGGTGTAATATTTATTTTATATACATTTGTTATAAGTTATTAAATGGATCTTATAAGTTATATAATATTACCTTTCCAAACCCTTAATACTTTATTTCATTTATCCATCTATTTATTTAATTATGTATTTGTTATTTAATTAATTGTTCATTTATGTATCATCGAATGCATTTACGTAGTAAAAGAATTTATGGTATAAGCCTGGTTTAAGCTTTATATTATTTATATTAATATTTCTAGTACTTATCTGCAGTGTGTATAGATATATATATATGTACTTTTACTTATTATATAAAGACTTAATTTATATAAGAAATAAGAGTATTATTAATATCATTATTATATGATTGAGGTTATCATTAAATATTATTATTTTTAGTTATATGTTGTGAATACATATATGTATATGCGTATATATAGGTATATGTGCATGTGTATGTATATATAAATATAGGTATACGTGTAAGTATATAAATAAATGGGTGTATATGCATATATTAATATATGCATATTAGTATGTATATACATATATGAATGTATATAATTATATAAGTGAATTTTTCATATAAGAAAAAGGAAGAGAATTACTAGGAGCCGGCCCAAGAGGACACAACAACCACTCCAGGGGTTCAGCCCGAGCGGGCCCCTCTCTATTTCCCAAACCAAAACACAGCACCCCCGAACTGAACTTGGTTCAGTTTTTTCCGCCAACACAATATAAGAGAACCGAACAGAGAGTTTCGGTTTCCTCTTGCAATACATACATCGAGAGTTCCTCTCGTAAACAAATCTCGAAACCCTAAACCACCCAGACCGCCGCCACCACCCTTGCGCGCCCACGGGGGCCTCGACCGCGCACACCACCGCCGTAGGCCACCGCCGGCCGGCGCACGCGCGCTCAGGCGAAGTTGACAGCAGACAGCGAGCGCATATGCGCGTGTGAGAATACAGCAAGTACAATCGGAAGCTCGACTTCACGATGAGATTCCCGTCTCGTCCCTAGACCGATTCTCGATCTTCCAACTCCGGTATGTACCCAATATAACCGTCTTCGGATCCTTTCAATTAGTTTTAATTGTAGTACCTTGGGTTGTCCAAGAAATCGACGCGAAGTCGGCGAAAAACCACCCCGAAACAGAACAGTTTCATAGACCAACTACCTTACTTTACGCTCAGTTCTCTTCCAAACCAGGAATTGTTTTGAAAATGTACTTGAAGGAAGTTGGGGACAACCTATAGGACAGAAAAACCCTTCTTTTACTTTTAATTAATTCGTTGTATTCGTCAAATAAAATCTGTTTAAAGTTTACTAAAAATCATGTTTTCAGAAACTAAAAATCATCCACTCGACGTCCGTCCCGCCATTCCGGGCGACGTGGTCATGCACCGAAGACATTGAAAGCTGCGTAACGGCTTCGTGGTCATGTGTGCTTTGACGGAATTCAAATTGGTCGCGTGTGTGCGACGAATTCGACGCGTATCCGTCGAAATCGCCCCGTATCCGTACAATACAAATTCAGTCATAACTTTGTGCACGCTCGTCAGATCGAGACGCAACTTGCGTCAACAGGACCGTATCATTTTTTTGGTCCTGCATGCCAAGTTTGGTCCGATTCTGAGACAGTTGAATTCGACGTCGTTTTGTGGGCCCCACGGTCCCACTCCATGGGCAATTTTGTGCACGGCCGCCGGAATCCAACTTTGGACATACGGTTGGGTTTGTATCGGAAAACTGGATTCGTAGACATGTAGTTTGACGACTTTAGAGACCGTTGACTCTGGCACACTTTTCGGTGCAAAGCGGGTCCAACGGCGGACATCGTTTTGGCCCAAAATTACCGTTTTGTCCCTGTGTCCAGAATTGGACTTAAGGACAGGCAATCCTAGCTAATTTGACTATTTTAAGATCATTGGTATTGTTTATTTCAGCTTCCAGGGACTGTTGTACGGGTTTTGACTATAGTGGCACATTGAGTAGTTCAGATTGTCGATTTCACCAGCAAAGGACCACAGACGAGTACAGTTTATTATCTGCATTTCGATATTGATCTTTACTATATTTCATTGATTAGTCATTGGTTATGTGATTCTTTTATACTCTATTATAAATTATTGAGTCGGGAATGAGAAGTACCAAGGATGTGTGATCCGACCATAGACCGTGTTTACTTTCATGCAGTAGATCTCGTAGACATTGTTACTTTTATGCAGTAGATCTCGTAGACCTCGTTTACTTTTATGCAGTAGACCTCGTAGACATTGTTTACTTTTATGCAGTAGACCACGTAGACATTGTTTATTTTCTGCAAGTAGACCTCGTAGACATTGTTTATTTTCTGCAAGTAGACCTCGTAGACATTGTTTAATTTCTGCAAGTAGACCTCGTAGACATTGTTTATTTCTTGCAAGTAGACCTCGTAGACCGTGCAGTGTAGTACCCCAGACCGATCACATATCAAAGGTACTTCTAACGGTGGAAAGTATATTGGTCTATATATTACTATTGATTTTTCGTACGGCTTTACTGTTATTTTCAAAACTCATGATAGATGCCTAACGTTTGTCTTATAGTCATTTTCTTTATTTGAAATTGCATTCAGTGAATTGTGCTCGTTCCATTCCTGACTGGAAACCAACATTTTCAGGTTAGCCGTAGATTTTCTTAGCTTGGGGAGTGACGGGGATACTTGCAGACAAAAGCCTAGAGACTAGCTAGATAGTTGAGTTGTAGCCATTCTTTTATTTGTACAAGTTTATATTCTTCTTCAAATATAAAACTGGTAATCAATGTAAGTTAAATTAGTTTCTGTGAATGAGCATTAGATTTTTGTGATTTTGATCTTCATGGCCGTGACAGCGTTCTACCGCCGACACTGCGGCGTAGGCTGGCTTGGACACGTCTCGTATCCGTTTAAAAAAAAACGGGTGCGAATCGTGACAAGTTTTTTGTGGTGGCCCATGCAGGTCAGTTTTTGCAAAATATTGCGAACTCGTGATGGTACATTAGTCGTACTATTGCGAGCCTGCGACTAGGAAATGTTCATTCACAAACTAGGATTAAAATAATTTAGAAGAATAACTAGGACTAGGAGTCCCTTGTTCAAATTGACCTTTGGGTAGTTAAGGTTATTAGATAGGCCATGCAATTTAGATAAAATGCTAGATCCCTACTGATACACTATTGTTTTGATATGACAATATGATCCAATGTGGATCCACTATTTGCTTGGTATGTTAGACTTGCCTAGAATTAAGGAGTTAATTTTGATCTTGATAAAATGTTTAATTTTTGCCACTTTATTAGATATATAATCTTATGTCATGAGCTAGGATTGTCAATTTTAAATTCCCTTTTGTTGTAAGGAACTGGTTTATAATTTTCTGATTCTGTTCTTAGCATATAAATCTCGAGGTAGGCTTGATTCAAAGTTCCCTCAACCCTTTGAAATGCATATGGAATAAAGATTTGGATTGTTCTTGTTTTTCCCTTGTCTTCAGTTATTCCTCCCCGATCAATCCTTCATTTGAGGATTGAGACTCATAGGTAGATGGTTACGCACTCTATCATAATCAATTAGCCTGGAACTCTAGCAGCTCCTTGAAGTCCTTAGGAATATTAGTTAACTCATAAAGTTTAGACAGCAGCGCACTGTCGTCAATTATTTGAAAGTGGAGAAGGTAGGTTCACTGCAGCCAGCAGCGCACTGGCGAAGTACAACCCATAGGAATAAAATCATTTTTGAGGACCATAGGTTATAGAACATTGCTAAAACTATACCGTAGTTGACCTCTTTAGATCTTAAATACCATTGTGTCAATATAGGTAGAGTGTCTGATAGCCTGTCACATTTGAATCACGAAACCAAGGGTTGCCGTAGCTAGAGTATACGAGCAAGGCGTAATTCTCGGTGAAACGATTTCAGATGTGATTACAAGTTTAGGATATTATAGAGAGTAGAGACTGCCCTGTATGACCCTAAGATCCAAAACCAATACTAGTGTAAGTTATGTAAGTCGAGTAGCATGTCTCCCAACCCGTGGCCCTTGTGATCTATTAACAAGGTAATTGATGACAATAACAGGTTTATCCAGACCATAGGAATTAGAATTCCATAACCCGTTAGTCGACCAAGGCCTTATGGACAGGAAGGTAGTAGGAAGACTATATAGGCATGAACACCAGGTGAGGTTTTGATTATCCCAAACTCGAATCACTTACTCCTCCTTCCAAAAACCTCGTCTATTTATATTTTGATTATCTGGACCAACGCTGCTATTACAGCCTTGTTTTTGCAAGCTTACTCTTTTATCGAGCTTGATTCGAGACATATGTTTATTGGGGACGCCTGCTAACATATTGTCTAATCAGAATCAGTGTATTACGGTCTGATCAACCATGATGAATTTGGTTCGCTTTTTATTTAATTATCCTACGTGGATTGAGATGTAGATGTCTCTAGGATCTCATCCGCGACTGCTTCGACAATTCCTCTTGAATTATATATTCGCCTTTGAACCACGTAATTGTGTTCAGTGACATCTCCCTTGAACCCTTCATTGTTTTGTCTTTCATTGATTGGAGAGACGAAAGCTCGTGATTGATAGATAGATACATAGTATCCCCATGACCATGATAGTTGTATATGTAAGTGTAGCTACCATCGGCCAGCCCTGTGACAGAAACCTTGCCACCATAACCTAGCTTCTAAGGTGGGTAGACTGTAAGCCTTCTAGGAATATACGAGGAATACCGATTGATTAGAATAATTTTCCCATTAGAATGATAATTAGTGCCCCGTGAACTCCCACTTTCCATTTAGGTGATTTTGTGTCCCCGGCCGTGCCATTAACATTTGGAGCACGAGACTAGCTGTTACCTCCCAACAAATTTCCTATGTAAGATCTAGACAAGTCCACCTTCATCTAGGTATATCATGTCCCACTCAAACCCGTTCCCTTGTACTCTATTTTGTGCTACGACTTTCAGGTTAAAAAGGACTAGCTATAACCCTTACCATAGTACCGGTAAATTTTTCGACTACAATTAGAGACTCAACCTCGACTCATTTCCTTCGACCCAATATAGGGTAGTGATCTACTCGAAGCCCATTACGGACACGCCACTAGTGTGCCATCCAATTGAGGCCTCATGTGCTACTTAAACACAAAAGTCACTGAAGGTGCATTCGGAGTTATGAACCTAGCTAACCAACCCGACTAGCAACTAACTCAATCCCTTGGGTAGTAACCTATTCTAGAATACCCTAACCTAGTAGGAATAGTTTTACTTGGGATCTTGTCCAATCAATGTAGATTGAAACCCAATATTCATCCAACCAACGACTGATGTCCAGATAGAGAACCCATTAAGACCACAATCTTGATTTTTCAAATTCTGTTCCAATATGGATCCTTGTTTGAATTAGAATTTCGAGAACGAGACTTTTGTATTGCACGGATGGAAGACCACTCTAAGTAATGAAGGGCTCTTCGACGTAGCAAGTGACTAGACTAGAGTAGCACAATCTAGCAAATAAGTCAAGAGCTTATAAACCTTCTTTTTGTCTACATCATTGGATACCCTCTACCGCTTTGGGAGCTTCATAACCGCTTTTGATTATTTTCCTATCTTTCTGTCCTTCCTATTAAAGTGTGACGAAAGGTCATACTTATTAGAATTTACCAAATATTTCGTAGCTACTTGTGTAATTTTGCTTGTTAAGTTTTTGGACTGCTTGATAGATACGAGAGGATTTTAGAAACCAAATGCCTAGATATTTATTGTTAGGATTGTTAGAAACTAGTTAGGAGATTATTAGACTATAGTTTGAGGAGTAGTGTGACCAAAGGTGAGTAGAAGTCCTCGATGATTCATAGATACGAAATGACAAGGAGGAAGATACAAATATTTTCGAGAAATTAAAATTTGAGGATATTGTGGTAATAGTGAATTTATTTTTATTTTAATTATTATTTATGTTTGACATTTTTAGCATGCCTACGAGTTAGAATTTCGAGGACGAAATTATTTTTAAGGTGGGTAGATTTGTAGCTCCCCTCCTGGAAATTTTAAAATATTTTTAATTTATTTATTTTATTTAAATGGTGAAATTAGATTATTATAAATAATTAATTAGTTAATTATTACGGTAGATGGTTTTAGCCATGGTTAAGAATTGGAGTGCAAGACGAGTAGGAATCATGGCACGGATAGCGCAGTAGCGTGCCTTGACTAGTGTTTAACCATGGTAGGGAAGGCCGAGCCATAGTAATGTCCTAATTAGGAAAACCATGCGAAGTTATGACATGACCATTATAAATAGTTTACTTATTCATTATTAATATTATTTGACGTCTAGGCGACCCGGTCGCACCAAACTAGTCAAACTGGACCCGAACCGAGCCCAAGCCCATATATAGGTTTCATGTGTGCCAAGACGTCCGTGTTGGCACGTGGTATGAATATGCACATATTTTATAATTTATTTAAATGGTGTAATATTTATTTTATATACATTTGTTATAAGTTATTAAATGGATCTTATAAGTTATATAATATTACCTTTCCAAACCCTTAATACTTTATTTCATTTATCCATCTATTTATTTAATTATGTATTTGTTATTTAATTAATTGTTCATTTATGTATCATCGAATGCATTTACGTAGTAAAAGAATTTATGGTATAAGCCTGGTTTAAGCTTTATATTATTTATATTAATATTTCTAGTACTTATCTGCAGTGTGTATAAATATATATATATGTACTTTTACTTATTATATAAAGACTTAATTTATATAAGAAATAAGAGTATTATTAATATCATTATTATATGATTGAGGTTATCATTAAATATTATTATTTTTAGTTATATGTTGTGAATACATATATGTATATGCGTATATATAGGTATATGTGCATGTGTATGTATATATAAATATAGGTATACGTATAAGTATATAATTAAATGGGTGTATATGCATATATTAATATATGCATATTAGTATGTATATACATATATGAATGTATATAATTATATAAGTGAATTTTTCATATAAGAAAAAGGAAGAGAATTACTAGGAGCCGGCCCAAGAGGACACATCAACCACTCCAGGGGTTCAGCCCGAGCGGGCCCCTCTCTATTTCCCAAACCAAAACACAGCACCCCCGAACTGAACTTGGTTCAGTTTTTTTCGCCAACACAATATAAGAGAACCAAACAGAGAGTTTCGGTTTCCTCTTGCAATACATACCTCGAGAGTTCCTCTCGTAAATAAATCTCGAAATCCTAAACCACCCAGACCGCCGCCACCACCCTTGCGCGTCCACGGGGGCCTCGACCGCGCACGCCACCGCCGCAGGCCACCGTCGGTCGGCGCGCGCGCGCTCAGGCGAAGTTGACAGCAGACAGCGCGCGCATATGCGCGGGTGAGAATGCAGCAAGTGCAATCGGAAGCTCGACTTCACGATGAGATTCCCGTCTCGTCCCTAGACCAATTCTCGATCTTCCAACTCCGGTATGTACCCAATATAACCGTCTTCGGATCCTTTCAATTAGTTTTAATTGTAGTACCTTGGGTTGTCCAAGAAATCGACACGAAGTCGGTAAAAAACTACCCCGAAACAGAACAGTTTCATAGACCAACTACCTTAATTTACGGTCAGTTCTCTTCCAAACCAGGAATTGTTTTGAAAATGTACTTGAAGGAAGTTGGGGACAACCTATAGGACAGAAAAACCCTTCTTTTACTTTTAATTAATTCGTTGTATTCGTCAAATAAAATCTGTTTAAAGTTTGCTAAAAATCATGTTTTCAGAAACTAAAAATCATCCACTCGACGTCCGTCCCACCATTCCGGGCTACGTGGTCGCGCACCGAAGACATCGAAAGCTGCGTAACGGCTTCGTGGTCGTGTGCGCTTTGATGGAATTCAAATTGGTCGCGTGTGCGCGACGAATTCGACGCGTATCCGTCGAAATCGCCCCGTATTCGTACAATGCAAATTCAGTCATAACTTTGTGCACGCTCGTCAGATCGAGACGCAACTTGCGCCAACAGGACCGTATCATTTTTTTGGTCCTGCATGCCAAGTTTGGTCCGATTCTGAGACAGTTGAATTCGACGTCGTTTTGTGGGCCCCACGGTCCCACTCCACGGGCGATTTTGTGCACGGCCGCCGGAATCCAACTTTGGACATACGGTTGGGTTTGTATCAGAAAACTGGATCCGTAGACATGTAGTTTGACGACTTTAGAGACCGTTGACTCTGGCATGCTTTTCGGTGCAAAGCGGGTCCAACGACGGACATCATTTTGGCCTAAAATTACCGTTTTGTCCCTGTGTCCAGAATTGGACTTAAGGACAGGCAATCCTAGCTAATTTGACTATTTTAAGATTATTGGTATTGTTTATTTCAGCTTCCGGGGACTGTTGTACGGGTTTTGACTATAGTGGCACATTGAGTAGTTCAGATTGTCGATTTCACCAGTAAAGGACCACAGGCGAGTACAGTTTATTGTCTGCATTTCGATATTGATCTTTACTATATTTCATTGATTAGTCATTGGTTATGTGGTTCTTTTATACTCTATTATAAATTATTGAGTCGGGAATGAGAAGTACTAAGGATGTGTGATCCGACCATAGATCGTGTTTACTTTCATGCAGTAGATCTCGTAGACATTGTTACTTTTATGCAGTAGATCTCGTAGACCTCGTTTACTTTTATGCAGTAGACCTCGTAGACATTGTTTACTTTTATGCAGTAGACCTCGTAGACATTGTTTATTTTCTGCAAGTAGACCTCGTAGACATTGTTTATTTTCTGCAAGTAGACCTCGTAGACATTGTTTAATTTCTACAAGTAGACCTCGTAGACATTGTTTATTTCTTGCAAGTAGACCTCGTAGACCGTGCGGTGTAGTACCCCAGACCGATCACATATCAAAGGTACTTCTAACGGTGGAAAGTATATTGGTCTATATATTACTATTGATTTTTCGTACGGCTTTACTGTTATTTTCAAAACTCATGATAGATGCCTAACCTTTGTCTTATAGTCATTTTCTTTATTTGAAATTGCATTCAGTGAATTATGCTCGTTCCATTCCTGACTGGAAACCAACATTTTCAGGTTAGCCGTAGATTTTCCTAGCTTGGGGAGTGACGGGGATACTTGCAGACAAAAGCCTAGAGACTAGCTAGATAGTTGAGTTGTAGCCATTCTTTTATTTGTACAAGTTTATATTCTTCTTCAAATATAAAACTGGTAATCAATGTAAGTTAAATTAGTTTCTGTGAATGAGCATTAGATTTTTGTAATTTTGATCTTCATGGCCGTGACAGCGTTCTACCGCCGACACTGCGGCGTAGGCTGGCTTGGACACATCTCGTATCCGTTTAAAAAAAAAACGGGTGCGGGTCGTGTCACAGATTCTGTAGGATGGCGATGTCCATACATTATGTCCCGTATAAGTCTTGATTTTACGCAGCCGCACGCTTCGAATCGCCAAGGAACTCAGTGCCTCGACGCATCCAAGCGACCTTTGCATCACGAGCTTCTACCTGTACCTGCACATGGAAACTGTGTGGGTGTTAGTACTCAACTGTACTGGTGGAGTGAGCACCTCACCCACCCATGCAAAACTGATACGTTCATTTACTTTGTGCAGCTTAATCTCTTTTTGATTGTCTTTCTAGTTTTGCCTTAGGATCAATTTTTAAGACAGCGCCACCTTGGCCTATACTTGGCAAGGCAACGACTGGGTCGTGCTATACTTTATTCGTGACTTGAAAACATATTCGAGGCGGTGCCTCGCCGAGTAGAAACTTATACAACTCGGCTGTGCCAAGACTTTCACTTATTTTATGTGCCTCTAGACCATTCTCGTGCCAATGACGTCAAGGGGGACGATTCGTGCTGGTCATGCCAATACACTTGCTCGTGCCCTAGAATCGAGGCCGAGCCTCCCAAGTATCAACCAGACTTAATCAACTTACCTTACGGTCCTTCCTGACTTAACTCGAGACGAGGCCACATTCATGCTGCAACACGTATCCTTGCTATAGCCAACTCTTATGCTCTAGAATGGTGTTGCAACCGTGCATACCCTAACCCGTGTCGATTCAAGGTTAGCGCTTGCTATAAGCGTAACTTGATAACCCAACTCGTAACTTGCTAGTACTCGACACAATCCAAAGGCATACACGCGGATAGCCGCTCTTGCCGACACATCTATATCAGTGGTCACTAGCAATGTCAAGCTATCCTGGAACTTTTTGCATACGGTGATCATTCGTGTGGCGAGGTACGAGCTCCCACCGAATGACCCGCAGCCTATATTGTAACGGTTCACTTCAACGAGTCGTACTGTCGATAAAGGCCGTATAATATCTGCAATTCCTCCTAGGCCGACACGAACCCGGCGCCCCGGGATCGCTCGAGGAATTTTGCCCTTGTGTGCAAGTTGTCCAACGACCATGCAAGACTCAACTCGATCTACCAAGTCCGTCCTTAATCATTGCCATGCTTTCCATCTTTCTATCGAGACTCCCAAGTAGCGGGACCGATCTCATGTGATTCCTTATCGAGACTCCCAAGTAGCAGGACCGATCTCGTGAACGAGGCTTATCGAGACTCCCAAGTAGCGGGACCAATCTCGTGTGCTTCCTTATCGAGTCTTAGCGAGAATCCCATGTAGCGGAAACGATCTCGTGTGATTCCTTATCGAGACTTAGCGAGACTCCCAAATAGCGGGACCGATCTCGTGTGCTTCCTTATTGAGACTTAGCGAGATTCCCAAGTAGCGGGACTGATCTCGTGTGCTTTCTTATCGAGACTTAGCGAGACTCCCAAGTAGCGGGACCGATCTCGTGTGATTCCTTATCGAGACTTAGCGAGACTCCCAAGTAGCGGGACCGATCTCGTGTGCTTCCTTATCGAGACTTAGCGAGACTCCCAAGTAGCGGGACTGATCTCGCGTGATTCTTTATCGAGACTCCCAAGTAGCGGGACCGATCTCGTGTGCTTCCTTATCGAGACTTAACGAGACTTCCAAGTAGTGGGACCGATCTCGTGAACGAGACTTATCGAGACTCCCAAGTAGCGGGACCGATCTCGGCTACAACCAGTCGCGTGGACTTCCTTTGTCCGTGGCATACTTTTCTAAACCAACCGTGGCTCGTGCCTTAGATAGACCTTATTCTCTAGGCGACGCTATCGCTTTGGTCACATACTTTATACGGCGAGCCTTGTTCTCGAGGGACTACGAGACTTGACAACCGCGGATAGAGCAGGACAGTACTAGAAATGGCTTAGATCGACCGACATAACTTTGTCTAACTTAATCGTACAATAACTTGACGAGCAAAGGCTGCGTAGCTTCACATCGAGAGAACATGCCGTACACGCGTTCAACTTGAACAACCAAGTTCTTGGGTTCCTAGACTTAAGCTACAAGCCGTACAATATGACTTAACCCACGGGACATGCGAAGGCTATGCCAAGCCTTGGACGACGAGACCGTGCATACATTATCAAGCATTCACGCGGGCGACGCCTATGACTTAGGCTAATTCGAGTGTTGTGGCAACTTAGCAACTTAGGCCAACTTTTTTCTTCCAAACCACAGGACGAAGGGCCGAGTGTCATTTTAAAGCACGCTGAGCCGACTTCTAAGCAGACCGTGGGACTTTTTTTCCATGTTCTAACACATTCCGACCCGTCAGGATTATTCTCTTAACTATGTGGATGCGTCTCTTTTATTATCAAGCCTAACTTGTGCAAGTTGAAAACATGTGAGTTATTATGTGAAGGCTAAGATGAGGCAAGTTCATCGAAACTACCCTACCTGAACGAGGAGTCGCCTCGACCGAATGAGTCTTCGAACAGCCGTTGCAAGGCTAAGTCCGAACGCCGTCGGCATTTCGATTCCTCTGATTGACTGAGCGGGATGGGACACTACATCATACACCACTCAGAAAAAGTTTCGTCCTCGAAACTAACTGAGTACTTACTTTTAGACCACTTTGATCTAAGGACTACCGTATACACTTTGCCTATGCGTTTTCTCAATCCTAGCCATGCTCGCACTACTATCAATTTCTTCACAACACGATTTCACATTCCTCGATACTTTTTCATTCCTCCAGTCTCATTTGAATTCAACGTATCACTTGGTTGGATCGTGCCCGCATTCCAGGGCGTCCCCAAAATACATGCATTTCAGCCAAGCCGCATAATAGAGAATTCGTCATTCTCACTCGAGTCGCATCGTGCACATATTCAGGCGTCCCTGAAATATATGCATGTCAGCCGAATCTCGTGAGGGGTATTCCTATATTATTGATTCACTCTATCCAACCATACCAATCCTCAAGATCAATCTTTCGATTGCTAACTCTTGAAACAGGGGCGTCTCGCCTAACCGCTAGGCCGTTTCTCAAGGCTAAAGTTAATGTCAGGATTGGAATCATAGTTTCCCAACAATAATGCCAACACTGACCCCAATCCTAGGGTCAAATCAAAGTTGATAATACGGGATTTTCTACCCAAGCGTGCGTCACTCAGATTTCTAACATCGAGCATGATCACCTAATTCGCATCAAGACATTCGTTGTCGTTACGCATATTCGAATCTATTCAAATCACCATTTCTAACCAATTCATGTATTCGATCACGAGGTCGTCTAGCACAACAATTTGTCCCGCCCCAATCTCACGCAAGTTTAAATATCTACGTTGGACATGAATTACCATGCCACGTTCTCGTAGGATAATCGTTCTTATTGGAGCGTAACTCTTGCTTGAGTCTAGACTAATCCATTCTCGATACGCGGATTGGACCTACTCAATCCTCAAGTTCAATCGTCGCAATTCTCGAGTCCACCTTCGCGTCAAACCACAAGTCAAAACAATTAAATTACCACGCCATGCAAGTTCGATCACCCCCACTGTATGAATCACCGTACCAACGCTTATGTAAAGTGATCGCCCTAATCTGGTGTGGCATATGTGCGAGGCTGGAGTTGCGCTCACATAAGACAAGAATGTCAATATTGCGGTTTATCGTCGAAACAATCCAAACATTTTATTTTCATCCAAGCCAAGATCTCGGTTCGATAGTCTGTTTGTCATTCGTTCAACTAGAAAATCCTCGAGCCAAGTCTATCTTTTCTTCGACACACTTTAACATCCCGATTATAGCATCCATTGGAACAATGACATTTTACATGATCATTATTTCTCGAATCAGAGTACCTCTGAGTTATCGCACATCGATCTTTGATACGCCTCAATGCCATCAATGATGTACGTAACCTGACGATCTTCCTTTGCAACAAACTCTGAGTCGTACAACTGATGCTATTGTCCAAATTAGATATACCATAATTCCATTCGACCAAATTCGAAATCATAAGTGCGATCCTCTAGGTTTCCTCGATCAAGACATTCATTTTTATTCATCGTTCCGAATCCTGATTCAATATCGTTTTCTAACTCGCGTTGCCCACTCACAAGTTGTCCGGATGACATCACGTTCGGGACATTCGAAGTTATGACCAACTAAGTGTGACGCGTTCTAAGGCTTTGCATGATCGTATCGCCTCGCCGACATACTCGTTGTTACTTCTAGTCCTCAATTTTGTTCGAATAATTTCCAAGACAGACCATACACCATTCAGGATTCGAGCCATCCGATCTAGTCCTCAATCACGTTCACATTATTTGCTAATATATCTTTCAGATTCGTTCGACGAATCTCTAGCGTAATCGCTCACGTCGTCTCGACGTACTAAGTCGTTCGCACTACTCCTGAAATCCAGACCAATCTTCCGTGTACGCCTAAGCGTTAGTTCGATAGCATTTCCGTCGATATATTAAGTATATCTCCATTTCCGATCGGGCGATACTTAATATCGCTCGCCACTACTTTGCAACGTAAGTTCTAGGTGCGCGACACGCGGTACAACTTAGCCAAAAGGCCGTGTGCATAGCCATCCCGTACGGACTATACTCTGATTTTGTACGCTCATTTGCTAATGTCGACGTAGGACTCTTTAGGCACGCACGCGACTTGATAACTTTAGCATATTTTCTATCAACTCAAGTTTGACACCGTTCGACACAAAGACCATCGCCTATCGATGCGTTCGATTGAACGCTTGTACGAGCTTTTAAAAATATTAGACTTATTGTATGGACATGCCGTGGGACATTTGAGAGAGAGCGCACACTTCTTTATCAATGACGAGCTTTCAAAACAGAGAGATTCGACTTAAAGTCCAAGGACGTAAAGCCGTACTCTGGTACCATTATGTCATGTCCCGCTCCTGTAGGAGCGATCGTCCTCGCTAAGGCGTGATGCTGCACGAGCCTAGATTGTGCTCGTGCAAGGCAATTTTATAACGGTCGATTACAGCGACTGTGACGGGGTCGTCGCACAGAAGTCCCAAGCAGAATCATTGAAACATGCAACGGAAATTTAGAAGCAACACACAAGTATTTCAAAAGTGCTCTTTATTGATATTGAACAATAAGATTACAATGGGGCACAAGGCCCTGATTACAAGTCTCTCAAGCTCACTTTTCTCTCATTTTATAAATCACTCTGCTCTCTCTCATCTCTCGATACAATGTTTCAAGGCGACGAATGCAGATTTTGGAGGATGGAGATGTCCATACATTATGTCCCGTGTAAGTCTTGACTTCATACGGCCGTACGCTTCGAATTGCCCAGGAACTCCGTGCCTCGACGCATCCAAGCGAACTCTGCGCCACGAGCTTCTACCTGTGCATGCACATGGAAACTGTGTGGGTGTCAGTACTCAACTGTACTGGTGGAGTGAGCTCCTCGCCCATCCATACAAAACTGACACGTTCATTTACTTTGTGCAGCTTAATCCCTTTTTGATTGTCTTTCTAGTCTTACCTTAGGATCAATTTTTAAGATAACGACATCTTGCCCTATACTTGGCAACACAACGACTGGGTCGTGCTAAACTCTATTCGTGACTTGAAAACATATTCGAGGCAGTGCCTCGCCGAGTAGAAACTTATGCAACTCGGCCGTGCCAAGACTTTCACTTATTTTATGTGCCTCTAGACCATTCTCGTGCCAATGACGTCAAGGGGGAAGACTCGTGCTTGTCGTTCCAATATACTTGCTCGTGCCCTAGAATTGAGACCGTACCTCCCAAGTATCAACCAGACTTAATCAACTTGCCTTACGAACCTTCCTGACTTAGCTCGAGACGAGGCCACATTCATGCCGCAGCACATATCCTTGCTATAGCCAACTCTTAGGCTCTAGAATGGTATTGCAACCGTGCACACCCTAACCCATGCCGATTCTAGGTTAGCGCTTGCTATAAGCGTAACTTGATAACCCAACTCGTAACTTGCTAGTACTCGACACAATCCAAAGGCATACACGCTGATAGCCGCTCTTGTCAACACATCTATATGAGTGGTCACTAGCAATGTCAAGCTATTCCGGACCTTTTTGCATACGGTGACCATTCGTATGGCGAGGTATGAGCTCCCACCGAATGACCCACAACCTATATTGTAACGGTTCACTTCAACGAGTCGTACCGTCGATGAAGGCCGTACAATATCTACAATTCCTCCTAGGCCGACACGAACCCAGCGCCCCGGGTTTGCTCGAAGAATTTTGCCCTTGCGTGCAAGTTATCTAATGACCATGCAAGACTCAACTCGATCTACCAAGTCCTTCCTTAATCATTACCATGTTTTCTATCTTTCTATCGAGACTCCCAAGTAGCGGGACCGATTTCGTGAACGAGACTTATCGAGACTCCCAAGTAGCGGGACCGATCTCGTGAACGAGACTTATCGAGACTCCCAAGTAGCAGGACCGATCTCGTGAACGAGACTTATCTAGACTTCCAAGTAATGGGACCGATCTCGTGTGATTCCTTATCGAGACTTAGCGAGACTCCCAAGTAGCGGGACTGATCTCATGTGCTTCCTTATCGAGACTTAGCGAGACTCTTAAGTAGCGGGACCGATCTCGTGTGATTCTTTATCGAGACTTAGCGAGACTCCCAAGTAGCGGGACCGATCTCGTGTGCTTCCTTATCGAAACTTAGCGAGACTCCCAAATAGCGGGACCGATCTCGTGTGATTCCTTATCGAGACTTAGCGAGACTCCCAAGTAGCGGGACCGATCTCGTGTGATTTCTTATCGAGTCTTAGCGAGACTCCCAAGTAGCGGGATCGATCTCGCGTGATTCCTTATCGAGACTCCCAAGTAGCGGGACCGATCTCGTGTGCTTCCTTATCGAGACTTAACGAGACTTCCAAGTAGCGGGACCGATCTCGTGAATGAGACTTATCGAGACTCCCAAGTAGCGGGACCGATCTCGGCTACAACCAGTCGCGTGGACTTCCTTTTTCAATGGCATGCTTTTCTAAACCAACCATGGCTCTAGCCTTAGGCAGACCTTATTCTCTAGGAGACGCTATCGTTTTAGTCATATACTCTGTACGGCGAGCCTTGTTCTCGAGGGACTACGCGATTTGACAATCGCAGATCGAGCGGGACAGTACTAGAAATGGCTTAGATCGACCGACATAACTTTGCCTAACTTAATCGTGCAATGACTTGACGAGCAAAGGCTGCGTCGAGCTTCGCCTCGAGAGAATGTGCCGTGCACGCGTTCGACTTAAACAACAAAGTTCTTGGGTGCCTAGACTTAAGTCACAAGCCGTGCAATACGACTTAATGCATGGGACATGCGAAGGCTATGCCAAGCCTTGGACGACGGGACCGTGCATGCATTATCAAGCATTCTCGCGGGCGATGCCTATGACTTAGGCTAATTCGAGTGTTGTGGCAAATTAGCAACTTAGGCCAACTTCCTTCTCCTAAGCCACGGGACGAAGGGCCGAGTGTCATTTTAAAGCACACTGAGCCGACTTCAAAGCAGACCATAGGACATTTTTCCATGTTCTAACACATGCCGACCCGTCGGATTTATTCCCTTAACTATGTGGATGCATCTCTTTTATTATCAAGCCTAACTTGTGCAAGTTGAAAATATGCGAGTTATTATGTGAAGGCTAAGATAAGGCAAGTTCATCAAAACTATCCCACCAGAGCGAGGATTCGCCTCGACCGAGCGAGTCTTTGAGCAGCCGTTGCAAGGCTAAGTTCGAACGTCGTCGGCGTTTCAATTTCTCCGATTGACTGAGTGGAACGGGACACTACATACGCCGCTGTGACATAGGTCGCAAAACCGAGGCATTTCCCTTACCGAGGAACCTCTTGGTAGTGTCACCCCACTGTAGCATGGAGACCTTACGCTTCTTTGTAGTGTTGTGCTACCATGCTTCCTGTAGAGCACACTAGACATTCGAAATGCCTGAGAACTTATTAAGGCGTCTAAGCCATACTCCCACAGGACTTGTTCTTTTAACAGAATAGATAGTAGACAACAGTGGTTATGGGTCCGTGACCCCTCAGTGTCTCAAACGACTATCCACTGTTCCAGATATTCTCTCCGTCAATGGTCCTTCTCTGAACCAAAAGTTAGATGCCTAGTAGATTTCTCTTTAAACTAATATCATAATACTTTATGGTAGAATTACAAAGACAAAATATCACATCGTCTTCAAGCCCATCATAATTGCTGTGTCCTCGACTAGCTGGCGCTTGAGACCTTTGGTGAACGGATCGGCCAGATTTTCCTGAATTCGAACATCAATAACGGTAATGACTCCAATCTTTATCAGATCATTCACCGCCCTGTGCCTCAATCGCACAGTCCTCTTTTTACCATTGAAGAGATCATTTGATGCCACCGTTGCAGCTGCCTGGTTGGTGAAGTATATCGGTACTGTCGAAATCTGTGCACCAACCACTGGAAGATCATACATGAGCTCTCGAAGCCATTCTGCTTCTTCTGCTACAGTAGCCAATGCAAAGAACTCCGGTTCCATTGAGGAATGAGTCTGCTTCTTCGACTTCCATGATATAGCAGCTCCATCCATGGAGAAGATGTATCCTCCTGTAGACCTTTTGCTTCCCGCTTCTGAACACCAACTTACATCACTGAAGCCTTCCACTACTGTCGGATATCCGCTGTAGTGCAGTGCATACTTCTGATTCCTCTTGAGATATCTCATAACTCTCTTTATGGCCTTCTAGTGCTCTACACCTGGGTTGCTCGTGAATCGACTCAGCATTCCCACGACGAAAGCTATGTCAGGCCTTGTGGCAGTAGTTGCATACATCAAACTCCCGATGACGCTTGAGTACTCCAGCTGCCTGACGCTTTTCCTAGGATTTGGCTTCAGCTTCTTGTCACACTTATATGGAGTATCGATCCCTGGAAGATCCTGATATCCATAGCGTGTGAGCATCTTCTCAATGTAATGAGACTGTGACAGCGCCACTCCAGTATCTGTTCGGATGATCTTTATCTCTAGGATAACATCAGCTTCCCCTTCATACTGAACTTAGATGAGAGAAACTTCTTTGCCTCAGTGACACGTGCTAGATCCATACCCAGGATCAATATGTCATCCACGTATAGACAAACGATGACTCCTCTCCCGTCAGCAAACTCTGTGTAAACACATTTGTCCGTCTCACTGACCATGTAGCTGTTTGATCTAATGACTTTGTCAAACTTCTCGTGCCACATCTTGGGAGCTTGCTTCAGATCGTATAGAGATCTTACCAACCTGCAGACTTTGTCTTCAAGGCCCTTGAAGATGAATCCTTCTGGCTGTTGCATGTAGATCTCTTCTGTCAACTCTCCATTCAGGAATGTTGTCTTTACATCCATCTGATGTATGACGAGCTTGTGAATTACACTCAAAGCAATCAACATCCTGATGGTTGTCATCCGTGCTACTGGAGCATATGTGTCGAAGTAGTCGATCTCCTGCTCCTGAGAAAACTCTTTGGCTACCAGCCTTGCTTTGAACTTGTCAATAGTTCCATCGGCCTTCATCTTCTTCTTGAAGATCCGCTTGCATCCGATTGATTTAGCTCCTTCAGGCAGATCGACCAACACCCACGTATTGTTGGAGGTTATAGAGTCATACTCATCATTGATAGCCTCCCTCCAGAAGACAACGTCTCTAGTCTTCATCGCCTCATCATAGGTAAGCGGATCAGCTTCCACATGATAGGTGATGAACTCATCTCCGAAGTCCTTCTGTCTCCTCACCCGCTTAGATCTAGGTTCTGCGAGTTCTGGTTCAACAATTGTCTCTGGTATGATAATTTCTTTTTCTTGGACTGCATCTTCTTTGTAAGTGATAGCCGTATGTGCACTCACATTATTCTCCGGAATGTCTGCGATAATAATATTCTTGTGCCTTGCAAATTTATCTTCAAAGAATTCGGCGTCGCAAGATTCAATGATTTGATTGGTTTCAATATCAAGAAACCTTCGAGCATCGCTTTTCTCAGCATACCCCATGAAGATCGTCTTTGTAGTCCTTGTCCCAAACTTCTGAATCTTCAAGTCCGAAAGCTTCACATATGCCAGGCACCCCTACACTCGAATGATATTCAAGTTGGGTCTGACTTTGAACCAGAGTTCATGAGGAGTGACTTCGAAACCTACGTACGGCACTCGGTTCAGAATGAACGTAGCCGTTAACGCAGCTTCTCCCTAGAAGCACTTTGGAAGACCTGCAGTCAACATCATTGAGTTCATCATCTTTGTCAACGTCCTGTTCTTCCTTTCAGCTACTCCATTTGATTGAGGAGAATACGGAGCAGTTGTCACATTGACAATTCCATGTTTTTTGTAGAACGATACAAATTCAATAGACCTGTACTCCGCCTCGATCACTTCTAAGTCTCTTAAGTTGTTGTCCAGTTTGACGTTCAGCCTCAGTCCTGAACTCTTTGAACTTCTCGAATGCTTGGTCTTTAGACTTGAGCAGATAGACAAATGCGTACTTCGAGTAGTCATCGATGAATGTAATAAAATACTTCATCTTAGCCTTTGTGGAGAACTGTCTGAAGTCACAGATATCTGAGTGTACCAACTCCAGAAGATTTGTACTTTAATTCACCTGTTTGAATAGTTTTCTAGTGATCTTTGTCTGTGCACAAATCACACACTTCTCCACCTCCTTACCCCCACATTTGGAGATAAGCCCTAGACTAGACATTTTATTTATTCTTTTATAATGAACATTTTCTAGTCTATTGTGCAATACTCAAGAGAATACCCAGAAGAAGAAACTGCATTAATCATTTTTGCAGGAGTTACAAGTCGAAGTTTGAACATTCCTTCGGTATAATAAGCTTTTTCGAAGTATGTTCCTTTATAGGACATCACTATCTGCCCAGCATAGACGTCCATCCTCAAGCCTATGTTACATAGCAGACTTCCAGAGACCAGGTTCTTGGCTATCACCGGTACATGCTTCACATATTGAAGCGTGAGCGACTTTCCTGAAATCAGGTTCAGTACCACCGTTCCTGGCCCCAGTACTTCAGCTTGTGTTTGGTCCACCACTAAAACCTTCTCAGATGTAGGCTTGTATGTGGTGAACAACTCCTTATTAGAGAAAACATGGTAGGATGCACCCGTGTCCACCCACCAGTCGGTGTCAATACCAACCGTGGCAACCTACACAATCATGGCAACCTTGTTAGGCTCACCTTGCTCTATCTGTTTGGACTTTGATCTGCAGTCTCTACGATAGTGGCCCTTCTTTCCACAGTTGAAGCAAGTCACTTCTGACTTGGGCTTTGGCTTTGACTTGAACGAAGCTGACTTCACCTTCAGATGGTTGAAGTCCTTCTTCTTCTGGTTGTGAGAAACCTTATGCTTCCCCTTAGATTCCTCCGCATGTACCAAGTTGGCCTCTGCCAACCATTTGGACAACGTGTCCAATTTGTTTTTAGCCATCAACTTATCTCTAACATGATGTTGTGAAGTAGTTGATCCAGGCTAATTTGTATCTTCTTCATGTGTATGTTCGAGATAAAAATGCTCCATCCTGATGGAAGCTTGACAACTATACCCCCTACGAAAAAAGCGTCGACAAGTGGCATGCCATCGTCCTCAAGTTTTTGACGTAACTTGAGGAACTCCTTGACTTGATGCAACATCGTCTTGTCGTCCTCAAATTGCATGTTCCAGACCTTCTCAGTCACATGGATCTTCTTGCGGTTCTTATTCGCCTGATAATGCTTCTCTAGAGACTCCCATATGACCTTAGCATGGTCCGTCTTGATGTATAACTCCGCCAGAGTATCCTCCATGGATTTCAAAATCACCAGCTTGTAGAGATTTGTTGTCTCTCCTCCATTTGTTCTGCTTTGCGGCTGCAATCGCAACAGCCTGAACAGTAGCATCAGCCTCGTCTGGAATCTCCGATTCTGGTTTTGTCAGAACGTAGTCCACCTCTGCCAGTTGTAGATTCATGCATACCTTCCTCTTCCAAGAGTTGTAATGATCCCCGTCGAACTTCTCAAGTTTGTTGAAACTTGTATCCAGAAGTTTCGTACGGCTGTTCTCCATCTACAAGGATCTTGCTTTGAGATTGTTATTCCCGGGGCTTGATCAAAGATGGTAGAACTAGATGTCGAGATCAGAGGTTCAAACAAACGTTCCCCTTCTGATTATTCTTGAGATCCACGAGGAACACTATAATATAAATCTGATTACAAAAGCAACAATAATCAAAAAATAAATCTCACATTCTTCCTTGCAATCGCAGTTACTGACGGACAGAACTGAGTTACAACTCAAAAAAAAAAAGAAAAAAGAAAGAAGAAAGAAGAAATAAGAAAGAAGAAGAGAAAAGGTTCTTGCTGGGGTGATTAAGATCACCGTTGCTCAAAGCAAGATTTGCCCCACCACGATCTGCTTCCAGGAACCTGCAAGTTCACGAAGAACTTCTGGAACGCTCGTAAGTCAATATTTGAGACTTGAATGGGCTTTCTGGACTTTACAGACTCCTTTAACTCTCTTCTTGGTGCATCTTCCAAAGGAGGCCAATGGGCTCTATTTATAGAGTGGAGTGAGACTTCACATTTTCTCCTATCCGATGTTGTAACGCCCCAGAACCAGAATACTGGAGAGCGGGGGCATACATAGCCAGCTACGTATAATGAAATGGAATCCACCTCACTATACGGTCACGAATGTCTAGATATATGAGGGTTTAACTACAATCCATCAGTCTCCTATGGTCAATAACAAGCCTAAATGTCTCAATCTCAAGCAAACAAATAAAGTTACAAGATGTAAGATCACCAAATATACAATAGTAAGGCGTCCCAAACATTACATATTCAGCTGATCATGAAGCTATTCGTTATAAAATGTGAGGACTAGCAAGAGTTTAGTCATACATGATCAACCCTAGGATCTGTCAATCATGTTACAGCCCGTAGGCAGGCAGTGATAAGGTATGCAATACGAGCTAACAGGTGCTCGCCGGCTAAACGCCTCAAAATAAAATTTTTACAATAGAGTGGGAGAACCAAAAATAAACCCACTCGTTGCTCTGGTTACGCCTGGTGGTCACCATCGGGCTAGAAAGTCGGTAGATACTCTGGAGATGCTCCGAAATCTGGCCATACAAAACCAGCTGGGCCAGATTCCAGAAAGAGCAAGTACCACAAAGGAGGCTTCACTTAAGAACTAAAACTAGCACATCAGAAATAAATATTAAAGTGGTTACAAAAGAGCTTGATAATAATAAAAGAATAACAACAGTCATAATAGAGTACGAGGGAACCATTCTAGTAGCCAGGTCACAACTCTTAAACCAAACAAGGACCGGGGTTGTAACCCTTCACCTGAATAGATCTCCGTCTCCAAATCTTGTTGGTAAGGTAAAACATAACAAGCATGACGTGGGGTAAAATAAGTAGGGGTGTGCATCGGTCGGTGGTCGACCTATTTGATCCCAATCGAAATCAAACCGAAGTTATTCGGTTTAAAAATAAACAAAACCGAACCAAACCACCCAAATGGTCGGTTCGGTTTTAAAACCGACCGACTTGGTTCGGTTTGGATCGGTTCGACTTGGTCGGTTTTGATCACATAAAAAATGGACTGTTTTTTTTTTCTTTTGTGAAACCTCAGTCAACTTCCACTTTGCAACAGTAAATACAATTCAGCAGCTTCAATTCAACTTGTGCTTTACAGGAGTAGAAAAATGCCAATTATACATAAAAAATCATATACATTCAACCAAAATCCCCTTTAATATGCACATGAGCAATTAGAAAAGAATAGGAGACGCCAGCACTCCTCTTTGAGACTAGAGAGAGAGAGAGAAAGAGAGAGAGAGAGCTCTTTCAACTTTAACTTGATAAATGACTGTGATGTGAATAAATGAACCAAACATGTATAATACAACCCAATGAACCCATACCCAATCGGCCAACCCTAATTATTTAACAAGGATTTGGTTCGGTTCGATTTAGACGGTTTTTGGCATAACCAAACCGTGAACCGAACCGAACCTGTCGGTTTTGAAAAAATTGAAGCCGAACCAAACTAACTGAACCATTGGTTCGGTTTAAAACCAATCGGTTCGGTTTAACTTGGTTCGATTTGGTCGGTTTGACTTAATTGTGCACAGTCCTAGAAACAAGACAATAAACGAAGAGAGAACTCAGAACTGCTCCGGAAGCCAGGTTACAACCCTTAAACCAAATAAGGACCGGGGTTGTAACCCTTCACCTGAACAGAACTTAGCCTCTGATCTTTATTGTTAAAAGTGACAATCATGCGATCAAGCCTGCAATAATCGAGTACTGAAACTACACCATACAATCACTCCCAGCCAATCAGTGACTACGACATTCTACATTAGCTAACTAGGGTTATCACAAGCCTTAGTTACTAGCAATATGCAGTGAGATGTTTCTTCAGCCACAAGCTCTGCAGCTAATCCAGGTTATCCAGGCGACTTGGATTTATTTAAGCAATGCCTCGTTATTTTCCGTATATCAGTAAATCTAGACTTGTGCCCTACTCGTCGGCAGGCTGCAAGTCCAACAATGGTGGCCGGGATAACGGAATTGCTTGTAACTGGGAAAATCTCTCATGACTACTGAATTATTCTAGTTACTAGCCTTAGCCATTTAAAGTAGGTACCCCTGACCGTGGTACTCAGGGATCCCTGTCCCAGACATGATGCAAACATTACCGGTTCACTTGCACAAACACAATCATCCACGGTGTCCAGGCCATTCAATCTTGTCATGACATGGTAGCCGTCGCAACAGCCTTGGGGATATATATCATGTTATGTTCACTGTCAGTAGTGTGCCACATCGGGCCACTATCATGTCATGTCATTTTTCAAAGGTACACCACAACGGGTCACAATCGTGTCAGGGAACATATTTAAAATTAATACGGCACAAGCATACATGTAGTAATTAAATATTAGCAGGGGACAAAGGCTGTGGAGGACTCATGCGGCTCAGAAAATTTTTTTGCATGAATTTGCCATACGGCCAGCTAAAAAATCTTCATGCGGCCAGCCAAATAATAGACCATATACGGCCAGCAAATACTAGGCCATATGCGGCCAGCAAATAATAGGCCATATGCGGCCATGCAAGTTGCATGCAAACAAATACAAGCAATTTAATTTAAGTGGCCATGCGGCCAAAACAGGTTGCATGCAAATGCATGCACTTAATTTAATGCTAATAAGCATGCAAGCAAATGCATGCAAGGCCATGCAAGCAAGCAATTAAAGCTAATGCAAGTGCATGCAAACAATTAAAGCTAATGCAAATGCATGCAAGCGGCCATGCAATTTAGCTAAGGCCAAGCTAAAGCATAAGCGGCCACAATTAAATCCATGCGACCAATTAATCCATTGGCCATGCAGCCACAATTAAATCCATGCGGCCAATTAATCCATTGGCCATGCGGCCAACAATGCATTGGCCATGCGGCCAGCAAAGAATTGGCAAATGGCCATGCGGCCATGAATTTAATAATGGGGGGAAAGCATATGCGGCCACCAACTGTTGCATGCAAGCAATTGTATTGCCAAGCAAAGACTCTATGGCCAAGTAAAATGGCCATTAATTAATAATTAATTGTTGGCCAAGCATATTGCATGTTTCATATACGGCCAAGCAAAATGGCCTTGCAATGAATTAATGGCCTATGCGGCCAACTAAATTAAATGGCCATACGGCCAACAAACAAAATTTATGGCCTATGCGGCCATGCAATAAATTAATGCCATGCGGCCAATTCAATTAAATGGCCATACGGCTCAGAGCTAAGAATTGCTCATACGGCCAAAAATATAATTAATGGCTCCCACAGAGAACATGTCCATGAAAATACCATAGCCTCCATGCTCCTCCAAACAATAATAGGAACCCAAATACAGACTCCCGTAGGTCAAATATGGGTAAAATAGGATTCTCTACAACATGGAACCATCAAATAGTAAAAATATGCAGGTTTGATAGATCAAAACTCATGAAAACCGAAAATACCACAACGCTAGATTTACAAGAAATTAACCACGGAAATGAAAAATACTAAGTACTAAAGTGGGTTACAAACACATGACGAAGATACTGGAACAATAAAAGTAGAATTCCTCCATGAAGCAAGATGCACTTGCCTATACCTTCCTCTCTCAGGTTGGTGAAGAAGTAATGGTAGGGAAGAAGAAGAGTTAATGAGTAGAGAGAAATGTTTGGTGGGATATAAATGAGGGTGGTGGTGGTGGAGGTAGGTGGGATCACAACAAAACCGAACCAAGCCCAAACAATCCGAACAGAACCAAGATAAACCAATCAATGAAATGCCAAAACAAATCTGTCACGATCCGCACCCATTTTTTTTTTAAAACAGATACGAGACGTGTCCAAGCCAGCCTACGCCGCAGTGTCGGCGGTAGAACGCTGTCACGGCCATGAAGGTCAAAATCACAAACAATGCTCATTCACAACATTAATTTAATTTACAAGATCACAAGTTTTACATCTGTAGAAAAATATAAACTTGTACAAATATGGAATGACTACAATTCATCTATCTAGCTGGTCACTAGGCTTCCGTCTGCAAGTAAACCCGTCACTCCCCAAGCTAAGTGAATCCACGGCTAACCTGAAAATGTTGGTTTCCAGTCAGGAATGGAACGAGTACAATTCACTGAATGCAATTTCAAATAAAGAAAATGACTATAAAACAAAGGTTAGACATCAATTATGAGTTTTAAAAATAAACAGAAATATGGAAAACCAATAGTAAATAAATAGACACAACAGACTTTCCCCAACTGCTAGAAGTACCTTTGATATGTGATCGGTCTCGGGACAATTATGGGACACTGTCTACACTGTCTAAAGTTACACTGTCTACACTGTCTAAGTTACACTGTCTATACTGTCTAAGTTACACTGTCTACACTGTCTAAGTTACACTGTCTACTTTGTGTAAAGCTACACTGTCTACAGAAAATATTACAAATAAGAAACACTGTCTACAAAATAATAATCACGATCTACGCAATTTAAATGCAGTAATAATCATGGTCTACACTGTCTACTTTGCAGTAAATAAAGCACTGTCTACACTGTCTACAAGAAATAATGAATCACTGTCTACATGTCTACACTGTCTAGGGTCAGATCACACATCGTTGGTACTTCCCATTCCCGACTCAACAATTTTTAATAGAAAATAATCACATAACCAATGGCCAATCAATGAAATATAGTGAAAATCAATATCGAAATGCAGACAATAAACTGTACTCGCCTGTGGTCCTTTGCTGGTGAAACCGACAATCTGAACTACTCAATGTGCCACTATAGTCAAAACCCGTACAACAGTTCCCGGAAGCTAAAATAAACAATACCAATGATCTCAGAATAGTCCAATTAGCTAGGATTGCCTGTCCTTAAGTCTAATTCTGGACACAGGGGCAAAACGGTAATTTCGAGCAAAAACGATGTCCGCCGTTGGATCCGCTTTGCACCGAAAAGCGTGCCAGAGTCAACGGTCTCTAAAGTCATCAAACTACATGTCTACGGATCCAGTTTTCTGATACGAACCCAACCGTATGTCCTAAGTTGGATTCTGGCGGGCCGTGCACAAAATCGCCCGTTGAGTGGGACCGTGGGGCCCGCAAAACGGTGATTTTATCAACGGTCTCAGAATCGGACCAAACTTGGCATACAGGACCAGAAAAACGATACGGTTCTGTTGGCATAAGTTTCGTCTCGATCCGATGAGCGTGCACAAAGTAATTGGAGAATTTGTAATGTACACGATACGGTGAATTTTGACGGATACGCACCAAATTCGTCGCGCACACGCGACCAATTTGAATTTCGTCAAAGCCTACATGACCACGAAGCCATTACGCAGCTTTCGATGTCTTCGGTGTGCGACCACGTCGCCCGGAATGGCGGGACGGACGTCGTGTGGAGCGATTTCTAGTTTTTGAAAACAGGTTTTTCCTGAAGTTTACATGTGAATACTTCTCTGTACAAAGCAATTCTTTACAAACTTCCTACTAGACTTTTCTAGTCCTATATGTTGTGGTTAACTTCCTTTCAGAAAGTTTCCTGATTCGAAGGATAGGTTGGTGGGAATTTCGATGTGAAGTTGGGTGTTTGGGACCAAATTACTGTCCTGTTTTGGACAGTTAATTGATCGACTTTGTGTCGATCTTTCGGGAAACCTAGCGCATGAAAAATGAATCTATTTAAAGGGGATGGAAGCCCTATAGGTTGTGAACATACCGGGAAAGACGGCTCGACGAATGGTCGAGCGAGGAGACGGCAAACTTGCCGTGAAGTTGGCACGTTGGCTCGCTGCTGCTGATGACAACCCGCGCCTGTGTCGGCGTTCCTGTGCGCGGTTTGGCCGCCTGTGGCTGCGCGCGCCGATGGTCCTCGACGGCGAGTGGCCGCCCAGGTGGTGGGGGATGGGGGCGCGCAGGTGGCGGCGCGGGATTAGGTTTAGGGGTTGTGTTTTTGTCGAAGGTTCTCTGCCTCTCTCTCTCGGTCTGCATATATATATATAAGCTATGGTTCACAAGAGGTCGGGTCCTGTGGGTTAGCTGGGGATGGTTCCATCTCCTTGGGTCAGCTGGGCCATTGGTTGGTTGGGCCGGTTCTCTTACCCTAACAGAAAGTCTATTCCTAATCACCCTTCTTCGTCATTATTCACATGAATGCTAGATCTTTGTTATGTTCTTATATTGATGACCACAGATTAGGCTCTGGGTTTGCCGTCGTTCAGAAGAACTGCTGGTGCATTCTCTCACACAAAGAACACCCCATATAATGTGTCATCACTTAGGAAAATAGGCAACGGTCTTTCTTCGCAAGGTGTAACCTTTCAAAGGACCAAAAATTTATAGTGCCATAATGCATTATAGACAAATAGCATAATGAGATAGGAGATTGGATTATTTGACTCATACGTCATCTGTATACAGAAAACTAATACCAAAATACCATGATAAACTGCATATTCCAGTTTGCCACTGTAATGCCTGTGGTTCGTATTACGTATCTTGGTATACGTGTACGTATTCTTGACTCGTATTGCATATTTTTCTGCATGGTTATTTTGGCATGACATTGGTTGTGGCTTAGCTTGGTTCGGCTTAGCTTGGTTTGGTTTGCTTTTGGGTTCATCATGAACCAAAAGAAAACCCCTACCTACCACCACCACTACCTTTTATTAACCCATTCCCCTTTCTCTCTCTTCATTATTCTTCTTCTTCCCTATCATAACTTCTTCAACCACCTGGAGAAAGAGAGAGAGAGAGCTTAGGCAAGTGCAAACTTGCTTCATGATGGATCTCAAGTTTTATTGTTCCATTCTCTTCCTTACTTGATTCCAAGCCTCTTTAGAACTTGGCATTTTCCATTTTGATGGATATTTTCTTGTAGATCTAAGTTTATATTATTTTTGGATTTCTTGGGTTTTGATCTACCAAACTTCATTATTTTCATATTTTGATTGTTCCATGTTGTAGATAATTCAATTTCATGCAGTTTTGGCTTTTGTTTCGCTAGATTTCGACTTCGGATGAGAAAGTTATGGCCAAAACAATTTCTGGTCATTTCTATGTTCATCTGCAGCATGAACAGCATGTCGCAGAAGGCGCATGTCGCAGAAGGTGCATGTTGCAATGAAGCGCATGTCGCGGTAGCCGCATATCATGTCGCAGTTGGCGCATATGATGTCTCTGTTGACGCATGTCGCAGTTGACGAATATGATGTCGCTGTTGGCGCATGTCGCAGTTGGCGCATATGATGTCTCTGTTGACGTATGTCGCAGTTGACGAATATGATGTCGCTGTTGGCGCATGTCGCAGTTGGCGCATATGATGTCTCTGTTGACGTATGTCGCAGTTGACGAATATGATGTCGCTGTTGGCGCATGTCGCAGATGGCGCATATGATGTCTCTGTTGACGCATGTCGCAGTTGACGAATATGATGTCGCTGTAGGCGCATGTCGCAGTTGGCACATATGATGTCGCTGTTGGCGCATGTCGCAGTTGGTACATATGATATCGCTGTTGGCGCATGTCGCAGTTGGCGCATATGATGTCGCTGTTGAGCCGCATGAGCCGCATGAGCCGTATGTCGCAGAATAGGCCGCATAGTGCCTGTTTTGGCTATTCTATGTCTTATTTGCATGATTTGTGGTCAGAAATTCTCCCAACTCCCAACGTCATAGTTGTATATCTTTCCCTTGGCTTCAAGAATATGTCACTAGTTGTTTTATGCAAGTTTCTCCCATTTATGATAATTTGAGAATAGAACACGATAGTGGTCCACTGTGGCGCACTCTTGACAAGTAAACTGGCATGATATGTCTCGACATGCTGTTATGACAGCTAGCCTGACATGACAAGTATGAAAGACTTGGACACCGTGGGCGATTGTGTTTGTACAAATAAACTAAGTACTGTCTTGTATCATGTCTAGGATGGGGATCCCTGAGTACCACGGTCAGGGGTACCTACTGAAATTGACTAAGGCTAATTAACTAGAATGATTCAGTAGTCATGAAGAGATTCCCAGCTACAGGCAATCCCGTTATCTGGGCGCATTCAGCGGACTTGTAGCCTACCGACGAGTAGGGCACATTTCCAGCACACAGTCATGTGGTGCACCCTTCATAAACGGACATTCGACCCGGATAACCGGATGGTCTGCAGGGCTTGTGGCGGTCGGGATAATCTCATTGCATCTTGCTAGTAACTAGGCTTGTGATAACCCTAGTTAGTTAAAAGTATCAAGCCGTACTCTTGATTGACCGTGATTGATTGGATAAAGTTTATTCCAGCTTAGTCTTATCCTGATCCTGTACAAGATTGTATCAGGACATGATTTCTTGTATCGATAAATGATGGGATACCAAGTTCTGTTCAGATGAAGGGTTACAATCCCGGTCCTTGTTTGGTTTAAGGGTTGTAACTTGGCTATCTGAATAGTTCCATGGTTATCTTATCATATATCGTCCTGCTTATTGTGTCCGCCTTAACAATAAAGATCAGGGGTCCAGTTCTGTTCAGGCGAAGGGTTACAACCTCGGTCCTTGTTTGGTTTAAGGATTGTAACCTGGCTCCCGGAGCAGTTCTGTGTCCTCTCTTCGTTTATTGTCTTATTGTAACCCCCTGTCATGCTCGTCATGTTT
The DNA here is from genome assembly GCA_029216955.1 of Iris pallida. Taxonomy (NCBI): domain Eukaryota; kingdom Viridiplantae; phylum Streptophyta; class Magnoliopsida; order Asparagales; family Iridaceae; genus Iris; species Iris pallida. Next base: position 325,290 of record JANAVB010036127.1, read on the forward strand.
TACCTTTACTTCAATACCATGATTATTTATACTGGCCTTAACAATAAAGATCAGGGGTCCAGTTCTGTTCAGGCGAAGGGTTACAACCCCGGTCCTTGTTTGGTTTAAGGGTTGTAACCTGGCTTCCGGAGCAGTTCTGCGTCCTCTCTTCGTTTATTGTCTTGTTACCTTATCAATAGTAATTGAGGCGGGTTTCTATTCAGGCGAAGGATTGCAACCCCGGTCCTTGTTTGGTTTAAGGGTTGCAGTCTGGCTACTTGAATGGTTTCTCCGTGTTGAATATATATTTGTTATCTCAGTTATTATCACTATCTTAAATTACCTTTACTATTTATTTGTGATATGCTGGTTTTAGTTCCTAAGTGAAGCCTCCTTTGTGGCACTTGCTCTTTCTGGGGTCTGACCCAGCTGGTTTTGTGTGGCCAGATATCGGAGCAGCACCAGAGGATCTACCTGTCTTCCAGCCCGATGGTGACCACCAGGCGTAACCAGGGCAACGAGTGGGTTTCTTTTGTCCTCCCACTCTATTTGTAAAATTATTCTTTTGAGGCGTTTAGCCGGCGAGCACGTGTTAGCTCGTATTGCACCTTTATTTACTGTCTGCCTACGGGCTGTAACATGATTGAAAAATCCTAGGGTTGATCATGTATTGACTAAAACTCTTGTTAGTCCTGACATTTTGTACGACTAGCTTCATGATCATCCAATATGTAATGTATGGGACGCCTTGCTATTATATATTTGGTGCTCTGACATCTTGTAACTACTATTACTTGCTTGTGATTGAGACAATAGGCTTGTTCATGACCATAGAAGACTGATGGATTGTAGTTAAACCCTCATATATCTAGACAGCCGTGACCGTATAGTGACGTGGATTCCATTTTATTATACGTAGCTGGCTATGTCTGCCCCCGCTCTCCAGTATTCTGGTTCTGGGGCGTGACATGGTTTTAGTGGTGGCCCATACAGGTCTTGTAAATCAAGATATGTGAGGGTTTACCGAATAGATGTCTCAATCAGTACTCGTCCTTGATCTCTGCTCGTATCTTCTGAATCCCTGTAATCTTGACCTGATCCTACGCTTGTATCGTTGATCTGTCCTGGTCCTTCCTTATTGTTTCCTATGTCGTCTTCTTCAGCGACATTGTTCCTGGACCTGCCGATCAGCAAGGTGGAGCACCTCCCGCGGACCAACAGCAACCTGGAGATCAAGCCCAGCATTCAGGAGTAGCCTCCAGAGTCATGCCTACCGAAGGAGAACCACCAGTTCAGCCCGTCCAGCCTGCAGAGCCTGATGATGGCACTTTGGTGGGTCTCATCAGGTCATTATTAGCCTCTCAGGATCGTCGAGGAGATGCCTTGCACCAGGCGGTGGCAGACGCTTTGACCAGAGGAGGTCATCAGGGTAATAGCGCGGCCAACAGCTTCAAGCGTTTGAACCCTCCCTTCTTCGACGGTAGTGAAGATGCGATCGCTGCAGATGCATGGCTTCAAGACACAGAGGTGATTCTAGAAGCAGCCAAGACTCCAGAGAACGAGAAGGTGGCCGTAGTGCGCCTGCAGTTACTAGATCTTGCCCGCAGCTGGTGGGCAGCGCAGGCCGATGGATTGGTGGCCCTTATTGCTTGGGCAGTATTCAGGGAGAGATTCCAGACCAAGTATTTTGATGCTGTAGCTCGGTATGATCTACAGACGAGGTTCACTAATCTGAAGCAGATGGGCAGGACGGTCGATGGATATGCGACCGAGTTCTCCAGGCTTAGTCGGTTTGCTCCCACCTTGGTGGCGACCGAGTTCGATAGAGCCCAGCGGTTCCAGCAGGGGCTTCATCTGGAGATTCTATTGGCAGTGGAGCAGTTTGAGCATCAGACCTTTGATGCAGTACTGAGGGCAGCCCGGAGGCATGAGTACACCTCCCAGAGGATCGTGGACAGGATCGGAGGTCGAAAGCGATCTCACGGCCAGATGAACCAGTCATCAGCACCAACCCCGGCAGCCAGGGCCTTGACCATTGGAGCTCCGAGGCGGGCGGCCTCAGTGACGTCGGTTCAGCATTCCACCCCGACGCACCCTCAGCAGCAGAAGCAGTCTTCCGCAGTGGGATGTTCACACTGTGGGAAGCCAGGGCATGTGGTGTCAGAGTGTCGTAGAGCACAGGGTTTGTGCTTGGTTTGTGGTGCCCCGGACCACAGTGTTGGGAATTGCCCGAACAGAGGGAGTTCATCCGCCTTCTCTAGTCCTTCAGTTAGAGGACCAGCACCAATCCAGCAGCAGCAACAGCTGCAGTACCCGTTCCCGAGGCCATTGCCGACGCAGGCCCAGGCGTTCCAGCAGCAGAGACCGCAGCAGTATGCCCAAGCCCAAGCCCTGATCCAGAGCAGGCCGAGGAATTTTCAGCAGAGGGGACCCGCACCCAGAGGACATGGTCAAGTGCTGGCTTTGACCATGGGAGAAGAAGGAATAGCACCAGGCGAGGTGGTAGCAGGTACTATTCTCGTCAACACCTTTCCAGCTTCAGTATTATTTGATTCTGGTGCCTCGCATTCATTTATGTCTGCACGATTCGCGACACGGGTAGGATTGGAGCCCGAGTCATTATCAGTAAGGCTCAATATACTTACTGGTAACGGACTTGTGGGGGTAGATAGAGTATTTTCCTCGTGTCGGATCGTAGTTAGCGGTAGAGAATTTTCTGCTAGATTGATAGAGTTTCCGGATGTTTTTCCCGAAGAGCTTCCAGGGATGCCGCCAGAGCGGGAGATCGAGTTCACCATCGACTTGATTCCCGGAATAGCCCCAGTGTCAGAGAGAGTCTACAGGATGGCGCCGTCAGAGCTAGAGATATTGTACAAGATGATTGAAGAACTCCGAACCAAGGGATTCATTCGTGCTAGTGGATCGCCTTGGGGAGCCCCGATGCTTCTTGTGAAAAAGAAGGATGGTACGTCTAGATTGTGTGTGGATTATCGTACCTTGAACTCAGTGACAATCAAGAACAGATACCCTCTCCCAAGGATAGATGACTTGTTTGATCAACTCAGAGGGGCGTCAGTATTTTCGAAGATCGACTTGCGCTCAGGATACCATCAAATTAGAGTCAGAGAGCAGGACATCCCGAAGACAGCTTTGAGATCTAGATATGGGCATTGGGAGTTCCTTGTGATGCCATTTGGAGCAACCAATGCGCCGGCTGTATTCATGGACCTCATGAATCGCATCTTTATGCCTTATTTGGATCAGTTCGTGATTGTATTCCTAGACGACATCCTGGTCTACAGCAAGAGCGAAGCGGAGCATGAGCAACATCTCCGAGTTGTCCTTCAGATTCTCAGAGAGCACCAGTTGTATGCCAAGTTTAGTAAATACGAGTTTTGGCTCGATCGCATTTCGTGCTTGGGTCATATCATCACCCGAGGAGGAGTTGAAGTAGATCCCCAGAAGATCGTGGCCATTGAAACGTGGCCGGTACCTAGCACAGTGGCAGAAGTCTTGGCTTGGCCGGCTACTACCGGCGATTTGTTTCAGACTTTGCTTGAATTTCTGCGCCATTGACCCAGTTGACCCGCAAGGATGTGCAGTTTGCTTGGACAGCAGAATGCCAGGATTCTTTTGAGAGATTGAAGCGAGGCTTGATGACGGCTCCTATTCTCACGCTTCCAGATGGAACTGGAGGATTCTCAGTGTATTGTGATGCTTCTGGCAGTGGTTTAGGATGTGTTCTGATGCAGCATGGGAAGGTAATAGCTTATGCGTCACGACAACTTCGTGATCATGAGAGGAATTACCCAACCCATGACTTGGAGCTGGCAGCAGTAGTATTTGCACTTAAGTTGTGGAGGCATTACCTATATGGAGATAGGGTGGAGATTTTCACCGACCACAAGAGCCTGAAGTATGTTTTCACCCAGAAGGATCTTAACATGCGTCAGAGAAGATGGCTAGAGCTGCTTGTGGATTATGATGTCAACTTGCAGTATCACCCAGGGAAGGCCAATGTTGTTGCGGATGCATTGAGCAAGAGAGCCGAAATTTATTTCCTAACAGCGCAACCAGAGCTGTTGGCCGATCTTCAGAAGATGGGTATAGAAGTTGTCCTCCCTTCCAGTGTGGCATTGATGGCCAGCATGCAAGTTCAGTCCACTATAGTCGAGAGAATCCGGATGGCACAGTCAGCAGATTCCAAGCTTCAGCGGCTTAGAGCAGAATGTGAAGCAGAACGAAGACCAGAGTTATGCATTCATGAAGACGGTACACTTCGACATGGTAAGCGTCTTTGTGTACCCAGCGGGGACATCAGACAGGAGATCATGGCAGAGGCCCACAGTTCGCAGTATTCCATTCATCCCGGTGGCACGAAGATGTACCGAGATATCCGCCAGCACTTTTGGTGGAATGGCATGAAGAGGGAGATAGCCCGGTTTGTCTCTCGTTGTTTAGTCTGCCAACAAGTTAAGGCTGAACATCAGAGGCCAGCTGGACTGCTTCAACCATTGCCAATTCCAGAGTGGAAGTGGGAGCATATAACCATGGATTTCGTGACTGGATTGCCTAGATCCCCGGCTGGCAGAGACGCTATTTGGGTTATTATAGATAGACTCACAAAGGTGGCTCACTTTTTTCCGTTCAGAGTTGGTCAGTCGACGGCTCAGCTAGCGGAGATGTATATCCGGCAGATTGTCAGGTTGCACGGTGTACCAATCAGTATCACTTCGGATAGAGATTCAAGATTTACGTCGCACTTTTGGCGTAGCTTGCAAGAAAGTTTGGGAACTCACCTCCAGTTCAGTTCAGCTTATCACCCGCAGACAGATGGCCAGTCGGAACGTACGATCCAGACTCTTGAGGATATGTTGAGATCTTGTACACTCGACTTTGGTGGTTCGTGGGAAGATCACCTGCACCTGGTGGAGTTCTCGTACAACAATAGTTTTCAAGCTAGTATCCAGATGGCACCGTTCGAGGTACTGTATGGTAGGAAGTGCCGATCCCCGCTAGCATGGGACGATGTCGGAGCGAGGCAGATGCTCGGTCCAGAAATGATTGCTCAGACCGTTGAGGTGGTCAGGAAAGTCAGAGATCATCTTCGAGTTGCCCAAGATCGCCAGCGTCATTGGGCCGATTCTCATCGGCGCCCTCTTGAGTTTTCTGTCGGCGACCATGTATTCCTGAGGATTTTGCCTAACCGCGGCGTCATTCGTTTCGGCGTACGAGGAAAGCTTAGTCCTAGGTATATAGGACCATTCGACATTCTGGAGCGAGTAGAAGATGTATCCTATCGTCTCGCTCTTCCACCATCGCTACGTGAGGTGCATGACGTATTTCATGTATCCCAACTGCGACGGTATATCCCGGACCCGAGCCACATCCTGAATCATTCTGAATTGGTTGTTGGTACCAACCTTTCGTATGAGGAGAGGCCCGTGTCTATATTGGACCGAAGAGAGAAGACCCTCAAGAACAAGACTATCAAGTTAGTCCGAGTTGCTTGGGGTCATCACTCTTTGGGTGAGTCGACGTGGGAGCGTGAGGATGATATCCGATCACGATATCCCGACCTGTTTGACTCGTAAGGTATAATGTCTTCCTTATGCCTTATGCTTTCAATTCCTTGCTTGAATAAATGACTGCATGATAGACTGCTTGTTATAGCTTACGATTAGTATAGCTTGTCCTTACAATTCTAGCCTCTTGATTAAATTCCGATGACGGAATTCTTTGAAGGTGGGTAGAGTTGTAATGCCTGTGGTTCGTATTACGTATCTTGGTATACGTGTACGTATTCTTGACTCGTATTGCGTATTTTTCTGCATGGTTATTTTGGCATGTCATTGGTTGTGGCTTAGCTTGGTTCGGCTTAGCTTGGTTTGGTTTGCTTTTGGGTTCATCATGAACCAAAAGAAAACCCCTACCTACCACCACCACTACCCTTTATTAACCCATTCCCCTTTCTCTCTCTTCATTATTCTTCTTCTTTCCTATCATAACTTCTTCAACCACCTGGAGAAAGAGAGAGAGAGCTTAGGCAAGTGCAAACTTGCTTCATGATGGATCTCAAGTTTTATTGTTCCATTCTCTTCCTTACTTGATTCCAAGCCTCTTTAGAACTTGGCATTTTCCATTTTGACGGATATTTTCTTGTAGATCTAAGTTTATATTATTTTTGGATTTCTTGGATTTTGATCCACCAAACTTTATTATTTTCATATTTTGATTGTTCCATGTTGTAGATAATTCAATTTCATGCAGTTTTGGCTTTTGTTTCGCTAGATTTCGACTTCGGATGAGAAAGTTATGGCCAAAACAATTTCTGGTCATTTCTATATTCATCTGCAGCATGAACAGCATATCGCAGAAGGCGCATGTCGCAGAAGGTGCATGTTGCAATGAAGCGCATGTCGCGGTAGCCGCATAACATGTCGCAGTTGGCGCATATGATGTCTCTGTTGACGCATGTCGCAGTTGACGAATATGATGTCGCTGTTGGCGCATGTCGCAGTTGGCGCATATGATGTCTCTGTTGACGTATGTCGCAGTTGACGAATATGATGTCGCTGTTGGCGCATGTCGCAGTTGGCGCATATGATGTCTCTGTTGACGTATGTCGCAGTTGACGAATATGATGTCGCTGTTGGCGCATGTCGCAGTTGGCGCATGTCGCAGTTGGCGCATATGATGTCTCTGTTGACGTATGTCACAGTTGACGAATATGATGTCGCTGTTGGCGCATGTCGCAGTTGGCGCATATGATGTCTCTGTTGACGCATGTCGCAGTTGACGAATATGATGTCGCTGTAGGCGCATGTCGCAGTTGGCACATATGATGTCGCTATTGGCGCATGTCGCAGTTGGTACATATGATGTCGCTGTTGGCGCATGTCGCAGTTGGCGCATATGATGTCGCTGTTGAGCCGCATGTCGCAGAATAGGCCGCATAGTGCCTGTTTTGGCTATTCTATGTCTTATTTGCATGATTTGTGGTCAGAAATTCTCCCAACTCCCAACGTCATAGTTGCATATCTTTCCCTTGGCTTCAAGAATATGTCACTAGTTGTTTTATGCAAGTTTCTCCCATTTATGATAATTTGAGAATAGAACACGATAGTGGTCCACTGTGGCGCACTCTTGACAAGTAAACTGGCATGATATGTCTCGACATGCTGTTATGACAGCTAGTCTGACATGACAAGTATGAAAGACTTGGACACCGTGGGCGATTGTGTTTGTACAAATAAACTAAGTACTGTCTTGCATCATGTCTAGGATGGGGATCCCTGAGTACCACGGTCAGGGGTACCTACTGAAATTGACTAAGGCTAATTAACTAGAATGATTCAGTAGTCATGAAGAGATTCCCAGCTACAGGCAATCCCGTTATCTGGGCACATTCAGCAGACTTGTAGCCTACCGACGAGTAGGGCACATTTCCAGCACACAGTCATGTGGTGCACCCTTCATAAACGGACATTCGACCCGGATAACCGGATGGTCTGCAGGGCTTGTGGCTGTCGGGATAATCTTATTGCATCTTGCTAGTAACTAGGCTTGTGATAACCCTAGTTAGTTAAAAGTATCAAGCCGTACTCTTGATTGACCGTGATTGATTGGATGAAGTTTATTCCAGCTTAGTCTTATCCTGATCCTGTACAAGATTGTATCAGGACATGATTTCTTGTATCGATAAATGATGGGATACCAAGTTCTGTTCAGATGAAGGGTTACAATCCCGGTCCTTGTTTGGTTTAAGGGTTGTAACTTGGCTATCTGAATAGTTCCATGGTTATCTTATCATATATCATCCTGCTTATTGTGCCCGCCTTAACAATAAAGATCAGGGGTCCAGTTCTGTTCAGGCGAAGGGTTACAACCCCGGTCCTTATTTGGTTTAAGGGTTGTAACCTGGCTCCCGGAGCAGTTCTGTGTCCTCTCTTCGTTTATTGTCTTATTGTAACCCCCTGTCATGCTCGTCATGTTTTACCTTTACTTCAATACCATGATTATTTATACTGGCCTTAACAATAAAGATCAGGGGTCCAGTTCTGTTCAGGCGAAGGGTTACAACCCCGGTCCTTGTTTGGTTTAAGGGTTGTAACCTGGCTTCCGGAGCAGTTCTGCGTCCTCTCTTCGTTTATTGTCTTGTTACCTTATCAATAGTAATTGAGGCGGGTTTCTATTCAGGCGAAGGATTGCAACCCCGGTCCTTGTTTGGTTTAAGGGTTGCAGTCTGGCTACTTGAATGGTTTCTCCGTGTTGAATATATATTTGTTATCTCAGTTATTATCACTATCTTAAATTACCTTTACTATTTATTTGTGATATGCTGGTTTTAGTTCCTAAGTGAAGCCTCCTTTGTGGCACTTGCTCTTTCTGGGGTCTGACCCAGCTGGTTTTGTGTGGCCAGATATCGGAGCAGCACCAGAGGATCTACCTGTCTTTCAGCCCGATGGTGACCACCAGGCGTAACCAGGGCAACGAGTGGGTTTCTTTTGTCCTCCCACTCTATTTGTAAAATTATTCTTTTGAGGCGTTTAGCCGGCGAGCACGTGTTAGCTCGTATTGCACCTTTATTTACTGTCTGCCTACGGGCTGTAACATGATTGACAAATCCTAGGGTTGATCATGTATTGACTAAAACTCTTGTTAGTCCTGACATTTTGTACGACTAGCTTCATGATCATCCAATATGTAATGTATGGGACGCCTTGCTATTATATATTTGGTGCTCTGACATCTTGTAACTACTATTACTTGCTTGTGATTGAGACAATAGGCTTGTTCATGACCATAGAAGACTGATGTATTGTAGTTAAACCCTCATATATCTAGACAGCCGTGACCGTATAGTGACGTGGATTCCATTTTATTATACGTAGCTGGCTATGTCTGCCCCCGCTCTCCAGTATTCTGGTTCTGGGGCGTGACAGCCACCCTCATTAACCACCTACTGCATTCATTGCACCACTGCGACAACACCATTGACCTGTAAACAAAGCCTATTTCCACTCAACTTTTTATTCTATTTGGTTTTCTATTATACTCCTGTACTTACATATATTTTCATACTTCTATTTATACATAAACATCCATATACCTGTATATATACGTACTTAATATATATATATATACATTACTTATTATAGTATCCCCTTATATACGTATATTTATATTTATATCAACATACACAATATTTAACATATATCTATATATTCATACACACATATATTTAATATATATTTATATACGTTTATATATATATGCACATCTACACCTTCATACATAATATATATATTTGACCGAAATAATATAACAAATATTAATAATGATTTCCTCAACAACATAGTAATGATATTAATAATGATATTAATAATAAAATAATAAAAATATTTCAAAATTTTCGGGGAGGAGAGCTACAAATCTACCCACCTTAAAAATAATTTCGTCCTCGAAATTCTAACTCGTAAACATACCAAAAATTCAAACATAAAAAAAAATATAAATCTGCTATTACCACAATATCCTCGAATTTTAATTTCTCAGAATTATTTATATCTTACTCCTTGCCATCTCGTAACTACGAATCATGAGGACTTCTACCCACCTTTGGTCACACTACTCTTCAAACTAAAATCTCATAATCTCCTAACTAGTTGCTAACAATCCTACCAACAATTTGTCTAGGCATCTGGTTTCTAAAATTCTCTCGTATCTATCAAGCAATCCAAAATTTAACAAGCAACAAACTTACACAAGTAGCTAAGAAATGTTGATAAGTCTAATAACATGGCCATTCGTCGTTCCGAAGTAGGGAGGACAGAAAAATAAGGCAGAATAATCGAGAGCAACTGTGAAGTTTCAAGAGCAGTGGAGAGTATTCAAATTTACAGATAAAAGAGAGTTTATGAACCACTGCCTTATTTGCCAGATTGGGCTACTCTAGTCCAGTCATTTGCTACGTCGAAGAGCCCTTCATTACTTAGAGTGGCCTGCCATTCGTGCAATACGAAAGTCTTATTCTCGAAATTCTAATTCAAACGAGGTTCCACAATGGAACAGAATTCGAGAAATCAAGATTGTGGTCTTAATGGGTTCCCTATCTGGGCATCACTAGTTGGGTGGATGAACCTAGGACTTCAATCTGAATTGACTGGACAATATCCCGATGATAGACTATTTCTACTAGGCTAGGGTAACCTAGACTAGGTTTCTACCCATGTGGTTGAGCTAGATAGCAGTCGGATTGGTTAATATGCTTTGTAAGCCTTGAAGATGTGCTTTCCGTGACTTTCGTGTTTAAAGTCGCACGAGAAGACACAATTAAATGGTACACTAGTGACATATGCGTAATGGGCTTCCAGTCGATCACAACCATATATTGGGTTGAAAGGTTCGAGTCGAGGTTGAGTCTTTAATGGAAGTCTAGAAATATACCGATATTATGGTATAGGGTTATAGCTAGTCCTTTTAATCTGAAAGTCGTAGCACAAAAATAGAGTACAAGGGGACAGATTTGAGTGAGACATGATATACCTAGATGAAGGTGGACTCGCCTAGGTCTTGCATATGAAATTTGTTGGGAGGTAACAACTGGTCTTGTGCTCCGAATATTAGTGACACGGCCGGGTACACAAAAATGATCTAAATGAAAAGTGGGAGTCCATGGGGTACTAACATTCATTCTAATGGAAGTTGTTCTAATCAATCGGTGATCCTCGTATATCCTAAAACTTTAGGAGGCTTACAGTCTACCCACCTTAGAAGTTAGGACATGGTCTTAGGAATGATGAGGTTAGAAGAATTCTAACATCCGGATATTGTACCTCGACTCTTGTTAATAAAGAATAAGGCACGGCGTAATGGGATACGGTAGATATAAGTCAAGTCAAGGATCATTCTTCAATAAATGGAAAACGAGTGTGTACAATAACACATGGTCGAAAAATAGAATGACCTACTCGTCCACAGTATACAAGAGTTGTCGACGGGGAACCAACTCCAAGGCACATCTTATGAAAGGATTCTAACAACTGAGTCGTGAATTTCTATTTGTGTCAAGCCTGCCAGACTATTTTCACAAGGGTTCTAGTGGTATGGGCTGTTGACCACTGCTAGATCATACTATGACAGGGTATTCAAACTATGGTATTGGCTAAAGTAGTGAATGTGGTGTTCCAACACTAGTTAGGTCTAACAAATTTACTTAACTAGGGCAATATTGGTTGGAACCTATCGGAATGAGTGTCTATCACCGTGACGGTAAATGATCGTCCTTACCTTTCTCTACACATCTCATGTCTAAACTGTGGCTTTGATCGAGGAAAGGTTGAGTCAAGGCATAAGGATTGCTAGTTAAGGCAAGCTTCCAGCAGATAATTAGAGACTCCCAACATTTGGTTTCTTGAGAATAGATAGTCTCCTAGGTTGGCGTTCTGACTAAGGGTAAAACCTTAATCATTCTCAAGTTCAGGTGGCTAGAAGGTCTCAATAGTATTTTGAGGGTTGAGGAGAGAACGAGTAACTTAATCATACGACTGGCCGTTGGTAGCTACACTTGTGCCTACCATTATCATAGCCATGGGAATACTCTGTAGCTCTCTACCATCACGAGCTTTCGTCTTTCCAAATCGGTGAAAGATAAAAACAATAAAGAATTCAAGGGAGATGTTACTGAATACAATTTCATGATTCAAGGGCGAACATATAATTCAAGAGGAATTGTCAATGCAGTCGTGGATGGGATCCTAGATACCTATATATCTCCATCCACGTAGTGTAATTAAACGAAGAGCGAACCAAATGCATCATGGTTGATCAGACCATAATACACTGATTCTGATTAGACAATAAGTTAGCAGGCGTCCCCACTAAACACATGTCTTGATTCAAGCTCGAGAGCAAGGTGAGCTTGCAAAACTAGGCTATAATTGCAACGTTGGTCAAGATAGTCAAAATATAAGTACGCAAGATTTTTGGAAATGAGATACAAGTAGTTTGAGTTTTGAGATAATCAAACATTACCTGGTGTTATTACTCATACAGTCTTCCTACTATCTACCTATCAATAAGTCCTTGGTCGATAAATGAGTTATGGAACTCTAAATTCTATATTCTAGGTAAACCTGTTAGTGTCAGCCAATTACCTCGTCAATGGATCACAAGGACCATGGGAGACCAGGTTGGAAGACACGCTATTCAGCTTACAGAACTTTCACTAGCATTGGTTTTGGTTCTTAGGGTCATACAGGGCAGTCTCTATTCTCTATGATATCCTAAACTTGTAATCACTTCTGAAATCATTTCACCGAGAATTATGCCTTACCCGTATACTCTGGCTACGGCAAACCCCGGGTTTCATGATTCAAATGTGATAGGCTATCAGACACTCTTCCAATATTGACACAAGAGTACCTAAGATCTAAAGAGGTCGACGGGAACATAGTTTTAGCAATGTTCCATAAACTATGATTCTTCAGAATGATTTCAGTTCTGTGGGTTGTGCCTCGCCAGTGCGCTGCTGGCTGCAGTGAACCCATAGTATCCATAATTCAATTAAATGGCGACAGTGCGCGGCTGTCCTGCCATTATAAGTTAACTAATATTCCTTTAACTATATATGTAAAAACTCATGACCTTCTTAGAGATTCAAGCAAGTCGACTATGTAATAAGGCATAATTATCTGTCCTGTAAGTCACAATCTTTTAGGATAAAAGATTGAACAGGGAGGAAATGACTGAAGACAAGGAAATACAACCATTCTAGTACTGATTCTATGTGTATTTAAACCTTTGAGGAAACTTTGAATCAATCAAACTTGAGGTTTATCTATGGATAAAAAAAATAATAACTCTTAGGGCAAAAATAGGAACTAAATAGGCAATTTGACTAAGATGTGAGGATGATATCAAAAGGGCAAGGAGAAAGAATTGTACCATTTTATCAAGGTTGGATCATTAATCCTAGGAAGTCCGGTCTCACCAAGTGAATAATCTATCCACATTGGATCATAACGTCATACCAAGAGGTATTAGTGTACTTATGGAGATATGACAACTATCAAAATCAATAACCCTCATCTACATTGCATGGCCTAGACTATCCATCGGTAAATTTGTATAAGGGACTCCTAGTCCTAGTCATTCTCTTAAATTAAATTAATTCGTGAATGAGCATTTCCTAGTCGCAGGCTCGCAATAGTACAACTAACTAAAGTACTATCACGAGTTCGCGTGATTTGCGAAGACAGACCTGCATGGGCCACCACAAAAACTTGTCACGACCCGCACCCATTTTTTTTTTAAAACGAATACGAGACGTGTCCAAGCCAGCCTACGTCGCAGTGTCGGCGGTAGAACGCTGTCACGGCCATGAAGGTCAAAATCACAAACAATGCTCATTCACAACATTAATTTAATTTACAAGATCACAAGTTTTACATCTGTAGAAAAATATAAACTTGTACAAATATGGAATGACTACAATTCATCTATCTAGCTGGTCACTAGGCTTCCGTCTGCAAGTACACCCGTCACTCCCCAAGCTAAGTGAATCCACGGCTAACCTGAAAATGTTGGTTTCCAGTCAGGAATGGAACGAGCACAATTCACTAAATGCAATTTCAAATAAAGAAAATGACTATAAAACAAAGGTTAGACATCAATTATGAGTTTTAAAAATAAACAGAAATACGGAAAACCAATAGTAAATAAATAGACACAACAGACTTTCCCCAACTGCTAGAAGTACCTTTGATATGTGATCGGTCTCGGGACAATTATGCGACACTGTCTACACTGTCTAAAGTTATACTGTCTACACTGTCTAAGTTACACTGTCTACACTGTCTAAGTTACACTGTCTACACTGTCTAAGTTACACTGTCTACTTTGTATAAAGCTACACTGTCTACAGAAAATATTACAAATAAGAAACACTGTCTACAAAATAATAATCACGATCTACGCAATTTAAATGCAGTAATAATCATGGTCTACACTGTCTACTTTGCAGTAAATAAATCACTGTCTACACTGTCTACAAGAAATAATGAATCACTGTCTACACTGTCTACACTGTCTAAGGTCAGATCACACCTCGTTGGTACTTCCCATTCCCGACTCAACAATTTTTAATAGAAAATAATCACATAACCAATGGCCAATCAATGAAATATAGTGAAAATCAATATCGAAATGCAGACAATAAACTGTACTCGCCTGTGGTCCTTTGCTGGTGAAACCGACAATCTAAACTACTCAATGTGCCACTATAGTCAAAACCCGTACAACAGTTCCCGAAAGCTGAAATAAACAATACCAATGATCTCAAAATAGTCCAATTAGCTAGGATTGCCTGTCCTTAAGTCTAATTCTGGACACAGGGGCAAAACGGTAATTTCGGGCAAAAACGATGTCCGCCGTTGGACCCGTTTTGCACCGAAAAGCGTGCCAGAGTCAACGGTCTCTAAAGTCATCAAACTACATGTCTATGGATCCAGTTTTCCGATACGAATCCAACCGTATGTCCTAAGTTGGATTCCGGCGGGCCGTGCACAAAATCGCCCGTTGAGTGGGACCGTGGGGCCCGCAAAACGGTGATTTTATCAACGGTCTCAGAATCGGACCAAACTTGGCATACAGGACCAGAAAAACGATACGGTTCTGTTGGCACAAGTTTTGTCTCAATCCGATGAGCGTGCACAAAGTAATTGGAGAATTTGTAACGTGCACGATACGGTGAATTTCGACGGATACGCACCAAATTCGTCGCGCACACGCGACCAATTTGAATTCCGTCAAAGCCCACATGACCACGAAGCCGTTACGCAGCTTTCCATGTCTTCGGTGTACGACCACGTCGCCCGGAATGGCGGGACGGACGTCGTGTGGAGCGATTTCTAGTTTTTGAAAATAGGTTTTTCCTGAAGTTTACATGTGAATACTTCTCTGTACAAAGCAATTCTTTACAAACTTCCTACAGGACTTTTCTAGTCCTATATGTTGTGGTTAACTTCCTTTCAGAAAGTTTCCTGATTCGAAGGATAGGTTGGTGGGAATTTCGATGTGAAGTTGGGTGTTTGGGACCAAATTACTGTCCTATTTTGGACAGTTAATTGATCGACTTTGTGTCGATCTTTCGGGAAACCTAGCGCATGAAAAATGAATCTATTTAAAGGGGATGGAAGCCCTATAGGTTGTGAACATACCGGGGAAGACGGCTCGACGAATGGTCGAGCGAGGAGACGGCAAACTTGCCGTGAAGTTGGCACGTCGGCTCGCTGCTGCTGATGACAACCCGCGCCTGTGTCGGCGTTCCTGTGCGCGGTTTGGCCGCCTGTGGCTGCACGCGCTGGTGGTCCTCGACGGCGAGTGGCCGCCCAGGTGGTGGGGATGGGGGCGCGCAGGTGGCGGCGCGGGATTAGGTTTAGGGGTTGTGTTTTTGTCGAAGGTTCTCTGCCTCTCTCTCTCGGTCTGCATATATATATATAAGCTGTGGTTCACAAGAGATCGGGTCCTGTGGGTTAGCTGGGGATGGTTCCATCTCCTTGGGTCAGCTGGGCCATTGGTTGGTTGGGCCGGTTCTCTTACCCTAACAGAAAGTCTATTCCTAATCACCCTTCTTCGTCATTATTCACATAAATGCCAGATCTTTGTTATGTTCTTATATTGATGACCACAGATTAGGCTCTGGGTTTGCCATCGTTCAGAAGAACTGCTGGTGCATTCTCTCACACAAAGAACACCCCATACAATGTGTCATCACTTAGGAAAATAGGCAACGGTCTTTCTTCGTAAGGTGTAACCTTTCAAAGGACCAAAAATTTATAGTGCCATAATGCATTATAGACAAATAGCATAATGAGATAGGAGATTGGATTATTTGACTCATACGTCATCTGTATACAGAAAACTAATACCAAAATACCATGATAAACTGCATATTCCAGTTTGCCACCCTCATTAACCACCTACTGCATTCATTGCACCAATGCGACAACACCATTGACCTGTAAACAAAGCCTATTTACACTCAACTTTTTATTCTATTTGGTTTTCTATTATACTCCTGTACTTACATATATTTTCATACATCTATTTATACATAAACATCCATATACCTGTATATATACGTACTTAATATATATATATACATTACTTATTATAGTATCCCCTTATATACGTATATTTATATTTATATCAACATACACAATATTTAACATATATCTATATATTCATACACACATATATTTAATATATATTTATATACGTTTATATATATATGCACATCTACACCTTCATACATAATATATATATTTGACCGAAATAATATAACAAATATTAATAATGATTTCCTCAACAACATAGTAATAATATTAATAATGCTATTAATAATAAAATAATAAAAATATTTCGAAATTTTCGGGGAGGGGAGCTACAAAATCAAGCAGGAAGACATGCAATATGAGTCAAAATACGTACACGTATACCAAAATACGTAATACGAACCATGGTCATTACAAGTCTACCCACCTTAAAAGAATTCCGTCCTCGGAATTTAATCAAGAGGCTAGAGAGGCAAGAAAAAGCTATACTAATCACAGACAAGCTATAACTAAGCAATCAATCAAGCAATTATTTATACAAGCAAGGAGTTGAAGGCATCAGGAAGAAGGAAGACATCCTGCTAGGAACCTCTCTGCCGGTTCTGAGTCTGAACTGGGGTCTGGGCATACTGTTGCGGCCTCTGCTGCTAGAATGCTTGAGCCTGAGGTGGCAATGGCCTCGGAGGCTGGTACTACTGCTATTGTACTGGTGCTGGTCCCCTTACCGAGGCACTAGTCTGGGCCGATAAGGAGGAACCGGCTCTATTCGGACAGGACCCTATCTTGTGATCCGGTGCTCCACAAGCCAAGCATAATCCCTGTGCTCTACGATATTCTGATACTACATGCCCTGGCTTCCCACAATGAGTGCAGCCCATTGCGGAAGACTGCTTCTGCTTCTACTGCTGAGGGGACATCGGTGTCGAGTGCTGAACCGACGAAATCGAATCCGCCCTTCGGGAAACTTCAATAGTCAAAGCCCTAGCTGCCGGGGCTGGGGCTGACGACTAATTCATCTGGCCGTGAGACCTCTTCCGACTTTCGGTCCGGTCCACAATCCTCTGGGAGGTATACTCATGCCTCTTAGCTGCCCTCAATACTACATCAAAAGTCTGATGCTCAAACTTCTCCACCGCCAGCAAAATCTCTAGGTGGAGTCTCTGCTGAAACCGCTCGGTTCTATCGAACTCTGTCGCCACCAAGGTGGGAGCAAACCGACTAAGCCTGGAAAACTCGGCCGTATACCCATCGACCGTCCTGCCCATCTGCTTCAAATTGGTGAACCTGTTCTGTAGATCGTACTGAGCTACAGCATCGAAGCACTTGGTCTGGAACCTCTCACAGAATATTGTCCAGATAATAGGCGCCACTAGTCCAACGGCCTGCACCGTCCACCAGCTGCGGGCTAGATCCAATAATTACAGGCGCACTACGGCCACCTTCTCATCTTCTGGGATCTTCGCTGCCTCCAATATCACCTCTGTGTCCTGAAGCCACGCATCAGCAGCGATAGCATGTCACGCCCCGATTCCGTCGAATCGATAGTCGTCCCCCGGGCGTGATGCCGTGCGAACCTAATTTGCGATCGCACAAGACCGAGTCATAAGGTAAACCGAGACACGAGATCTAAGAGAGTACGCAGACAAATTAATTCATACAATAAGTAAAGGAAACTTGATCTTTATTGATAATGAACATCTTTTACAGACTCCGATACAAGGCTCATTGCCGCACGGGCTACAACATGACTCGATTACAAAAGAGTGCCGATGAGATAGCCGTTCCATACATTGTACGCATCCCTCAATATACATAAAGTACTCCAGTGACCTGGATGGGAGGGACGCTGAGTCATCTTCCTTGGACTGTCAAGAGCCTTCAAAAGTGGCGTCGCAGAGAAAGTCTTCGACGCATGATCGAAGCTTCAAAATCATGAACGCCGCCGAGCTAGTTGGCGCGTCCTTCCTGGTTTGCAAGACCTGTAAAGAGCGAGGATCAGCACGAAACACATGTACTGGCGAATGGCTAATTAAATCCAAGCTCTCTATTTGATTCAAGAAGTTTCGTAAACATGTTAGCTAGCTATTTCAATGATCTTTCTAACCATCCTGTTCAATTTGCATGTTAACATGTTTTGAGAAAAGCATATAAAACTGAATATCATTAAGCAACTATCATATTCATCCCGTGTCCCGTGCACCTGTTAAGCAGTGAAGGGGTATGAAGGCCACTGGCAATGTCAAGTCATTTCGGACTATAGCATTGGTTAGACGATGCCCCTTTCGCGTCGGGTAGCGAGCCTGTGCGAAAGTGCCCGCATAACTCGCGCCGATGAAGGGTTGGCGCTGCTACACTCATTCCTCCCGGGCCGAATCGGTCCCTTGGCCTAGGCAACCGTTCGAGGAAACTTCACCTTGTCGACAAGTTGTCCAATGACCGTTTTCTTTTAGACTTAGTCGATTTTGCTTTCTTAGCCGTATCGTTGCGATAAACGTTAATCGATTCCTTCATTGTTTTGCATAGGCTAAGTGGATTTGTATAAGAAAACACGTTTTCCATTTTCAAAATTGGCAGTTTGATAGCAAGTGTTTCGTGAAGAATCGTGCCACGATTTCTTTGATTCTACACTATTATGACAAGCATTCATTTACTTCACATATTGAGTTTTGATGTAGAGGGACGAGACGAAGGAGGTCAGCCACTCGCCTTAGGCTTGCTACAAGCGAGCGACCGGTTGGCTGCGCTGACGTCACCTATGCGATCACCTGCAATCGCATAAGCAACTGATTAGAACACTGTATAATTCAAGGATATTCGATATGAATGCGAAACTCGAAAATGCGTCACAAAAACCCATCGAAAACATTCACAAAAAATGCATTCACGAAAACCAAAGCCAAAGCCAAATCAAAGTGCGGCATGAAAACCAGAGCAACGGGAGGTCTCTTCCGACTCAGCCGTAGAGCCAATCCTCGAGGCGCAACCCGCTGAATATGGAACTTGGTTCCGAAGAAGCCATTCCATAACGTGGAATGGATCTTAATTCAACCATTCCCGTTCGATCGACTCGGCCGATTCCGACCTATCGGTTTTGACCGAATCGATAGCGACAGTGTTCCTTTCTCGCGCACCCCGTGGACGGAAACGGGGCACGATGTAGGGACGGAACACTACACCATAACCAACTAATAAAAAGTTTCGTCCTCGAAACTTAAAGATAGAACCTACCTCTACGAGAATAACGAAGGAAATTTGTCCTTCATTTCCGATTTAAGCTCCCACGTCGACTCTTCGACCGAATGGTTCCTCCAGAGGATACGGACGAGAGGGATCGCTCGATTGCGCAGCAACTTATCCTTGCATTCTAAGATTTGAACTGGTTCTTCAATGTAGGATAAGTCTGACTTTAGCTCCAGCTGGCCAAAATCTACCATGTGGCTAGGGTCGTGCAAGTACTTCCGCATCTGAGAGACGTGGAAAACGTTGTGTACACCTTCAAGCGCCGGCGATAGGGCAATTTTATAGGCCACTGGGGCGACCCGCTCGAGTATTTCGAACGGCCCAACGAATCTCGGACTCAATTTTCCCTTCGTGCCGAACCGAGTAACTCCCCGCATGGGCGACACTTTGAGAAATACGTGATCGCCTACTTGAAACTCGAGGGGGCGACGGTGAACGTCCGCATAGCTTTTCTGACAACTCTGTGCGGTCTTTAATCTTTTCCGAATGAGCCAAATTTTTTGTACAGTCTGTTCTACCAGTTTCGGACCGAGAATCTGCCGCTCTCCGACTTCGTTCCAGCAAATGGGTGATCGGCACTTGCGCCCGTACAAGGCTTCATACGGCGCCATTTGAATGCTGGATTGATAGCTATTGTTGTATGCAAATTCGGCCAGAGGTAGATGATTGTCCCAGCTTGATTTGAAGTCAATTACGCAGATTCGTAGCATGTCTTCGAGAATCTGATTGACGTGCTCCGTTTGGCCATTGGTCTGAGGATGGTAAACTGAGCTGAACTGCAACTTGGTACCCAGCGCCGACTGAAGGCTACTCCAGAATCGCGACATGAACCGTGAATCCCGATCAGAGACGATGGATACTGGAACTCCGTGCAGCCGTACTATCTCATCAAGATATATCTGCGCCAGGCGATCAACGCTCCAAGTAACTTTGATGGCAATAAAATGCGCTGACTTGGTTAATCGATCGACGATGACCCAGATGGCATTATTTCCCCGCGGCGTCTTCGGCAGACCAACAATAAAATCCATGCACACGTGCTGCCACTTCCATTCTGGAATCGCCAGATTCTGCATCTTCCCGTC
Organism: Iris pallida; assembly: GCA_029216955.1. NCBI lineage: Eukaryota > Viridiplantae > Streptophyta > Magnoliopsida > Asparagales > Iridaceae > Iris > Iris pallida. The sequence continues at coordinate 345,712 of JANAVB010036127.1, forward strand.
CGGTCTCTGGTGCTCAGCTTTCACCTGCTGACAGGCCATGCATTGCGACACGAAGAGTGCCACATCTCTTTTCATCCCGTGCCACCAGAAGTTTATACGGAGGTCCTTGTACATCTTCGTGCTACCGGGATGCAAAGTGTATTTCGCATAGTGTGCCTCCGACAGTATCTCCTTTCTGAGTTCTGAATCGTCCGGAACGCATAGCCTTCCCTTCAATCGAAGCACGCCGGTCTCGTCTTCTGCAAAGTCGTTCGTCCTGCCCGTCGAGATTAGATATCGTATTTTCTTCAGGTACAGATCGTCCTTCTGAGCGGTCTTGATCTTATCAAGCAAGCTCGGCTCTAACTGCAACTTTGCCAACTGTACATTCCAGAATCTGACTCGGAGCTATATGCCCATCTCTTCTAGGTCACATAGCAGTCTGGGCTCGATGGATAGCGAGGCTATATACTTCCGACTCAGAGCATCCGCCATAACATTTTTCTTTCCCGGCGTATAGTCGATAGTCAAGTCGTAATCTTTGATTAGTTCCAGCCAACGCCTTTGCCGCAAGTTCAGCTCCTTCTGCGTGAATAGATACTTGAGGCTCTTGTGATCGGTATAGATCGTGCACACCACGCCATAGAGATAGTGGCGCCACAATTTCACTGCGAACACAATCGCCGCTAACTCCAGGTCATGCGTGGGATAGTTCTTCTCGTACGACTTTAGCTGTCAGGAAGCAAAAGATATCACCTTGTTCCGATGCATCAGCACACACCGCAAGCCCTGACAGGACGCGTCGCTGAATATCTGGAAACCCTCCGTCCCTTCTGGAAGTGCGAGTATCGGGGCCGAGATGAGCCTTTGCTTCAACTCTTGGAATGCAGCTTCGCAGTCGTCTGACCATTCGAATGCAACTCTTTTCTGGGTGAGGCGAGTCAGAGGCGATGCGATCTTCGCGAAGTCTTTCACGAAGAGTCGGTAGTATCCCGCTAAGCCAAGGAAACTTCGAATCTCACCGACGGACGCTGGCCGTTTCCAATCGACAACGGCTTCAACTTTCTTTGGGTCGACCGCAATGCCTTCAGCAGAAATGATGTGTCCAAGGAATACGACGCTGCTAAGCCAAAATTCACATTTGCTTCGCTTCGCGTATAGTTGATTTTCTCGAAGGGTCTGAAGCACGGTCTGCAGATGCTCAGTGTGTTGCTGCCTATTCTTCGAGTAGACGAGTATATCGTCGATAAAGACTACTACGAACTTGTCGAGGAATGGTCGTAACATCCGATTCATTAAATCCATGAAAGCGGCAGAGGCATTCGTTAGGCCGAAAGGCATTACCAGGAACTCGTAATGGCCATATCGAGTGCGGAAGGCAGACTTCGGCACATCGTCCGGCTTGATCTTGAGTTGATGGTAACCCGAACGCAGATCAATTTTAGAGAACACCGCGGTTCCTTGAAGCTGATCAAACAGATCGTCTATGCGGGGCAGGGGGTATTTGTTCTGGAAGGTGGCTTTATTCAGCTCGCGGTAGTCGATACAAAGACGTATAGAGCCATCCTTCTTCTTGACAAACAGCACGGGCGCTCCCCAGGGCGAGACGTTGGGTCGGATAAATCCCTTGTCGAGCAATTCTTGTAACTGCACCTTGAGTTCTTTAAGCTCTGCAGGGGCCATTCTGTACGGGGCTTTCGAGATCGGTCGAGTGTCGGGGAAGGTATCGATAGTGAACTCAATCTCTCGATCGGGCGGCATGCCGGGCAGCTCGTCCGGAAACACATCGGGGAATTCTGCCACAACGTCGGTTTGACCCGCGTTTGCACCATCCTGTCGCATGTCTCGAACGGAAGCTAGATAGCCTTCGCACCCGGAATGCAGCATCCGTCGAGCAGATATTGCGGAGATCACCATGCAGGTCGACGACGCCTCACCACACGAGTTGTAGAATTCAGGCACTCTAGGTATGCGGAATGTGACCTTCTTTTCAGCGCAGTCTATGGTTGCGTTGTACGAACCGAGCCAATCCATCCCCAGAATGATATCGTAGTCCTTAATGTTTAGAACTATCGTATCGAAACTGACCTTTTGACCACCTATACAGATGATTCCGTCTCCGCAGACTAAATTTGCAAGTAGTGGCATGCCCAACGGTATGTTAACAGTGTGGTCGATGCCCAGTGGTGTCAAGGTAAATTTGTGCTCGGTGGCAAAGTCCGCCGATATAAAAATATGCGTGGCACCTGAATCAAACAATACACGAGCAGGTTTATTATTGAATTGCAATATACCTGTCACGACTGTATCAGATGCAAACGCTTCATCCTGAGTCATGGCGTAGACACGGCCCTGAGCATTGGGGCGACGATCTTGGCCATTCTGTTGTGCGGTCGGTGGAGCCCGAGGTGCTTGGCCTCGGTTTCGTTGATGTTGCGAGGGGCGCTGGTTCGACATAGCTTCCGGGCAGTCCCTTACGAGGTGATCTCTTTTGCCGTACGCGAAACATACTCTGTGCTTAAGTCGGTACTCAGTATCCAGGTGCCCATCCTTATGGCAGAAATTGCAGACCATTCGTTCATTTGCCTGGTTGCCGCGATATTGACGCTTATGTGCGTTGTTGCCTCCCGCATTACTATGGCGTTTGTTATTAAGGTGAACAGCGCCGGTAGTAGTAGGAGGATACTTGGACTCCAGGCGGATGGTGTGGTTGAGTGCCTCGTCTACAGTTTTGTATTTCGGTACCGAGACATGAGCACGGATAGTGGAACGCAGGCCCACTACAAATCGTTTTGCTCGATTTGCAGTGGTAGGTAAATAGTCTCCAGCACACTTGGCCAGTTTGTTGAATTTGGCCGCATATTATCGTACAGTCATATTCTCTTGTGTCAACTGCATAAACTCGTTTTCTTTCTCCTGTCGTACGGCTGCAGAAAGATATTCGTTCTCGAACGCATTTCTGAATGTCGCCCATGAGATCGCCGCCGTCTCGTCTTCACGTCGAATAGCCCGCTTCTGCACAGTCCACCAATCGTGCGCGTTCATTCGAAGTAAAAGTTGAGCACACGCGACTTTCTTCGAGTCCTCGGCACCCAGCAGCTCGAACTTGTCTTCCAGCTCCTCCAACCAGTCGATCGCCATGGAGGGATCTTCTGTGCCGTTGAAGGAAGTGCGGCAGCTTTTCGTAAATTTTGACACGTCGAAGTTAGAACTTCTCGGTGCTGCAGGTGAGAGCACGGGCGCCTCTGGTTCAGCTTCATTGGATCGAACCGCAGGCTGGGTCACGGCAGGAGTCATCGTTGAATTGTTGTGGTTGCCCATGACCGACTGTACAATTTGCTGGAGGGTATTCAGCTGCTGCTGTTGCAGCTTGAATTGTGCCTCGAACCGATTCTCAAATTGAGTCTAACGAGCCTCCGCTTGCTGACGATGGAGCTCGTTTTGACGTTGCTGCATTTTAAGCATCTGCAGCATATGTTACATCGGGTCGCCGGAAGATCCGGCTACGGTAGGCGTCATTCCCGTTGGGTTGACGGAATGGCCGGGTCTAGAAGCACTCGAGCCGCTGGAAGCGCTCGTCTCGTCTTCCGCCTAAGCTCCCGTAACTGCAGGAAAAGGAAAGCAACTCTCGTTCGTTTCGAAAAATATCCTGGGTTCAGCGTATGGAACAACTCATCTCATCGACACGAGGTCAATGGTTGGAGACTAGAACTCGACATTGGAGGCCAAGGACGTAAAGCCGTGCTCTTATACCATTATGTCACGCCCCGATTCCGTCGAATCGATTGTCGTCCCCCGGGCGTGATGCCGTGCGAACCTAATTTGCGTTCGCACAAGGCCGAGTCATAAGGTAATCCGAGACACGAGATCTAAGAGAGTATGCAGACAAATTGATTCACACAATAAGTAAAGGAAACTTGATCTTTATTGATAATGAACATCTTTTGCAGACTCCGATACAAGACTCATTGCCGCACGGGCTACAACATGACTCGATTACAAAAGAGTGTCGATGAGATAGCCGTTCCATATATTGCACGCATCCCTCAATATACACAAAGTACTCCAGTGACCTGGATGGAAGGGACGCTGAGTCATCTTCTTTGGACTGTTGAGAGCCTTCAAAAGTGGAGTCGCAGAGAAATTCTTCGACGCACGGCCGAAGCTTCAAAATCACGAACGCCGCCGAGCTAGTTGGTGCATCCTTCCTGGTTCGCGGGACCTGCAAAGAGCGAGGATCAGCACGAAGCACATGTACTGGCGAATGGCTAATTAAATCCAATCTCTACATTTGATTCAAGAAGTTTCATAAACATGTTAGCTAGCTATTTCAATGATCTTTCTAACCATCCTGTTCAATTTGCATGTTAACATGTTTTGAGGCAAGCATATGAAACTGAATATCATTAAGCAACTATTATATTCATCCCGTGTCCCGTGCACCTGTTAAGTAGTGAAGGGGTATGAAGGCCACTGGCAATGTCAAGCCATTTCGGACTATAGCATTGGTTAGACGACGCCCCTTTTGCGTCAGGTAGCGAGCCCTGTGCGAAAGTGCCCGTATAACTCGCGCCGATGAAGGGTTGGCGCTGCTACACTCGTTCCTCCCGAGCCGAATCGGTCCCTTGGCCTAGGCAACCGTTCTAGGAAACTTCACCTTGTCGACAAGTTGTCCAATGACCGTTTTCTTTTAGACTTAGTCGATTTTGCTTCCTTAGCCGTATCGTTGCGATAAACGTTAATCGATTCCTTCATTGTTTTGCATAGGCTAAGTGGATTTGTATAAGAAAACACGTTTTCCGTTTTCAAAATCGACAGTTTGATAGCAAGTATTTCGTGAAGAATCGTGCCACGATTTCTTCGATTCTACACTATTATGACAAGCATTCATTTACTTCACATATTGAGTTTTGAAGTAGAGGGACGAGACGAAGGAGGTCAGCCACTCGCCTTAGGCTTGCTTCAAGCGAGCGACCGGTTGGCTGCGCTGACGTCGCCTACGCGATCACCTGCAATCGTATAAGCAACTGATTAGAACACTGTATAATTCAAGGATATTCGATATGAATGCGAAACTCGAAAATGCGTCACGAAAACCCATCAAAAATATTCACGAAAAATGCATTTATGAAAACCAAAGCCAAAGCCAAATCAAAGTACGACATGAAAACCAGAGCAACGGGAGGTCTCTCCCGACTCAGCCGCAGAGCCAATCCTCGAGGTACAACCCGCTGAATATGGGACTTGGTTCCGAAGAAGCCATTCCATAACGTGGAATGGATCTTAATTCAACCGTTCTCGTTCGATCGACTCGGCCGATTTCGACCTATCGGTCCCGACCGAATCGATAGCGACAGTGTTCCTTTCTTGCGCACCCCGTGGACGAAAACGGGGCATGATGTAGGGACGGGGTACTACATAGCAACTTCGCTGTCATCAAAGAATGGAGGGTTCAGGCGCTTGAAACTGTTCGATGTACTGTTCCTATGATGTCCACCTCTGCCCAGAGCATCTGCCACTGCCTGATGTAAGGCATCTCTTCGACGATCCTGCGATACAAGCAATTCCCTGATAAGTCCAACCAGGCTCCATCATCCTGCCTTGCGAGCTGGGCTGGCTATACCGGGGGTTCTGGATCTCCGAGAGGCATAACCCGGAAGGCTGCTCCTGAGTGCTGGGCCTGATCTTCTTGTTGTTGCTGGTCCATGGGAGGTGCTTCGTCTTACCGATCGGTAGGACCATGAACAATGCCGCTGAAGAAGACGACATAGGAAACAGTAAGGAAGGACCAAGACAGATCAACGATACAAGCATGCGATTAAGTCGAGAATCTCACGGATTAGAAGATACGGGTAGAGATCAAGGGCGAGTGCTGATTGAGACATTTATTCGGTAAACCCTCACATATCTTGATTTACAAGACCTGCATGGGCCACCACTTAAACCATGTAACGCCCCAGAACCAGAATATTGGAGAGCGGGGGTATACATAGCCAGCTACGTATAATGAAATAGAATCCACCTCACTATACAGTCACGGCTGTCTAGATATATGAGGGTTTAACTACAATCTATCAGTCTCCTATGGTCAATAATAAGCCTAAATGTCTCAATCTCAAGCAAGCAAGTAAAGTTACAAGATGTAAGATCACCAAATATACAATAGTAAGGCGTCCCAAACATTACATATTCAGCTGATCATGAAGCTAGTCGTTACAAAATGTGAGGACTAGCAAGAGTTTAGTCATACATGATCAATCCTAGGATCTGTCAATCATGTTACAGCCCGTAGGCAGGCAGTAATAAGGTATGCAATACGAGCTAACAGGTGCTCGTCGGCTAAATGCCTCAAAATAAAAATTTTACAATAGAGTGGAAGAGCCAAAAATAAACCCACTCGTTGCCCTGGTTATGCCTGGTGGTCACCATCGGGCTGGGAAGTCGGTAGATACTCTGGAGCTGCTCCGAAAGCTGGCCATACAAAACCAGCTGGGTCAGATCCCAGAAAGAGCAAGTGCCACAAAGGAGGCTTCACTTAAGAACTAAAACCAGCACATCAGAAATAAATATTAAAGTGGTTACAAAAGAGCTTAATAATAAAAAAAAATATTAAAAGTCATAATAGAGTACGAGGGAACCATTCTAGTAGCCAGGTCACAACCCTTAAACCAAACAAGGACCGGGGTTGTAACCCTTCACCTGAATAGAACTCCGTCTCCAAATCTTGTTGGTAAGGTAAAACATAACAAGCATGATGTGGGGTAAAATAAGACAATAAATGAAGAGAGGACTCAGAACTGCTCTGGGAGCCAGGTTACAACCCTTAAACCAAACAAGGACCGGGGTTGTAACCCTTCACCTGAACAGAACTTAGCATCTGATCTTTATTGTTAAAAGTGACAATCATGCGATCAAGCCTGCAATAATCGAGCACTAAAACTACACCATACATCGCTCCCGGCCAATCAGTGACTACGGCTTTCAACATTAGCTAACTAGGGTTATCATAAGCCTTAGTTACTAGCAATATGCAGTGAGATGTTCCTCCAGCCACAAGTCCTACAGCTAAACTAGGTTATCCAGGCAACTTGGATTCATTTAAGCAATGCCTCGTTATTTTCTATATATTATTGAATCTAGACTTGTACCCTACTCGTCGGCAGGCTGCAAGTCCAACAATGGTGGCCGGGATAACGAAATTGCTTGTAATTGGAGAAATCTCTCATGACTACTGAATTATTCTAGTTATTAGCCTTAGCCATTTACATTAGGTATCCATGATCGTGGTACTCAGGGATTCCTGTCCTAGACATGATGCAAACATTACCGGTTCACTTGTACAAATACAATCATCCACGGTGTCGAGGCCATTCAATCTTGTCATGACATGCTAGCCGTCGCAACAGCCTTCGGGATATATATCATGTCATGTTCACTGTCAGTAGTGTGCCACATCGGGCCACTATCATGTCATGTTATTTGTCAAAGGTGCACCATAATGGGTCACCATCGTATTAGGGAACATATTAAAATTAATACGGCACAAGCATACATGTAGTAATTAAATATTAGCAGGGGGCAAGGGCTATGGAGGACTCATGCGACTCAAAAATTTTTTTGCATGAATTTGCCATGCGGTCAGCCAATAAATGTTCATACGGACAGCCAAATAATAGACCATATACGGCCAGCAAATACTAGGCCATATACGGCCATCAAATAATAGGCCATATACGGCCAACAAATAATAGGCCATATGCGGCCAGCAAATAATTGGCCATATGCGGCCAGCAAATAATAGGCCATATGCGGCCATACAAGTTGCATGCAAACAAATACAAGCAATTTAATTTAAGTGGCCATGCGGCCAAAACAGGTTGCATGCAAATGCATGCACTTAATTTAATGCTAATAAGCATGCAAGCAAATGCATGCAAGGCCATGAAAGCAAGCAATTAAAGCTAATGCAAGTGCATACAAACAATTAAAGCTAATGGAAATGTATGCAAGCGGCCATACAATTTAGCTAAGGCCAAGCTAAAGCATAGGCGGCCACAATTAAATCTATGCGGCCAATTAATCCATTGGCCATGCGGCCACAATTAAATCCATGCGGCCAATTAATCCATTGGCCATGCGGCCAACAATACATTGGCGATGCGGCCAGCAAAGAATTGGCAAATGGCCATGCGGCCATGAATTTAATAATAGGGGGGGAAGCATATGCGGCCACTAACTGTTGCATGCAAGTAATTGTATTGCCAAGCAAAGACTCTATGGCCAAGCAAAATGGCCATTAATTAATAATTAATTGTTGGCCAAGCATATTGCATGTTTGCATATGTGGCCAAGCAAAATGGCCTTGCAATGAATTAATGGCCTATGCGGCCAACTAAATTAAATGGCCATGCGACCAGCAAACAAAATTTATGGCCTATGCGGCCATGCAATAAATTAATGCCATGTGGCCAATTCAATTAAATAGCCATGCGGTTCAGAGCTAAGAATTGATCATGCGGCCAAAAATGCAATTAATGGCTCCCACAGAGAACATGTCCATAGAAAATACCATGGCCTCCATGCTCCTTCAAACAACAATAGGAACCCAAATCCAGACTCCCGTAGGTCAAATTTGGGTAAAATGGGATTTTCTACAACATGGAACCATCAAATAGTAAAAATATACAGGTTTGATAGATCAAAACTCATGAAAACCGAAAATACCACAACGCTAGATTTACAAGAAATTAACCAAGAAAATGAAAAATGTTAAGTACTAAAGTGGGTTAGAAACACATGAGGAAGACACTGGAACAATAAAAGTGGAATTCCTCCATGAAGCAAGATGCACTTGCCTACACCTTCCTCTCTCAGGTTGATGGAGAAGTAATGGTAGGAAATAAGAAGAGTTAATGAGGAGAGAGAAATGTTTGATGGGATATAAATGAGGGTGGTGGTGGAAGGTGGGTCCACAACAAAACCGAACCAAGCCCAAACAATCCGAACCGAACCAAGATAAACCAATCAATGAAATGCCAAAACAAATCAAGCAAGGAGACATGCAATATGAGTCAAAATATGTACACGTATACCAAAATATGTAATACAAACCATGGTCATTATAGATGTGGGATTAAAATACCAATACTCAAAAATAGAGTTTGATATTTTAGATCATCCCACAATCAGCATAGTAGTGTGCCAGTCCACGCCTACCCTCCGAACACTCCCGTGCTTGCACGAGACAACCTGGAGTCCGTGTCCGAGTCTGCACAACAAAAATCAACTTGCTTCCTTGTTGGAATTAATCCTTTTTCCTTCTAAAAATACTCCCACATGGCACACACTTGTGCCCCACCACACCTCAACACAAGCAATGCATTATATTGAGATACTCACCATTTGGTGTAGCCGACGTGGGACTATCTTTTCTAGTCTAAAGGCAAAAACACCGACATAGAATAATCAATTATGATTTGCTATTGTACTTTTCAATTTTATATTATTTAATATAAAAAAATCTTCCAAAATATTCCTGTAAAGTGTTCCTACTTACGTGACAGTTCACGTGTTATTTGACATGACAGCTGTCATGTTTGCTGACAAGTCAAATTTTAAAATTATTACCAAAAGAATAACATATTCCCATAAAAATCAGTTCAAACTATTGTGTAAAATCGGGCTTAAAAAAGTTCAAGAAATTATATTCTATCAACAAATAAGTCTAACTATAGGAGAAACCAAAAGAAATATCTACAAGTAAACTCGTAAATAATGAAACTTTAGGCCCAAGCATACCTTCATCCCTATTCTACATAAATAGTCCATAATAGAAGAAATGTAAGCTTTAATTTTCTATGCTAGCGAAGCTTTATAAATTTCTTACTCGTCGTCATTGTCGGAGGGGTAGGGGTTGTAACCTAGGACCCTCTTGCTTCGTCGACCATCTTATAGGTTGTCCGAATAATGAGAAAAAGAAAACAAAGCACCAAATCCAAGAAGAAGCATCATATTTGAACGTATTGCTCAAGACGAATCCACTTGGTGAAACACAGAGGACCACTAGTTGGCAACAATAGTGTTAGATGAAGCTGTAATATATTAGAACAAGACGATGAGATGATATGTTTCCCCCCTCTAATTTATGATTTTAAACCATTTTAATTTCTTTCTTCCTGATTATATATGTTTTTATAACAACATTCGTTCTCTTTTTCTTGGCATCCTTCATCTCGTCCTACATGTCAGAAAACTTAAATGTTCGAGAAGTATGATAACGACAACAACATATATCTAGGGATGAACGACCCGAAAAGGGGTTTTGTATACAAAATTTTAGGAAAGAAAACAACATACTCCAAATGGAGAATTTCTTCTTATTTGCAATAATTTGAAAGTACAACTCAATCTGCAAGTAAATAAAATTGTTGAATAATATAAATATACAATCCTCATCCCGCTTAACTTAGAGATATGTGCAAGCAACAAGGGCTTCAACATGGTATTTGCAAGAAGAAAAGTTCAATCTATCTCAAAATATAAATATCTAAACCTATAAAACTGGTTTCTATGTATTTGAATATAATATAAGTATACAATCGTTGTCTCTCACCACCAATATCCTAGAAATAAATCCTAATAACTCTATTGGTACTTGTCTCAAAAATATGTCATAATGGACATGAATGTCGGTCAAACCATATTCTTCTACGTTTGTGAGTTAAAACATTGTGCAACTTATGTTGCATGAATATGATACGAATAAAGACACAATATAGATATGGAAGGTAAGATGGGTACTATGACTTAGTCACCGTATAAGTTGTATTGATACATGTTGGCATTGGACCAAACTGGACCACTCTAGTCTGATCCAAACAGGGTCTGGCTCAATAGAATGTGGCCGACCAAGTGGGTTGGGTCTATGGCTATCCATCCATATGCGGGATGACCCATAATTAGGGTTTCTATATTTCCTATAAACAGGAGGTTGCTCACATATGGAGATCTAACTCTAAAAAACTATCTCTACCTCCACAGTAACTTCCTTCCCGAATTATTATTATCTTCTAATTATCCATCCCTTGTAGGATATCTCATGCGGGATAATCAATGAGCTTCCTCGTTCATAGGAGGCTTCACAACCGAGATGTATTTGTGTAATATGAACGTAGTCTTAAATACAATGATAAGAAATATGTTTTAGTTATGTTGTTCAATTATGGTAACTAGAACACATAGATGATTCTATATGAGAATCAAACCCATCTCAACGAAGAATTTCATAAAGTTTGTGAACTTTTGGGGATAAAAGACTTATTTTCAAGTAAAAAACACTTGTTTCAGGTTTCACTACCTCAAAAGATGATTTCTTTTTGAAAAATAGTTTGCTGGGTGAAGAAAAATTATGACATTCAAAATTGATAAATTAACATAATACATTCATTTATCTTTCAAATGGTTACCAGATCAGTAGTCATCGAGGTCACCAAAGGATTAATGACGCTAAAGGGCAAAAACTACTATGAGGGTCATCGTAATACCCTATACCTACTATGACACAATTTGCTCAACTTTTTAAGTTAAAAGATGGTCGAACCTGAGATGAGCACCACGCCTCAACACATATTAGACACCATGATATACTAACGTGGTCAGCTAAGGATAAATCTGCATTATTCACAATTACTGGTAAAGTTGTCGAAAAAACCCGATAAAAGAGTTTGCAGGTTATGACTTCGCTAAACGGCTATGGGAAGCATCAAGGTCAAGGTATACAATGACCATGCTTCACAGCTACTAACATGGGCCTGACTCATGAGTGAAAACTAGACATGCGAGACATATCTATCATGATCCAGGATATGGCAATATCTGACACCACTATGACTGTAGAATATCCTAGACCCATTCTCAAACATTGTGTTTTTAGATGACATTCAAAAAGCCTAAATTTGTTGCCATTAAGAATGTGTACCTTGTGCATTTTATGGATCGTGCAGTAAGAAGTGTTGAAATGAAAAAAATAGGAAGGCTAAGATGATTAATGCCAATCCTGCAAATAACACAAAAGAGGCAAAATGATATGGATGAAGTGCTTCAACTATGGATAGACGGGATTCTACACTTGGAATTGTTTGGAGGTGAAGAAGGTATTCCCAAACCCTTCTCTCATTATGGTTTGTACAAGGGCTTTAGTAGATACCGATTCTCCTTTTCATGGATTATAGGTTCTGACGCCACTAATTAACCATATGGCAATGGATTAGTTTGGTTTATTGAGTATAGTGTGGTACCTACAAGGAGGTAGAAAGTACGTACATGGTGAACCACTCGTACTTAGAGGTGCTAGGCTTCTGGACGTACCAATTGACAAATCGTCTAGGACGATCTTGGATCATTCATGATGTACTTCACACTCCAAGGATTTGAAGCATTTTTTTATTTAGTGCACTAATAGGTTTTGGATTTTATGTTAGATTTATTAGTACATTTGTTAATTTATTTTTTGGATAAGACTTTATCTGGTTTTTGCCCTTTGAAAAATGGTTTAATGATTATTGATTGTTCTTCTTATGCTTTAAATTCTCAATCAAGGATTGTAACACATTGAAAAATAGATTAGGACACATCAGTAAGGACAAGCTAACTAGATTAGTCAAGGCCTGACTATTGGGCTCGGTGGTTGAGGATGAGATGTCCATTTGTGAATACAGCTTTGTGGGCAAAGCAACAAGAAAACATTCGATAAGGCCAAAAGGGCCACCACATCATTACAAATAATTCACTCCAACATTTGTGGACCGTTAAACTAAAAGACTAGAAATAGATCTTCATATTTCATCACATTTATAATAACTATTTTATATACAGCCATGTATATTTAGTAATACATCATTACAAAGCACTGGATTGTTTCAAGCGCTATATAATGAAAGTGGAAAATCAACTTAGTGCAAAGATGAATGCTTTGCCATTGGCAAGAAATAATTATCTGAGGCGTTTCAAGAATTTTGCAAAAGTATAAGGGAATTGACACGCAATTGAACATTCCTTGTAGCCCAACAAAATAATGTTACGGAAAGAAGGAATAAGTCACTAATGGACATGGTTAGGAGCTAGTATGATAGTTCAAGTAATATCTTCAAATCTCGTATTAGGGATATACAATTTTGACTACATCCTACATACCTTATGCCTTCTAAAATGGTGGATTCTACCCTATATGAAGATTGGACTAGCGAGAAGCCCAACTTAGGGCACTTGTGTCCATGATGATCCATTGCATTCGTGCACACCACTCCTCATCAACATGGGAAGTTAGGCTGGCTATAGAGGAAAGAAGTGTATCTTAATTATGCGCTATTCCTAACACACACAAAAATATATGCTGATAGGTAAGCAACAAGATGGAACCATGACTGAGATGGACTCACAAGATATCACTTTCCTCGAGGACTTCCTATAAAAGACGGAAGTATATCAAGACTTGAATTTTCATAAGAGAGACGAGAGACCCCAAGCTCCTGAACAATGAAGGAGGAAAGTGTTCCTCAAACGCTTGGAGACAGTGGGAGCGATGTTTCAATAATGGAATCGATGTTTCGACAGTGGGAGCAACGTTTTGATAAAGAACCACAGAAGTTCTCGCGTAACGGTACTCCTCGATGTCGTTTTGAGATAGAGGGGGATAAGTGAGGAGTGGATCCCTTCTTCCCTTTCTATATGAAGCACATACACCTATACCCTTAGAGACATCGATTGATATGGTGAAGCTCGACGTTAAGGACTGCTATTAATTTTGACGCACTTCCATGTACTATGAAATAAATAAATATCGTCGATTAGTTGTGATGACTTGATTGAAAGAATATAAATTGCGATCCACTTTAATTAATTACATTTTAAAAAATTACAAAATTTTTATCTTACAATTGTAAGAAATTAAATTGTGATGGATGACTTATATACATACATGTCAAACTAAATATTTGTGGGAAAGGCTAGTATATACATATGTTCAGAATAGCTTCCCAGCAAACTCTTTTATGTCATCGTCTTCGCACGAAGCAGAAGCATATGAAGCAAAACCCTCAAGTTCAGACAGGCTCCTCCCTAGGTGCAGAGCCATCTTCATTCGAAACAGCTCTCCATCTTCCCTCTTCTGCACGTCTCTCTCCCCCAAGTTGTTCTCAATCTCCTCTTCAAGACGCACGTAGTAGCCAGCGCAGTTGCGGAACAGCTCGAACACCATGCCCATCTGCCCTCCATGCTCCAACGTGTTCACCACGGTCGCGAGCGCTCCTCCTACGACCCCGATCAGTGCAGGCCACGGCTCGTGAACCGTCGACGAGCCGATTAGACCAGTTCCGATGGCGGCTACGGCGGCAAGTATAGGTCCTGACACCGCCAACGTCCGGTTAATATTCGTAACCAGCTCACCACATGTCATGTATTGCTCCTGGTCTTTCGTCTTCAGTACTCGAAGAATGCCTGCCATTTCCTCTTCCAGCTCCACGCTCCAACCGTTGTTGTCGCTCCTCTTCTTCTGCTGCTGCTGCTGTTGGTTCTTCTTTAAATTTAGCTTCGGCCACCATACGGTAGGTTTCAACACCTTCGGGAACTTGTCAGGCAATGGAAGCAAAGGGAGCGGGTAGGCCCGCTCGATCGCATTGATCCTCTCCAGAGCCTCCTCGACGTCCAACTCCATAGGATTGCGGAGAGCTAGAGTGGTACGGATAGATCTCTCAAGCTGTTTGAACAACCTCGTCGCGTTCCTTTGCTCCTCGGCGAGCTGCGAGGGCTGGATCTTGTTGACCGCTGCCATCATTCCTGCGGCTGCGGTGAAGAGTATGACCGATGAGACCTTCAGAGGCAAGATGTAGGGCGTTTCGTCGCCTATCGGAATGGCTGCGACGCCGGCCATAAGCGAGGCTGTGAGGGTGATGGAGTTGATGGAGTTGAGGAATAGTGTGTTCCAGTCGTTGCGCTGCTCTCCGATGATGGAGTGCATCTCGGCTCGATCCGCGACCGCTTCGGCAATCGTATTGAGCTTGGTGATCAACATATTAACGTTTCTGTCGGAAACGCGGCCGGTTGAGGATATATTGTTGGAGGTGCTGGCCTGCATGCCCTCATCTTCTCTAAGGACTACTAATTCGTCCATGTTGATCATGCCAGTTGGCAGCTTCGGAATATAGACGCTCTTCCTCTTGGGATCGATGGGGGTGTGGAGGCTAGCTCGACAACGCAGTGATGTCGCTGGTCGCAGAGAGAACATACTTTGGACTCCTAGACCTGCCATTTTTAGTTTGTATAGCTCTTGGAGGTTCTTGCAGTGGGTGTGTGTGTGGATACCTATGGCTATTGCTTTGCTTTGTGGTGATGATATGGTGGATGGTTTTTTGATCTGTTCGATATATATAAAGAGGGGCCGGGTGACATGATCAGAATTAAGCAGCAGTCTCGTTTTGACAATGTCTTTGTTCATTGAGCAGCCAATGGCTCTCCTGGAAAGTTTCAATTGCTACATATTGGACTTTGATCGAGTAAAATATTGTATCAGTGGCCAATCTATGTTTGACGGACGATACGTTTTCACCAGGCTCAGTCTACGTACGTTGTATGGGCACTAGACACGATACGGATACGTTGAGATGGACAACACCGATTTTTTTGGTCTCATAATATATTTGGAATATCCATGACGTGATCGATACATATCCATTATATGGCACGGACACGAAATTTTTTTTTAAAGTGTCCGTAATTATTCAGTTCATTGAATAAGTCAGAGTGATTGATACAGATCAATTCGCCATTGACCAGTTAGGTATACTGTTCTTAGAAATCAACTTGTACATCATAATACTTTTCTTCAAGTAATTTTATTTTTTTTTGAGATGAAGTATTAAATAATTAAATACATAACATTTCCAAGTTGTATATATTTTGGATATTTATGTATTTATTACTATATGAGACCAAAAAAGAAAAGAAAAAAAGGCAGTGGACCATACCAGTGGTATGACATCTGACCAACCATAATAAAATAATCATCAAATTAATGGTATCGACGAGCTTAGAGGTATTTGATGGGAATATACCAAAAGGATAACGTACTCCAACAAAAATAATTCCAAACTCTTGGGTAAAATCGAGCTTAAAAAGTTCAAGAAATTATATTCTATTAACAAATAAGTCCAACTATAGGAAGGAACCATAAGAAATATCTACAAGTAAACTCATAAATAATAAAACTTGAAGCCCAAACAGACCTCCTGTCCCCATTCTATAAAAATAGTCCAAAATAAAAGAGATATATGTAAGCTTTAATTTTCTATCCTAGCAAACACATGCTCTTTGTCGAAGCAATCGTCGGAGACGTTGCAACTCGACCCTCTTGCTTCGTCGACCTTCTTACAGGTAGTCGGAGAAAAAACACACCAAATCCAAGAAGAAGCATCAAATCCAAACGCGTTACTCAAGCCGAATCCATTTGCGAAAACACAGAGGACTACTGGTTGGTGACAATAGTGCTAGATGAACGTGAAATATATTAGAACAAGACGATGAAGATGCTTTCCCTCTAGTTTTGACTCATTTTACTCTTTCCTTGAATCTAATTGATTATATATGTTCTTCGTAACAACATTCATTTTCTTTTTCTTGAGATCCTTCATCTCATTCCTACATGTCAGAAAACCTAAATGTCAAATAAGTGCGATAATGACAACAACATATATCTAGGGACGAAACACCAAAAAAGGAAATTTTGCATACAAAATTGTAGAAAAACACACTCCCAAGAGAATTTCTTCCCATTTCCAATAATTAAAAAGTACAACTTAATTTGCAAGTAAATAAATTTGTTGAATAATATAAATATATTGTAGAGGCTAAAAATCAAGCTGCGCCACCCATTAAAGTGTTCGATCATCAGATGGCGTCAAATCATTACATTGCACCAAACCATCAAGTTGCTCAGCAATCAGGTTGCGCCAACATCTGGTTGCGCAGGAGTCAGGTTGCGCGAGCACCACGTGGCACACTTCCTCGAGAAGCTGTAACGGCATCATCGTTGCCTGACAGCTGACAACACGGAGATTAAGAAAAATACATTCGAATCCCGCGCAACGCGTTCGAGAAGATTTTGTCAGCATGTAATTAATGCTGACAGAAGACCTAGTCAAAGGCGCCAGTTGTTGAGTTGCGCCCATGCGCAACCTGGCTAATTGGTGCCACTTGATCAACTCTTATTTTAAAGCAGGGTGACGTGGCGCGCAAGCCACCAACTTCGCAGAGCGTGCCCACTATACTGTCCACGAGCACTCACATCTCAATCAAACAATGCCATACGTCCACAGCAGTTGGTGCAACGTCTCACACAGTTTGCTACATTGCGCCCACGCACAACCTGATGAAGCTCGCGCAAGGTGATCAAACAGTGTTCAGAACAAAATGACATGGCGTACAAGCCACTAACTTTGCAGAACGTGCCCTCTATACTGCCATGACCATGCGCATCTCAATCAAACGATGCCACGCGTACACAACAGTTAGTGCAACCATTCATATATGCAAGTGAACAGAAGACGCGTAACCTGAAGCGCGCGCAACCAGAATAACTGCTAAACAGTTATTTCAAGAACTCTATAAATAGAGTTTCAAATCAATCTCAAGGTATCAAGAATGATCATAATCTCCTGCTAAAGTGCTGTTGCATCCTCTAGAGGCTCGTGTCTTCGATATCACATCGTCTAAGGGATAAAGTGATCGTCTTCTGATCAGATTTCTATAGTTGTACTTTTCCAAAAATCAATTGTACACTTGTACTCTTTTTCTAAGTTTGTAATACATATATAATTATAATTATCATCCCCACTTAACTTAGAAATTTGGTGCAAAGCAACAAACGCTTCAACATGGTAATTGATGCCCAAGTTCAATCTATCTCAAACTAAATTGGGTCAATGTGTTTGAATAATATAATTATACAATCATCGTCCGTCACCATCAATATCCTAGAAATCAATCCTAACTCTAACATAATTGGTAATGGTCTAAAAAAATATGTCATAAGTGATAGGAATGTCAGCCAAACCATATTCTTATACATTTGTGAATTAAAACTTTGTGCAACTTATTTTGCAAGAATATGATACGGATAAAGACACAATAACGATATGGAATATGACTTAGTCACCTAAGTTATATTGATACTTGGCATTGATACTTGGCATTGGACCAAACTGGACAAGTCTGATCCAGTCCAAAATATAGCCGGCCAACTGGGTCGGGTCTATGGCTATCCATCCATATGTGGGGGCCAATAGTGTTTCCATATAGCCTATATATAAATAGGAGTGGACCATTAGGGTTTTCATATTGCCTAAATATGAAGGTTGCTCTCATATGGAAGTCCAACCCTATAAACATATCTCTACCTCCATAATAACATCCTCCGCATGTTATTATTCTCTTCTTGTCCAACCCCTTAAGGATATATTGTGTGGGCTGAAAGAAACAATGAGCTTCCTTGTGGGAGGCTTCACGACCGAGATATATTTGTGTATTATGAACCTAGTCTTAAATGCAATAATAAAAGGTATGTTTTAGTTATGTTGTTTAATTATGGTATCTAGAACATGTGGACGATTCTATGAGAGTCAAACCCTTCTAAACGAAGGATTTCATAAAGTTTGTGGACTTTTGGGGATAAGAGATTTGGTTCCAAGTAACAACACTTGTTTCTGGTTTTATGACCTCAAAAGATGGATTTCGTCTAGAAAATAGTTTGCTTGGTGAAAGGAATAGAGACATTAAAAATTGATAAGTTAACATAATACATTTACGCATCTTTCAAATGGTTCCAAATCCGTAGTCGTGGAGCTCAACAAAGGGTTGATGCTAAATAGTGAAAACTACGACGTGTGGCGTCATAACCTATACCTACTATATGAACAAAAGTTTCTCAACTTTTTAAGTTAAGAAATTGTCGAACATGAGATGGGCACCACGATTCAAAACAAGATCGACACCATAGTATATCAAAGTGATCAGTTAAGGATAAATTGGCATGATTGATATTTATTGAGACGCTGTCGATAAACCAGATTAAAGAGCAACGTAACAAAATTGTGTTACATAAAGGAGAAATAGTTCACTAATGGACATGGATAGGAGTATGATAGTGCAAGCGAATCTTTCAACTCATATTGGGGATATGTAATTCTGACTGCTGCCAACTTACTATGTGCCTTTTAAAATGGTTGATTCCACCCATATATGAAGGATGAATTGCTTTAAAAAATTCATGTTCAAGTCAGATTGGACCGATTTTTTGATAAAACCGGTCGGATCTGGTCCAACTGCCGGTCCAGTCAGATTTTGACAACATTGATTGAGACAGCTCAATTAGTCTTCAGCTGACCAGTTAGGTATACTGTTCTTAGATATGAACTTGAACATCATAATACGTTTCTTTATTTAATAAAAATTAAATACATCACAATCACAAGTTGTATATATTTTGGATATTTATGTATTTATAACTCTATAAGGCAGGGGAGGAGTGGTATAACGTCTGACCAACAATAATAAATAATAGTCAAATTAATTAATGATGTTAATGGAGGTAACAAGTAAGAGATTGACAAATTAAAAATACCAATACAACTCACAAGATACTACATAAACTACCCTAAGGTTGTTTGAAGTGCTGGTTCTATCAACGGCGAGGTATTTGATGTGAATATACCAAAAAATAATCTACTCAAAAAAAAATATTTCAATCTATTTTGTAAAATTGGCTTTGTAGGAGCGTAAAAAGTGCTTCAAAGAAAGAGTCATCTCTTCATAAATGGTCTGCTTTACGCCCAAGACAATGCTAATCGCTTTACGCCTAAGCAGACTGATCTTTTACGCTTGGATCTACACCGGTGATTTTACGCCAAGGACAGAGCAGCCTCTTTTACGCTGGACAAAGCTGTCAAATCTCGTATTTAATGCAAACTCTGACATGAAGATATTAATGATGGCATTTACCACAGAATTCAATAGAATTTGTCTTATACAAAGACCATTGTTGTCGTTTATGAAGATCGAGCTACTTTACGCTCATTGTATGGTTTCTTTTACGCACGGAGTTTTACATGAGTCCTTACGCTCATAACAAACAATGTGTGCGTAAAGTCTATTTGAGCCATTTTACGCTCAAGGTTATTCAATAACCACTTTACGCTGGAAACCTATGACAAGAGCTATTTTACGCTCATCTTACTGCTTTACGCCCAGAGGATGTTA
Source organism: Iris pallida (assembly GCA_029216955.1). Classification (NCBI taxonomy): domain Eukaryota; kingdom Viridiplantae; phylum Streptophyta; class Magnoliopsida; order Asparagales; family Iridaceae; genus Iris; species Iris pallida. The sequence goes on from JANAVB010036127.1 coordinate 365,995, forward strand.
GGGCTATTTTTTACGCCCTATTATTTCTGGCTAGTTTGGAACGTGGTTTGCCTACATGGCCTTCATGCCACATATTTCGAAGAACGTGTGTACATGTATCCTATTCTTACTGAAATAATGGGACGCGTGTCAACGTACACAAAGGATGACTCTGATCATGGGTGGCAGTTGTTAGCGTAAAGACAGATTTTGATGCTCTTTTATGCACAGAAGCCCCAGTCTATAAATAGACTCATTTTTCTCAAAGACAGATAGGGAGACAGGAGAGAATACAGAGATCAGAACTTCGAGATTTTGATTCTCCAGAGCATTCTTCTTCAACTTTTCTTTCAGAACAGAGTGAAGCAAAGCAGGAAAGCATTCGGCCTCGCCATCAGTGCCCAAGTGCGTCGATACCTTTCTGGTGACTTAGTTCTTCCAAGTTGTTCTGCTTCAAGCAGTGATCTTCATCATCATCATATGCTCCAAGGAACAAAGTGATCATTTACAGATCAGACTTCCATAGCAATACTTTTCCAGAATCAAATTTGTACTTCTTGTACTTTTTTTCTCGTTTTATTTTCAAAATCCAACCTTTGTTTGGCAATTTTGTTAAGTGAAACAAAATGGCGACTCTGCTGGGGAATACCTTCTCCTCTGACGAGGAAGTGATTGCTCAATATGATGATGTTTCGGTCGGTTCGACCAAGAAGACTCTGGTTGTGCACTTCGACCAGACTGCCTATGAAGAAATGCTCCGAACTGGGGGTGGTTCTCGCCACTCCAATGTTCAAAAGTCTCGCAAAGCACAAAAAGTTTGGATTCCCAAATCCAAAGTGGTTTCTGATCTCTCTGTTGCTACTGATGACAAGGGAATTCTTCCCACTCCTGTCTTAGGGGCTCCCGTTCGTAACGAGGCAGTCCTTACTTCAGAGTTGCACTCAAAGTGTAATGATTTATCTCCCGTTTGTAACGGTAAAGATAATCAGGTTTCACGCCCACTGCGTAAGAATTAAGTTTTACGCTCAGTGGGGAAGAACCAAATTTTACACTCAATACATAAGGATGAATCTGTCACGACCCGCTACCCAAATTGTTGGGCCAGGCCGAGTCATGCCCAGCCTACGTTGAGATAAAACGTAGTAAGCTGTTCTAAAGACAACATGATAAGACTAAATGTACTAACAGTTCTATAAGTGAAGAAGAATCATAAATGCTCCAAACACAAAAGTCATCGTATATAGTAAACGTCCAAGTACAAGTAAACTGAAATGTAAAACTGGATACATGTCCAGTTACAAAATGATATAGTCTAATACATGTCTACTCTCAAAAGTCTAAGTAAACAAAAGACAACTAGGCGAGGTTCCCCGCAGGAACATCCTCGTAAAGCAGAGCCGGGTCCTCGGCAGTAATCCCATAATATGTGTCGCAGAGTAACTCCTCCTCAGTAAGGACACATACAACGTTATCCTGTCAGGACGGGAGCAAGTACTAAATCTAGCAAACTAGCATATCAAACATGGAAATGAACATGAGAGGAATAACTAGAAAGCATGGCATCACATAGTATATCATGGCAAGGATACATATGTCATAGAAACAGCTGTATATGTAATATTTAAAACTGTAGCAGGTACGTGATCGGTCAATAGATGTACAATGTGCGGGGGGGGCACATAATGAAATGTACTTCCGTACAAGTGAAACGGCGACAGATGTACATACGTACAAATCCACGTTGAGATAAAGCCTACGACAAGGTATACATATAAAATGTCAACCTTGCTCGGTACGTACGTACGGAGAAGGGGGCAAGATCACGTACTCAACTATCAGTTTCCCCATAACCCATATTCTAATCATGTGAGAGATACATCAAGACTGTTCTAAGCATGGTAGTAACTGAAAGTATATCATGTAGAGATTCTAACTTGCTACCCCAAGGATCAGCATTCAACATGGTGGGGTTTGCAGTTCATTTATGTGACAATATGTAAAGTTCGTAGAAAGTACTTGCCTCTAGCAAAGCAAAACAAAACAAGCTACGATAACAATGCTATGGATGTCCGGTAACTCGTCGCTGTAGAAGTAAATACAATAACTTAGTTTTACACTAAGCTAAAACACTAGGACACTAATTTGGTGAAACACGACTTGTGATTGGGCACCTAGCCAAAATGATGACTTGTCATAGGAGACCAATGTGGGGTGACACACTATGTTAACTAACTTTTTAGGGTCTTTACACTAGTGAGGGATGGGGTTCAACACGACTAAAACTCCAAATAACACAAAAAGCTACAAGTCGTAATTAATCAATAAATAAATCAAAAGATTATTGTGTTCTATCAATTTTTGAAGTAGACAAAAAGCCTAGTTTTTCTTAAAGTAAAGTACTAAAGTGATCCTTGTTAATCATAGAAATTTATTATAATTTTTCTGGAATTTATTAACCAGTACAAATATTTTATAAAAAATCAGTTTTCCTAAGTATACAGAAAATGAGTTTTGGTTTCATATGCCAAACTAGGGGCAAAACAGTAAATTAAATACTACAAAAATTATACTAAATTAGCCAACTTAACATAGTATCTAAATACTATTTTTTCATAATTTTAGCAATACTTTAAGTATTTTTAGAAAATCAAAAACAATAATGCACACAATGATTAATTATCTGCGTATTTTTGTCCATGTATATAATTTGAACTAAAGTTCAAATACAGGACCCAAGGCCATGAATCAAGTCCAATATGACTTGTACAGGTCTTGAATGTGTAAAACATATTTGAGCCCAAATACCCATGCTAGGCTTGGACACCAAATGGTTGCAGTAATTTAAATACAATAAAAATACAATTTGGTAATAGTCAAACTAAATATTATTATTTTAATAAGGTAAAGTTTTACATAGTAACTATAAAAGTATGAATATTATCTTATAAAGATAATTTATACTAAGCTAAGTAAAATACATACATAAAATAGTGTATATATATATGAAAATATATATACACAAATATAAGGATGTTTACATATTGGATATATATATATATATATATATATATATATATATATATATATATATATAAATACATATATGTATATATATATATATATATATATATATATATATATATATATATATATATATATATATATATATATAGATATATATATATTATAAGAAAATACTTATCTATATAACATATATATATATACAAAATTAATGTATACATATATACAATAGTATATATATTTTACATATAATAGTATATAATAGTATATATAATAGTATATATATAATAATATATATACATAAGGAAATATATATACATAAATATGTATGTATACATAATACATATATATATATATATATATATATATATATATATATATATATATATATATATATATATATATATATATATATATATATAAAATAATGAAGTATACATATGTATATAAAAAAACAGTAAATATATATACAAAATTATAGTATATATAGAATAATACATATATATATACAAATATATGTATATACATATATATATATATAAATATATATATAATAAAAAAAAGAAAAAGGAAAAGGAAAAGAAAAGGGAAAAAAGAAAGGCAGCCAGGGGGCTCGAACCCAGGCCAGAGAAGCGTGGGGGGGGGAGGGGGTTTAGGTAGGATGGGCTGGCCAGGGGGTCAGCCCATCAATTGTGTTAGAGTAAGGGTTGTGTTTATTTTATTTAGGTTCGAATTAATTAACATAAAAAAATATAAAACCATCCTGTGTCCTGACAATTAAGGACACAGGTATCAGCGTGTCCTCGCTTAGCACGACACGCACGAAGCGACTTGGCCGTGTCCAAGCTAACCCTAGTATTGCCCGTGTCCTGGCGAGTCTCATATGTGAAGACGAGACTCGCACGACACGAAACAAAGCTGACACTTACGTGTCCGATCAACTCAGGGTGAATCGAAGGTCGGGGACGGCGGAGGAGACGTCGGGGTCGGGGCGCTCCGGTGGCGCTGGGGTCGCCTCGTCACCGCGCGTCGACTGATGGTGGTTGGGGGCGGTGGAAGTCGACGGTGGGGCTGGGCGGAGCTCGTCGGAGTAGGGTTAGGGTTTGTGGATTCGTCGGGGAAGAGGGGTCGTCGGTGGCTGTGGTAAGAGTTTAGGGTTAGGGTTTAGGTCAGGGGAGAGAGGGGAGTTTTATAGAGGGTTTTTGTGGCGGTCGGGCAGCCGGGAAAGACGGGGTCAGGGCGGCGAGTCGATCGGGGCAGGGGGGTTGGTGAGAGTCAGAGGAGAGAGAGAGGGATCTGTCGTGGGGGGGGTGTTTGGTAATTAGCAGTAGGGCCCCTTTAGTTTAGGAATTTACAATACACACTTTAAAATAATTATTAAATTACAAACTAATATACTAACAATTCTAATAATTGCAAAATACTATTAAATAATTCAGAAAATTATAAAATGCTACTAAAACATTTAAATGAATTACAAAATGATATTTTTGTATTTTAAAACTCATTAAAAATTTATTTAAAAATTCTAGGAAATTTCTAAAATCATAATAAATTATTTTAAAACCAATAATGACATTTAATAATTAATTAACACTAGTTTAATAAATTTTGAAAATCAGGGGTTGACAAGTCTTCCCTCCTTGAAAAATTTTGTCCTCGAAATTCACAAGGATTGAAAACCCTACAATATTCTAACATAGCAAGTAATGCAATCAAATGACTAAGGCTACGATCGAAACTAACCTCTAAGGTATCAAGCGGGAACGGGTGGTTCCCTCGCAGCGGTTGGATCGAACAAGTAAGGGTATCTCTCCCTCATGTCCGACTCCCTCTCCCACGTAGATTCACCTGGGGAGTGACGGCTCCAAGCTACTCGCACTAGGGGTATAACCTTGTTCCTCAGCCTCTTCTCTCTCCGGTCTAATATCTCCACTGGCTGCTCAGAAACTGTAAGGCTCGGTCCGACCTCCAACTCTGAATGATCTAGCACATGACTGGGGTCTGGAACATATCTCCTCAGCTGAGATACGTGAAAGACGTCGTGAACTCCTGCTAGGTTGGGTGAAAGTGCAACCCTGTAAGCTACCTCTCCGATCCTGCCAAGTACCTCGAACGGCCCGATGTATCTGGGGCTCAGCTTCCCTCCTCGTCCGAACCGGATCGTCCCTCGAGTAGGTGATATCTTCACTAGCACCATATCACCGTCTGCAAACTCCATCGGCCTGCGACTAGCATCAGCCCAGTGTTTCTGCCTGTCCTGAGCTACTCTGAGCCTGTCTCTGATCATCCCGACTTTCTCTGCTGCATCCGTGATCATCTCTGGCCCAAGCATAACTCTGTCTCCGACATCATCCCAAAAGAGCGGTGTGCGACATCGTCGTCCATATAGCGTCTCGAAAGGAGACATACCAATACTGGCCTGGTAGCTGTTGTTGTATGAAAACTCTACCAAGTGCAGATGGCTCTCCCATGATCCTCCGAAGTCCAGCATGCAGGTCCTCAGCATATCCTCCAGTGTCTGTATCGTCCTCTCAGACTGCCCATCTGTCTACGGGTGATACGCCGTACTGAACTTGAGCCTACTGCCCAACTCCTTCTGTAAGCTCCTCCAGTAGTGGGATGTAAATCTGCTGTCTCTGTCTGACACGATGCTCACCGGCACTCCGTGTAGGCGAACTATCTGCTGCATGTATAGCTCCGCCAACTTCTCGGTGGAAAGCCCTACCTTGAAGGGTATGAAGTGCGCACACTTCGTCAGCCTGTCTACGATGACCCAGATGGCATCCTTCCCTCCTTGGGAACGAGGAAGCCCTGAAATGAAGTCCATCGTAATATGTTCCCACTTCCACTCGGGAATGGGTAACGGCTACAACAAACCAGCTGGCCTCTGGCGCTCCGCCTTGACCTGCTGGCAAACTAGGCATCTCGAGATGAAACGTGATACATCCCTCTTCATCCCGTGCCACCAAAGATATTCCCGCAAGTCACGGTACATCTTGTTAGCACCAGGGTGAATAGAATATCTAGATCGGTGCGCCTCCTGCAAGACTGCCTCTACCAGCTCCCCCTTCGACACGCACAATCGGCTGCCATGCCATAGGGATCCATCCTCTGCTATAGTGAAGTCATCCAGCAATCCAGCCAATGCCTGGGGTCGAAGTCTGCGAAGGCTCTCATCTGTAGACTGTGCCTTCCGGATCTGCTCCATCAATCCTGACTGAATGTCAAGCGCCATCATCTGTATCACTGATCCTGGCCAAACTAGCTCGATACCGAGCTTCTCCAGATCCTCCCGCAAATGCCGATCAATCATCAGGTACCATGCCATCGGATTCCTGCTCAGCGCATCCGCCACCACATTTGCCTTCCCGGGGTGATACTGTAAATCGATGTCGAAGTCCTTCATCAACTCCAACCATCGTCTTTACCTCATGTTCAGCTCTTTCTGCGTGAACACATACTTTAAGCTTTTGTGGTCAGTAAAGATTTCCACACGCTCTCCGTATAAGTAATGTTTCCATAACTTGAGTGCAAAGATCATCGCAGCTAACTCGAGCTCATGGGTAGGATAATTCCTCTCATGAGTCCGCAATTGCCTAGATGCATAAGCAATCACTTTCCCATGCTGCTGTAGAACACATCCTAGCCCCTTCCCAGAAGCATCGCTGTATATGGTGAAACCTCCAAAACCTGAAGGTAAAGTCAGAACTGGAGCGGTGTCAGCCTCCTCTTCAGCTCCTCAAATGCCGCCTGGCAGTCCTTTGACCAGATGTACTCTGCGTCCTTCCGCGTCAGCTTCGTCATGGGTTCAGCTATCCTAGCAAAGTCCTGGACGAACTTTCTGTAATAGCCTGCTAAACCCAGAAAGCTCCTGATCTCTGAAACTGATGTCGGAGCCTTCCACGTCTCAACTGCAGCAATCTTCCTGGGATCTACCGAGATTCCATCTCCAGTGACTACATGGCCGAGAAACTCCACTCGGTCTAAAAGAACTCGCACTTCGGCAATTTGGCAAACAATCTCTCCTGCCTCAGAATCCCCAAAACTATCCGCAAGTGCTCTGCATGCTCCTCCGGCGTCTTCGAGTATATCAGGATGTCGTCAATAAATACTACGACGAACTTATCCAGATACTGGTGAAATATCTTATTCATCAAGTTCATAAAGACAGCTGGCACATTTGTGAGACCAAATAGCATCACCAGAAACTCGTACTGCCCGTACTTCGTGTTGAACGCCGTCTTCTGGATATCTGCTGGCCTAACCTTCACCTGGTGGTACCCGGATCTCAAGTCTATCCTGGAAAATACCTTCTCCCCGCTCAACTGGTCGAACAAATCATCTATCTTGGGCAGAGGATATTTGTTCTTGATGGTGATGGCATTCAAGGCCCGATAGTCAATACACAACCGAACTGTACCATCCTTCTTAGGCACAAAGAGCACTGGTGCTCTCCATAGAGAAGCACTGGATCGAATGAAACCCTTTTTCAACAGGTCATCAATCTGCTCTTTCATCTCTATGGCCTCCTTGGGATTCACTCTATAGCAAGCCCGGGATACCGGTGATGAACCCGGCACTAGATCTATAGTGAACTCCACATCTCTGTCAGGCGGAAGTCCTGGAAGATCCTCTGAGAATACATCCATAAACTCCCTAATGATAGGGTGTGGCGGTGCTGCGTCCCCGACTGTAGCACAACAGTTCGGCTCTAGGCTGATCTCCGGCCCTGTCCCCTGACACTGAATGGTACTGTGCCTGGGGGACTGAACAAAATACTACCCTCATGACAATCTATAGATGCATGGGTATAGCTAAGCCAGTCCATCCCCAATATGATATCATAACCGGGAAGTGGCATCACAAAGAATCGCCCCTCGAACTCTCTCCCGGCTATCATAATAGAGCATCTATAGCTAGCTCTAATAGGCACTTGTCCTCCTCCCGTCATTACTCTACTAATCTCCGTAGTAGGTGTAGATACTAAATGATGTTCTTGCATAAACTCTAATGATAGGAAGCTATGAGATGCACCAGAATCAAACAAGCATAGAGCTAGAAAAGTATGCAAATAAACATGACCTGTAATGACGTCAGCTAAGTAATCCAGCTCCGAAACCTGCTCCGGCTCCGGCTCAATGGCTAGACTATAAACTCTCCCTGAGGTCCCTTCTGCTGCTGCAGATGCTGCTCGAACCTCTGCTGCTGAGTCGGAGTGGTCCTCTAGTCTTCGCTACTGGGCACTCTCGAAGCTGATGGGTGGCAGACCCACAAGCTAAACACTGCTTCAACCTCTTCCTGCAGACGGTGTGATCATGCCCTGGTCTTCCGCAGAAAGAACATATAGCTTCCCTCTGCTGCTGCTGCTGCTGATGCCGGGGTCCCGGGACTCTAACTGGCGGGGTCTGATGATGTAGTGTAGGGGGACGGTAAGTTTGCTGGGGTGGCGTCGGTGCTCTCTGCTGGAAAGCCTGACGCTTGGACGGTCCCTTATATTGTACAGAAGCCGGCCACTTGTATGACAGAAGACGTTCCTCAATACTCCGGGCCAACTTTAGGCTCTGGTAGTAGTCAGTCGTACCGTTTGCCACTATAAGAATGCCAATGTTTGGAACTAGACCATGGCAAAACCTACGGGTCATCTCCTCTGGATCAGCAACCAGACAAGGAGCGAAACGGCTCAGGCGACTAAACTCTGCCGCATAGTCATCAACAGAATGGTTCCCCTGCTGGATGTTCTGGAATCGTAGCCCCATGGCTACTCTAGCAGTGGTCGAGAAGAACTTCTTCTTGAACTGGGTCTTGAACTGGTCCCAGGTGGCTCTCCCTCTCACGAACAACGGCTCATTCCTGAACCAGACTCCGGCTAAGTCTATCAGCAGAAATCCTGCTGCCTCGACCTGAAGGTCATCCGGCATCCTAACTCCCAGAAGCTTCCTCTCTACCGAATCTAGCCAGTCATCAGCTACTACTATGCCCTCAGTCCCTGAGAACTCCTTGGGATTCAGACCCATGAAGTCCTTGATCGTCCCCGCTCTCTGCCGTGGCTCTACATATGATGGGACCACGGGACGTCCCTCAGAACGCTCCATGCTCTAGCGGAGTAGGGTAGTCTGCTCCTGATGGGTTGTTAGGAACCCCTGGATCAGTGTGAGCAGCTGGGTCCCGTCGAGTGTGACGGAAGCCTGAGTGGGTATAGTGATAGGGGGTGGTGGAAGTATCGGGGCCTGCTGGGACTGGGATGTGGAAGGTGGTATCTGGGTCTGTGGATCTGTGGAGTGGGGGAATGTGGTAGGTGGAGGTGTATCAGTCAACTGGTCAACTGACTGGATATGGAGGGCCCCATTCTCGGAGGTAACATACTGGGATGAACGAGTAAGCACCATCTAAATTACACATAAAAAAGACTTATAAGGACTTATTTAAAGTAAGCAATCATATGCAAGAAAATCTAGTTATAATAGCAAACATGTGATGTATTTCCTATATTGCAATCCTAGCATTCCTCTAAGTGTTCTAAGCGTCTTTCCTAATGTTGTCTAATTACCTTAAGTTCCTAATTGCAGGCATGCTTGGTACAATAACGTAACCAAACAGTTTAGTCAGGACCTGCATGGGCCACCACTAAAAATAGTCACGACCCGCTACCCAAATTGTTGGGCCTGGCCGAGTCATGCCCAGCCTACGTTGAGATAAAACGTAGTAAGCTGTTCTAAAGATAACATGATAAGACTAAATGTACTAACAGTTCTATAAGTGAAGAAGATCATAAATGCTCCAAACACAAAAGTTATCGTATATAGTAAACGTCCAAGTACAAGTAAACTGAAATGTAAAACTGGATACATGTCCAGTTACAAAATGATATAGTCTAATACATGTCTACTCTCAAAAGTCTAAGTAAACAAAAGACAACTAGGCGAGGTTCCCGCAGGAACATCCTCGTAAAGCAGAGCCGGGTCCTCGGCAGTAATCCTATAATATGTGTCGCAGAGTAACTCCTCCTCAGTAAGGACACCTACAATGTTATCCTGTCAGGACGGGAGCAAGTACTAAATCTAGCAAAATAGCATATGAAACATGGAAATGAACATGAGAGGAATAACTGAAAGCATGGCATCACATAGTCTATCATGGTAAGGATACATATGTCATAGAAACAGCTGTATATGTAATGTTTAAAACTGTAGCAGGTACGTGATCGGTCAATAGATGTACAATGTGCGGGGGGACACATATAAAATGTACTTCCGTACAAGTGAAACGGCGACAGATGTACATACGTACAAATTCGCGTTGAGATAAAGCCTACGACAAGGTATACATATAAAATGTCAACCTTGCTCGGTACGTACGTACGGAGAAGGGGGCAAGATCACGTACTCAACTATCAGTTTCCCCATAACCCATATTCTAATCATGTGAGAGATACATCAAGACTGTTCTAAGCATGGTAGTAACTGAAAGTATATCATGTAGAGATTCTAACTTGCTACCCCAAGGATCAGCATTCAATATGGTGGGGTTTGCAGTTCATTTATGTGACAATATGTAAAGTTCGTAGAAAGTACTTGCCTCTAGCAAAGCAAACAAAACAAGCTGCGATAACAATGCTATGGATGTCCGGTAACTCGTCGCTGTAGAAGTAAATACAATAACTTAGTTTTACACTAAGCTAAAACACTAGGACACTAATTTGGTGAAACACGACTTGTGATTGGGCACCTAGCCAAATGACTTGTCATAGGAGACCAATGTGGGGTGACACTATGTTAACTAACTTTCTAGGGTCTTTACACTAGTGAGGGATGGGGTTCAACACGACTAAAACTCCAAATAACACAAAAAGCTACAAGTCGTAATTAATCAATAAATAAATCAAAAGATCATTGTGTTCTATCAATTTTGAAGTAGACAAAAAGCCTAGTTTTTCTTAAAGTAAAGTACTAAAGTGATCCTTGTTAATCATAGAAATTTATTATAATTTTTCTGGAATTTATTAACCAGTACAATATTTTATAAAAAATCAGTTTTCCTAAGTATACAGAAAATGAGTTTTGGTTTCATATGCCAAACTTGGGGCAAAACATAAATTAAATACTACAAAATTATACTAAATTTAGCCAACTTAACATAGTATCTAAATACTATTTTTTCATAATTTTAGCAATACTTTAAGTATTTTTAGAAATCAAAAACAGCAATGCACACAATGATTAATTATCTGCGTATTTTTGTCCATGTATATAATTTGAACCAAAGTTCAAATACAGGACCCAAGGCCATGAATCAAGTCCAATATAACTTGTATAGGTCTTGAATGTGTGAAAACACATTTGAGCCCAAATACCCATGCTAGCTTGGACACCAAATGGTTGCAGTAATTTAAATACAATAAAAATACAATTTGGTAATAGTCAAACTAAATATTATTATTTTAATAAGGTAAAGTTTTACATAGAAACTATAAAAGTATGAATATTATCTTATAAAGATAATTATACTAAGCTAATTAAAACATACAAAAAATAGTGTATATATATATGAAAATATATACACAAATATAGGGATGTTTACATATTGGATATATATATATATATATATATATATAATATAATATAAAATACTTATCTATATAACATATATATTACATACAAAATTAATGTATACATATATATATAATAGTATATATATAATATATATACATAAGGAAATATATATACATAAATATATATGTATACATAATACATATTATATATATATACATACATAAATAATGAAGTATACATATGTATATAAAAAAAACAGTAAATATATATATACAAATTAGTATATATAGAATAATACATATATATATACAAATATATGTATATACATATATATATAATATATATATAATAAAGAAAGAAAAAGGAAAAGGAAAAGAAAAGGGAAAGGAAAGGCAGCCAGGGGGCTCGAACCCAGGCCAGAGAAGCAGGGGGGGGGGGGGGGGGGGGGGGGTTTAGGTTAGGATGGGCTGGCCAGGGGGTCAGCCCATCAGTTGTGTTAGAGTAAGGGTTGTGTTTATTTTATTTAGGTTCAAATTAATTAACATAAAAAAAATATAAAAACCATCCTGTGTCCTGACAGTTAAGGACACAGGTATCAGCGTGTCCTCGCTTAGTACGACACGCACGAAGCGACTTGGCCGTGTCCAAGCTAACCCTAGTAATGCCCGTGTCCTGGCGAGTCTCATATGTGAAGACGAGACTCGCACGACACGAAACGAAGCTGACACTTACGTGTCCGATCAACTCAGGGTGAATCGAAGGTCGGGGACGGCGGAGGAGACGTCGGGGTCGGGGCGCTCAGGTGGCGCTGGGGTCGCCTCGTCACCGCGCATCGACTGATGGTGGTTGGGGGAGGTGGAAGTCGACGGTGGGGCTGGGCGGAGCTCGTCGGAGTAGGGTTAGGGTTTGTGGGTTCGTCGGGGAAGAGGGGTCGGTGGTGCTGTGGTAAGAGTTTAGGGTTAGGGTTTAGGTCAGGGGAGAGAGGGAGAGTTTTATAGAGGGTTTTTGTGGCGGTCGGGCAGCCGAGAAAGGCGGGGTCAGGGCGGCGAGTCGGTCGGGGCAGGGGGGTTGGTGAGAGTCAGAGGAGGAGAGAGGGATCTGTCGTGGGGGGGGGTGTTTGGTAATTAGCAGTAGGGCCCCTATAGTTTAGGAATTTACAATACATACTTTAAAATAATTATTAAATTACAAACTAATATACTAACAATTCTAATAATTGCAAAATACTATTAAAACAATTCAGAAAATTATAAAATGCTATTAAAACATTTAAATGAATTACAAAATGATATTTTTGTATTTTAAAACTCATTAAAAATTCATTTAAAAATTCTAGGAAATTCCTAAAATCATAATAAATTATTTTAAAACCAATAATGACATAATTAATTAACACTAGTTTAATAAATTTTGAAAATCAGGGGTTGACAGAATCTCCCATTCGTAATGGGGCAGACTCTAAAGTTTATGCTTCTGAGTGTAAGAATCAGTCTTCCGTCAGTGACGTGGTAGGCCCAAATAAATTACGCTCCTCGCGTAAAGCAAAATCTCCCGTCTGTGACGTGGTAGATAATCAATTTTTACGCTCCATGCATAAAGGTAAGCCTCCTGTCTTTGACAGTGTAGATAAAATTCATAACGATGTTTGCACATCTACTGTGAATGTACCTAAACGTGTGCAGCGTAAAAATATCGTTGGTAAAGCTTCTGTCCTACACCAACAACCTTCTTATACTGCTTTACGCAAAGTACCAAACTTACAAATTACACGCCAAGAAAATGGAGTCCTTCGTGCTAAATCTCAGGATTTACGCACACAACTCCAAACGCGTAAAAATGTACAGTTTGGTTCTACGAATGCAGCCAGTAATCTTCTTTATACACAAGGGACTAAACGTTTTTCTACCCCAAATGTAATAAAGAAGAATACTCCATCTGTTCCTTCTGATTTACGTGAATTGCTAATGCAAAAACGTAAGAACAGACAATCTCCGATAATATTCCCCCAAGAAAAACAATATTGTGAATATCACCAGGTTGTGATCAACTGTTGTTGTTCGGCTTCAAAACGGTCAGTTTTTGATCGTATAAGTTTTAACTCGCCTCAACATCAAGCTGAAGACCAAGAACATGAGCTGTCATATGTGTCAGTCAACATGGCATCTCATACTAACAGAGGACGACATCCAAGACGGAATATGTCCCAAACCCCAGGTCAACAACAGTTCAACAGGCTTCTTGATTCCTTTGAAGGAGTATATCAGAATACTCGATCAAGAAGACAAAGACAATTGCAGAATTCTGACTCAGAAGCTTGGGGTACTCAATCTTTTGAGTCTGATACCGATAGTGTGGATTTATACTTCTATACTAATCTCTCTATATCTTCAAGAGAGGTTGAATCCTACGCTGTTGGAGATGAACCAGAGACGTCTTCTGCTAATACAAAACAACGTCTCACTGCCATGGAGCAATCATTGAAAGACATGCTTAACATGGTGCAAAGCATGCATCAGATAATTTTGAATCAGCAAACTGCTCAACCCACAGTAATAACTCCGGTACCAGTAGCAGCACAAACTCAAGATAGTCAAGGGGCTGATATACCTTTGAATATTCAAGAGCCTACTGTTAATCAAAATTTTGCATCTCCAGATCCCATCATCCCAGAAGATGTACCACCTCCAGTGGGGGTTACGGTACATCCAACGACTATTCAATCAAATGTGCTTCCTCAAACCAGTGAAGCCATTCAAGCAGTGCGTGAACTCAAAGCAAAGTTTGAAGTTTTAAGGCACAAAGATCAGCTCCAAAGGTTAAGGATTAAGCAACCTTATCCTCCTCATTGGAATGATACCCTTTCCACCGAAATTCAAGCCACAATCTACGGTTTTATTCGATGGAAAAGCATCTCCCAGTCAATATATCAATTACTTTGATATTATGACTGTGCACTTGCAGAAAAATGACGCTCTTCTCACTCGAGTGTTCATCGGATGCCTCACAGGTTCAGCTTATGACTGGTATCGTAGCTTACCCGATAACTCTATTTCGTCTTTTGACGAATTCAAGGCAATGTTTCTCTTCCGCTTCTATGAAGGAGGTATGGACATGAACATGTCCTCCGTGATAGAAATCAAACAAAAGGAGAAAAAAGATACTCGGACGTTCATTGAACGTTTTCGACAAGCTACTCTAAAGATGCCTCCTGGTATGCCAGATTCAGCATTGATTGATACATGCAAGATGAATCTGCGACCATCCATTGCTGTCTTCACAGGTTCCCAATTCACAGATTGGGCTTCGTTTATCATAGCAGCAGTTTCTGCCGAGACCAATGGGAGGTTGGCTCGTGAACACGGGATGATTTTGCTTCAGAAGATAAAGGGAAGAAAAGTAATCCTGGTAATAATCCTGGCAATCGTAATGTGAAAGAAAAGACACTCTTATGGTCAATCTTTCCAAGAACAAAACGACCCCAAATAATCAGGAATCTTCCACGCCAAAGGAAGAATACTCTTTTGACGAAAGTGATATCCCAGAATATTTCAATGTCTGGTAAAAAGTGGCAAACTTCAGATTCCAGAGCCAAAAAGGCCTAATAAGGTAAATCTGACTGACAATCCCAAATATTGTATCTATCATAGATACATTAATCATCCTACCAGTGCTTGCTATGTCTTGAAAAAGAAGATCCAAGAGCTGATAAATGGTGGCGCTATCGCTTTAACCAATGATCCGTCCCACATGTTTAATGACGATATACAAGAAGAATTCTCTTCTAGCTCTTCGCAATCATCAGATTCAGAAGAAATTCTATTCATCGAATCGATATATCTCGTTCCTCATATTGTGAATCTGGGCAAATATTCTCAGTCAATATGGTTCAAGCTGATGATGAAGCAGAACCATTTAAGAATGATCCTTAGGCTCAACAGATGGATACTCAATGGGAACTTCGTTTTGAACAGCGACAGCCACCTACAGAAGATGAGGTTATCCAGATTGATGTTGGAGATGGAATTACGTCCAAACCAATATTCATCAGTAAGAATCTTTCTGAAGATGAAAAGGAAGAGCTGATAAAACTTATCAAAGATTACATTGGCATCTTTGCATAGAGTTATGAGGATATGCCAGAGCTAGATCCTAAAGTTGCTACTCATAAACTCAACATTTTGCCTAATGTCAAGCCTGTAAAACAACAGCAACGACGCTTTAGACCAGATATGATGGATGCAATTGAAGCAGAAGTCAAAAAGCTGATTACATGTGGCTTTGTTCGTGAAGAACAACACCCAGATTGGGTGGCCAATATTGTTTCTGTTATAAAGAAGAACGAAAAGTCCGAGTTTGTATAGATTACCGAGATCTTAATACGGCTTGTCCAAAGGACAAATTTCCACTTCCCATTACTGATGTCATGATAGACAATACATGCGGTTTTGAACGTATGTCTTTCATGGACGGATTCTCAGGATACAATCAGATCAAGATGCATCCAGAAGATGAAAAGCATACATCTTTTCGAACACCCCTTGGGGTTTATTGCTATACGGTTATGCCGTTTGGTCTTAAAAATGCTGGTGCCACATATCAACGGGCTATGAGCAATATCTTTCAAGAACATCTACGAAAAATAGTTGAATGCTACGTAGATGACATTGCTGTTAAAAGTCGGTCAAAGAATGATCACATTCAAGACTTGAAGACAGTATTTGAATTGATGCGCCAACATCAATTGAAAATGAACCCTACTAAGGCTTTCTTAGGAGTTTCTAGTGGCAAGTTTTTAGGATTTGTCATTACCTCTCAAGGTATCCATGTTGATCCTGATAAGGTTAAACAATTCTTGAAATGCGTCCTCCTCGTAATCTGAAAGAACTCCGTGGCTTTCAGGGCCGTATTGCTTATATCAGAAGATTTATATCTAATCTTTTGGGAGATGTCAACCTTTCTTCCGTTTATTAAAGAAAGGGGTATCTTTCGTCTGGGATGAAGCGTGTCAAAAAGCCTTCATGATATTAAGCAATATCTTACAAACCCGCCTGTTCTGGTACCTCCGGTGATAGGAAGACCATTTTTGCTATATGTTCGAGCCTTAGATCATTCACTAGGCGCTCTTCTGGCACAGAAAAGTGATATGGGTCATGAACAAGCATATATTATCTGAGCAGAATGATGGTCGGAGCTGAACACAATATACTCCTGTGGAAAAGGAATGTCTAGCTTTGGTTTTTGCCGTCCAAAAGACAAGGCATTATGTCACTGGACAGACTATTCATGTCATCTCCAGAATAAATCCCATTCGGGTATTGATGAAAAAACGAGCATTCTTAATTCAGGTTGGCTACTTGGGCGATGTTGCTCACTCCTTATGACATGGTTTATGTGCCTCAAAAATCAGTGAAGGGCCAAGCGTTAGCTGATTTCTTAGCTACTCATCCTATACCTGAAACTTCGAAGTTATATGAAGACATTCCAGACGAAGTAGTGGATTGTAATATGACTTTGAAGAATGATATATGGCAATTATATTTTGATGGAGCATCACGAGTGGGACCTAAAGGCAATATTGTCTCTGGGGTAGGAATTGTCTTGGTTTCTCCTAACAAAATGGTCATATACCGTGCCTATTCTCTTAATGAGCCATGCTCTAACAATGTAGCAGAATATAATGCTCTATTGATTGGTCTCCAAGTAGCAAAACAATTGGATATTGAATTCTTAGAGCTTATGGAGATTCTCAATTGATCGTTAATCAAGTTAGAGGGACTTATGAAGTCAGAAATCCTGATCTCATCCCCTATCATCAGGTGGTAGTCGAGTTGGTCCTATCATTCAAAGGATTCTTTATTGAATTGTACCACGTTCTCAGAATGTGGAGGCTGATGCTCTTGCCAGTCTAGCTGCAGACTTGGCTGTCCCAATCCGAAGGCAAAATACAATCACTTTGTTGGACCGAGACTTGTTCTGTGTGAAGAATAATCTGCATATTGAACAAAGTTATGTCACAGAGGCAAGTTCCAACAGAAAGATTGGAGAACTCTATTCATTGATTATGCAGTTCATGGGATTTTGCCTGAAGATCCTAAAGAAGCTGCATCAATTAAGAGACGATCGTTTCGATTATTATGATTCTCTTTACATATGCTATATCGTTGTTCATATGACGGACTCTTGCTGCGTTGTCTCTCAGAAAGTGAAGCCAAACAAACACTGCGTGAGGCTCATGATGGTGTCTGTGGTGCTCATCAACCGGGTCCAAAGTTGCAAGATGCATTCGAAGAATGGGGTATTATTGGCCCTCTATGATAGCAGATGCTGTAGACTATGCCAGAAGATGTAAAGCATGTCAGATTCATGCTAATTTTATTCATCAGCCGTCTAAATTTCTACATCCTACAGCAGCCTCCTGGCCTTTCGAAGCTTGGGGTATGGACATCATTGTCCTATTAACCCTCCTTCTGTCAAAGGACATCGGTTTATACTAGCTATAATCGATTACTTTTCAAAGTGGGCAGAAGCAGTTCCCCTTGCTGAAGTAAAACATCTAATGTAATCAGCTTCATTAAACATCATGTCATTTATCGCTTTGGGATTCCTCGACGAATAATTCATGACAATGGGCTACAATCTGCCAGTCATGCATTCTATCGGTTCTGTGACAAAAATTGAATTCAAAATCTGGCTTCTACGGCTTATAATCCAGCTGCTAATGGTTTAGCTGAAGCCTTCAACAAAACGATCATCAAACTTCTAAAAAGTTTGTCTCTTCTAATAAAAGAGATTGGAATGAGAAGCTTGGAGAATGTTTATGGGCATATCGAACAACAGTCCGGTCTCCTACTGGTTTTACACCATTTTCACTGGTTTATGGATGTGAAGCTGTTCTCCCATTGGAAATCCAGATCCCTTCTCTACGAATAGCCATTGCTAGTGAGCTAACTACGGAGAATAATGATCGCTTACGACTCCAAGAACTTGAAGGATTGGATGAGAAGCGTCTTCAAGCACAATAGCATATTGAGCTATATCAAGCTCGTATATCTCGAACTTTTAATCGTAAAGTTAAGGAGAGGGTATTTAAAGTTGGCGAGCTTGTATTAGCTGTTCGGAGACCAATGGTGATGACTCACAAAAGCAAAGGAAATTCCTAGCAAAATGGGAAGGTCCGTATGTAATTGAGTCCGTGTTCTCAAATAGTGCCTATCGGTTGTCGAAACCCAATGGAGATCTACATATGCTGCCGATCAATGCAAATTTCTTAAGAAATACTATGTATAAAAAAAAAGACAGAACAAAAATAAAACTTTTTATTATTATTTTTGTTCGAGACAAAAGATTAAGGACGAGGGCCACTCCCTTCGTTGTTGAATACATAGTCAGCCAATGCATAGAAGGCGTCGTTTCCTGAACTCATAAAAAATTTGCAGACAGCCATCCTCGATGCTTCTTCTTCAGGAGTTTTTCCTGGCTCTACTAAGAAAGCAAGGATGTCTTCGGGTGGCTTGAGCGTAGAAGAGCTTCCACCTATTTCGGTTGGACCCGATACAGTGGGTTCAACGGGGAGTGCCTCAATGACATCCTCAAGCTTTATGGAGACTTCATTTTGCTGTGCATCCTCGGAAGACATTTCCAATAGAGGAGTGGAAATAAGAATAAAATATTACAGAGAATTCTTACCTATTTATAGAGGAGGATTACTAATGAACTGATCTCTGAAATTGAAAACGACTTTTCATTTCCGAAAGGACTCGTTCGTTCATGTTACCAGGTTCATCCATTTAATTATGGAATTGAATCGTCCTTTCTGTTCCCAAGAAATACGTCGATTCGTCCACCGTTTTGACATCTCACAACATCTGTCTTCTTATTCCCCAGCTACCAAGGTTTGGTTAAGCTGACTTCTTGTCTCTTGAGAGAGGGATTTTAAATCTTCTATCAATTGATTAAAAAGGGATTCGTTATTTATCATGTTTTCATAACCTCTGGATAAATGCTAAATCTACCTACTTATCTATCATTTTCCATTTTGACCTCTGCATAGAAATTAATCTAATTTTCTTTTGAGTCTCACATACTGTCATGTCCATATTACCTCTGATAGTATTGTGTACTCTAAAACAGAAAATAAGATTTCATTTATCTATCATGTCCATATTACATCCAGATAGATACAAATCATCGAGCATAGAAGAATTATCATTTCCCCTTTCATATCACCATAAAAGTCTATTACATTTCTTAGACTTTTCTTTACAATGGAAATCTATTATATCTAAGATTTTTCTCTATACACCAACGATAACCTAATAGATCTATTTCTTCTTTGGATCTTCTTTGACGGGTTCGTTGTTTGTAGCAGTTCCTGACTGTCTGAGCTCCAGTGGCAACCAGAGCAGTAGGAACCAAACTCTGGTCTTCTCTCTCAGAAAAGAGGAGAACCCCAGAGTATGGCAGCCCGAAGGTGTGTTGCTGCCAATACAATTGGTGGATTAGTGGCGGCACCTCAAAGGAGATAGGAATGTATCCAGCATTGGGATACAATTCCTAGTTCTGCCGTGAAAGGAACTCTACTACCCGATTTCTCGGGTAGAGTTGACTCCACCATCCAACTCTCCGTGTATAAAGGCTCTTCCTACCAATAAAGGAAGACCCTTCTATCTCACGAAGAGTTCTGAGTTGTTTGATTTGCGCATCAAAAGTGCATGAGCTCCCTGATGTTGATGTCAGAAGAATGCTCCTCACAGCGTCAAAATTGCCAATACCGGTTCTGGAAAAGCTGTTCAGCCAAACTTCTGCAGAAAACAACAAAGAAGAAGTGTTTTAAACAGAAGTATTATCAGATGCGTATTAAACGCTAACTAAAAACAAATCACAAGACTTTTTACGCCAGTGCTTCAGCAAGGCTTTTACGCCAGTGATTCAGCAAGGCTTTTACGCCAGTGATTCAGCAAGGCTTTTACGCCAGTGCTTCAACAAGGCTTTTTACGCCAGTGCTTCAGCAAGGCTTTTACGCCAGTGCTTCAGCAAGTTTTTTTTTACGCTCGTCAAGGATTTACGCTCATGAATAGCTGTTTTCAACAAAAATTCGAAGACAAATATTTGCTTACGATCGGACTTACACTTAAGTTGAATAGTTTGGCTCTAATAGTGGTTGAATCCACGTCTAAGGACTGGGCGTACAAAAGAACACCGTGGGAAGGCTCCGCCATCCTCATTTGTTGAAGAACAACATCACGGAAAGTTATCTTCAGTGGAATGAGTACGAGAATATGTGAAACATTCTCGGCTATTTATAAAGGCTGAAGAACTGTTGGGAAGAGTCTATTTGGGGGAAGATCCTATTTAAAAGCTCTCGTAACCATAAGACAGACGCCACGTGTTGGTTTGTTTCTTGGGAATTAACAACCACAGAAGCAGTCAGAATAAATGTTGAACAGTTGAGATTAACATCAGACTTTATTTATAAAAAGGGGGAGTGGACCCCAACAATAAGAGAGAGTCGCAATACATGGAATTTCATTTTTTTTCTCCTTCGTTGGGCTGACGAAGGGAGACACCTAGTTCACGCATATTGTGAATCCCGGAGCGGCGCATCAGATTAAGAAACGCTTCGGCATCTCCTGGCCCTTCATACGCAGTTGGGGGACCACCATCAATACGACTAAAGACTGCAGGAGTCACTCCAAAATACTTTAAAAGGTTGCACGCTCGCTCGAAATCAAGCCTGGAGCTCGAAGCCTCTTTGTTGGTAATCTCATTCTTCGGCGCCATAACAAAACAAGGATGAATGTCAAGAATAAAGAATTTGTCCTTATTTATATAAATCAAAGCAACTCTTCACATTCCTCGTTGGAAACTGCTTACTCGGAAAGATAAAGAGACATTCAAAAGTTTCGAGAAAGAAATTTATTGTGACGGTTAAGTATTGACCGACATTAATTTTCTTTTGAAAAATACGCCGACTGTTGGATATCCCCGCTTTTATGCGGATGACTGTTGCGTATCCCAAATTTTACGCTGGCAGGTCAAATCTCAACTTTTACGCTTCTGTTCAAAGTGTTTCAAATTTTGGAGATATTTGAAAACTTTGAAGGGGGTCTTGTAGGAGCGTAAAAAGTGCTTTAGAGAAAGAGTCATCTCATTCATAAGTGGTCTGCTTTACGCCCAAGACAATGCTAATCGCTTTACGCCTAAGCAGACTGATCTTTTACGCTTGGATCTACACCGGTGATTTTACGCCAAGGACAGAGCAGCCTCTTTTACGCTGAACAAAGCTGTCAAATCTCGCATTTAATGCAAACTCTGACATAAAGATATTAATGATGGCATTTACCACAAATTAATGGAATTTGTCTTATACAAAGACCATTGTTGTCGTTTATGAAGATCGAGCTACTTTACGCTCACTGTATGGTTTCTTTTACGCACGGAGTTTTACATGAGTCCTTACGCTCATAACAAACAATGTGTGCGTAAAGTCCATTTGAGCCATTTTACGCTCAAGGTTATTCAATAACCACTTTATGCTAGAAACCTATGACAAGAGCTATTTTACGCTCATCTTACTGCTTTACGCCCAGAGGATGTTAGGGCTATTTTTTACGCCCTATTATTTCTGGCCAGTTTGGAACGTGGTTTGCCTACATGGCCTTCATGCCACATATTTCGAAGAAAGTGTGTACATGTATCCTATTCTTACTGAAATGATGGGACGCGTGTCAACGTACGCAAAGGATGACTCTGATCATGGGTGGCAGTTGTTAGCGTAAAGACAGATTTTGATGCTCTTTTACGCACAGAAGCCCCAGTCTATAAATAGACTCATTTTTCTCAAAGGCAGACAGAGAGACAGGAGAGAATACAGAGATCAGAACTTCAAGATTTTGATTCTCCAGAGCATTCTTCTTCAACTTTTCTTTCAGAACAGAGTGAAGCAAAGCAGGAAAGCATTCGACCTCGCCATCAGTGCCCAAGTGCGTCGATACCTTTATGGTGACTTAGTTCTTCCAAGTTGTTCTACTTCAAGCAGTGATCTTCATCATCATCATATGGTCCAAGGAACAAAGTGATCATTTACAGATCAGACTTCCATAGCAATACTTTCCCAGAATCAAATTTGTACTTCTTGTACTTTTTTTTCTCGTTTATTTTCAAAATCCAACCTTGTTTGCAATTTTGTTAAGTGAAACAGGCTTAAGAAACTTCGAGAAATTATATTATATCAACAAATAAATCTAACTATAGGTGGAACCATAAAAAATATCTACAAGTAAACTCCTAAATAATGAAACTTGAGGCCCAAGTAGACCTATCCTCCCCATTCTATATAAAAGTCCAAAATAAAAGAGATGTAAGCTTTAATTTTCTACCCTAGCAAACCTCTATAAAATTTCCTACTCTTCATCGGAGGATCGTCGAATGGGTTGTAACCTAGGATTCTCTTTCTCTCTCTCTCTCTCTCTCTCTCTTCATCCATCATCTTACATGTCGTCCGGGATAGTTGATTAGAGGAAAAAAATCACCAAATCTAGAAAGAAGCATCAGATCCGAATGTATTGCTCGAATCCAACTTGCGAAAACACAGTGGGTCAATGGTTGGCGACATAGTGTTAGATGAATGTGCAACCAGGAATTCGATGGGCTTAATTTCAGTGGGACCAGCTACCTGTATTGATCGACCCACCGTCTCTCCTAACTATGTCCAAAATGGCTTGAATTGCCAGTAACCTTTCATATAGATGAGTCGGTGTGCTGAGTGGCAATCCGCATGCACAGTGTCGATTGAGTCACAAAAAGTATAAGCATGACACGGATGAGTCAAGACATGTGTGTACGGTTTACAACACAATAATTATAGAGCCTAAGATTTGGCTATAGAAGAGATACATGCTTCGGCGAGAGATTTGGCGTCGGGTGTTTAAGTCATTGACACAAGTTTATGAGTTTCATGTTTGAGTCATTTTCAAGAAAAAGAAAAAAAAAAGTATGATTCACGTTGCCGTGAGGCATGGCCATGATGTTGCACGAATAGGTTTTGTAGCACGATCACAGGAATTTGGAGCATGATCACGTTGGTTACAACATGAATAGGACATGAATCTTAAGTATTGGAATTGATCCTAAGGTTAGGTTAGAAAGATCACAAAAGGATAATCTGCTATTTGCCTATCCAACATCATCTATATCGTGTTTCATCCATGGCCGATCGGTCCTGCGGCCCCAGGTTGTCGTCCGAAGAAAAATTATTCTTGTACACAAGTTGTCCATACTATGCACCTACGTCAACATTTAGACTCACGTAAATATATGGCCTAATTGTGATACGACTCAAACCCTTTGTAAATCGTGCATAAACTATATTTTCCATACTTCGTTGGAGACTCCCAAACGAGGGACCGCCTCGACAAAAAACAATCGCGTGAACTTTCCATTTTACCTTTGAAAACTAGGAACAACTACGGCATAGCCTTGCAGCCTAACTTGAACAAAACGTGTTCCATAAAGTTTTATAAACTGTGTCATACTTTATATGCCAACTGTGAAACCGTGGCAACATATCACTAAAATTATTTGTGAAACCGTGGGAACGTGCCATCTTCTATAAGACCAACTATGAGTTCGTGGAACATGATGATATGATAAGCAATAGAATCGTGGGACATGCCTGCTATAACATCAAGTCGATAACCCGTGGCGTTACTTTGCTTGATTCAATACATTCGGTCGAAAGATCGAGTGCCACTTTGAAAACCATCGTGTATTAAAATTTAGGCAACAAGCTAACACTTCCAAGTTCTATACGCATTTGACACAATGAGATTATTCCCTTAGCTATGTGGTTTAATCTCTTTTATTATCAAGCCTATTCAGTACAATAAAAACTTTCATTTTTTAGTGTGTGTCATACATCGATCCTGCAGAGTCCTTTCATCCTCGCTTCGGACTCTCTGAGACCATCGTCCTTGCTTGGGCGTGATATCGTGCAAGCCTAAGTTGTACCTACACAAGGCCAAGACCTGTAACAAGATAAGCTATATAAGATAGACAATACGCAGTGGAACATATTGCAGATATTTAAAGCAGCAGCGGACACATTGCATAATATAATTGAACACATGGTAGCAGAAACAATATCTCTTTATTGATTTCATTTGAATATATTACAAGCTCTCAATTCTCTCTGATACAATGTTTACATTCTCTCAAAAATTACAGATTACAATGATCTCGTTCCATACACACTACTAAATACATCAATTTGGCGACGGACTATTAGCGATGGACTAGCGACTACCTTGTGACGGACTACCGTCAGAAAGTAATGGATAAATTTTAAATTTTTTTATCAAAAACAGTCGCACATCCGTCGCTAATTTGACGAAAATTTAGCGACGGATTGATCTCCGTCGCTAATATGTCGCACATTGTGGCGGCAAAATCTGAAAAATAATGACGCGATAAATTAGCGTCTAACTAGCGACGAACGTTCCGTCAGTAATCTAGTGGGTATTTAGCGACTACCTAGCGACGGATATATTCGTCGGTAGTCCGTCGCTAAATACTGTAACCTAACTTAAATTGAACCGACGGGGGGGAGGAAATTTTTATTCCCCCCAAAAAGACTCTCTCTCTCTTCCTCTTTCTATCTCCGACGGGGTAGCTCTCTACGGGTCTCTCTCTCCGGCGACTCTCTCTCCGACGACTCTCTCTCTCTCTCAGGTATGCTCTCCTCTCTCCCTCTCTCTCTCTCTCTCTCTCTCTCTTTTTTAGCATAACATATAGGGTTGGGGGGGTCGGCTGTCGTTGGGGCCGACGGGGGGGGGGAGGGAGTGGGGGCGGAGGGAGGGTGTTGAGGGCGGGGGTCAGGGTAGGGTTTAGGGTTTAGGGGTAGGGGTAGGGTTTCGGGTGCGGGGGTCGGCTGTCGCGGGGACCGGCGGTGAGGGGGGAGTGAGGAGGCGAGGGATGGATGGTGTTAGGTGCGGCGGGGGGCAGGGTAGGGTTTAGGTTTGCTGGGGGGATGAGGGGGGGGTGGGTGTTTGTTGTCGGGGGGAGGGGGTGGGGTGGGGGTTTGCTGTCGGGGGGGCTGTCGGGGGGGGAATGGGGGAGGGGGAGAGGGGTTTGCTGTCCGGGGGGTAGGGAGTGTCACGCTCCGCTCCCGTAGGAGCGATCGTCCTCGCTAAGGCGTGATGCCGCACAAGCCTAGATTGCGCTCATGCAAGGTAGTTACATAACGGCCGATTACATCGGCGACGACGGGGTCGTCGCACAGAAGTCCCAAGCAGAAATATTGAAACATGCAGCGAAAATTTAGAACAAGCACACATGACCACAAGTCATTCAAAAGAAGCTCTTTATTGACATTGAATACAAGATTACATTTATGGGCGCAAGGCCAAATTAAGTCTTCGTGCTTACTTTTCTCTCATTTTACAAGTCTCTCTGCTCTCTCTCTTCTCTCGATTACAATGCTTGAGTCAGCGGAAGCTTCGGAAGGCGATGTCCATACATTATGTCCCGTATAAGTCTTGACTTCACGCGGCCGCACACGTCGAATCGCCAAGGAACTCCGTGCCTCGACGCATCCAAACGAGCTCCGTGCCACGAGCTTCTACCTGTGCCTGCACATGAAACACTGTGTGGGTGTCAGTACTCAACTGTACTGGTGGAGTGAGCTCCTCGCCCACCCATACATAACCGACACGTTCATTTACTTTGTGCAGTTTAAATCCCTTTCGATTGTCTTTCTAGTCTTATCTTAGGATCAGTTTTAAGACTACAACGACTAAACCAATGCGCAACGACATGGTCGTGCTATAATGCCAACGTGTGTTTCGATCGAGGAAGTGCCTCATCGCTTATGCACTTGATCGAACTTTAACTCGGGACGGCAGGGTCGTGTCGTATTCTATTCGTAACTTAACATATTCGAGATAGTGATTCGCCGAGGAGCAACTTATGCGAACTCGGCCGTGCCAAGGCATCAAGGGTTGACTCGTGAAGGGCGTGCCCTTAGACTTTGCCTAGACTTATCCGTACTTCAAGATGAGGTCGTGCCTGACGACTCCATGACTTAGCCAACTTGTACATTACAGTCCTTTCGACTTAAAGCGATGGCACTCGACTTAACTTATGCAAACTTAGGCCAACACTGTCGATACACGACAGCCAATACTTGATACACGAAAGCCTTGCTTAGTGTTGAAGCACGTGTCTTGCTGACATGAGCTATAACTCATTCCTTTCGCGACGATACAAGGCTGGCACTAACGGGATTACATCTTGCTGACTTGATACATGTCGTGCTAGTACTTGATGCTATCCAAAGGCAAACACGCGGATTGCCACTCTTGCCGACCCATCTATATGAGGTGGTCACTAGCAATGTCAAGCTATCTTGGACTCGGCTAGGCGGGGTATCGGACTGCCCTTCCATGGGTAGCTAGCCCCGGAAGTGTCGATACTCCCATGCGGTTATCCAGCATCCTTCTTTAAGCTGCACTCGCTTCCCCCGGGCCGAATGATCCCGGCGCCCCGGCGATCATTCGAGAAGACTACACCTTGTCGACAAGTTGTCCAATGACCATGCAAGACTCAACTCGATCTACCAATCCTTCCTTAACATGAACAAGCTTTTGCTTCTTTCTATCAAGACTTAACGAGACTCCCAAGCCGCGGGACCGATCTCGTGTGCTGGACATATCAAGACTTAGCAAGACTCCCAAGTAGCGGGACCGATTTCGTGTGCGGAACATATCAAGACTTAGCGAGACTCCCAAGTAGCAGGACCGATCTCGTGTACGGAACTTATCAAGACTTAGCGAGACTCCCAAGTAGCGGGACCGATCTCGTGTGGGACTTATCAAGACTCAGACTCCCAAGTAGCGGGACCGATCTCGGCGATAACCAGTCGTATGGGCTTCCTTTGTCTGTGGCATACTCTTTACTAAATCCACCGTAGCTCGTGCCTTAGATAGACCTGGTTCTATAGGTGACGCTATCGCTCAAGTCATATACTTTATACGACGAGCCTTGTTCTCAAGGGACTACGCGACTTGACAACCGCAGCTAGAGCGGGACTTTGCTAGAAATAGCTTCAATAGCCCAGCACAATACTTGCCTAACTTATTCGGGCAATGACTCTACGAGCAAGGGCTACGCCGAGCTACGCATCGAGGGAATGTGCTATGCACGGGGTCAACTTAAACAACCAAGTTCTCGGGTGCCTAGACTTAGCCAATAAGCCGTGCAAGACGACTTAACTCGCGGGACGTACGAAGGCTATGCCAAGCCTTAGACGACGGGACCGTGCATACATTTTTCAAGCATTCACGCGGGCGATGCCTATGACTTAGGCCAATTCAAGTATTGGGACTAAACGACGGGACAGTGTATGCTTTATCAAGCATTCAAGCAGGCGACGCCTATGACTTAGGCTTATTCGAGTGTCGGGGTAACTTAGCAACTTAGGCAAGCTTCCTTCTCCAAGCCACGGGACGAAGGATCGAGTGTCATTTTCAAAACACGCTGAGCAAACTTCTAAGACGGCCGTGGGACTTTTTCCAAGTTTTAGCATATTTCGACCCGTCGGGATTACTCCCTTAGATATGTGCGTTCGTAGCTTTTAGTTTAGCCTACTTGTGCAAGTAGAAAACCATGCGAGTTATTATGTGAAGGCTAAGAAGAGGCAAGTTCATCAAAACTACCCCACCTGCGAGAAGTCGCCTCGACCGAGCGAGCCTTCGAGCAACCGTTGCAAGGCTAAGACCGAACGTCGTCGTAGTTTCGATTCCTCCGATTGACTTTGCAGGACGGGGCACTACAACATACACCACTCAGAACAAGTCTCGTCCTCAAGACTTTCCTGAAGTTAAGCCATCCTACCATTTCTATGGCCAAGTCTTAATCGAGCCTAGACACGAAATTATAACAGTCATGCAGGGTACGCCTATGCGTTTCTTCGATTTCGAGCCACGCTCGTACTACTATCAATTCTTTTTCCTTAACACGATCTCAAATTCTCGACACTCTTCCATTCCCCAAGTCTCATTTGAAATCAACGTATTGCTTTGGTTGGATTGTGCACGCATTCCAGGCGTCCCCAAAATACATGCATTCACCAAGCCGCATGATAGAGAATTCGTCATTCTCATTCGAGTCGCATCGTGCACATACTCAAGCGTCCTTGAAATATATGCATGTCAGTCGAATCTCGTGAGGGTATTCCTATATCCGTGATTCACACTATCCATTCATACCAATCCTCAAGATCAATCTTTCGATTGATAACTGTTGAAACAGGGCGTCTCGCCTAACCGCTAGACAATTTCTCAAGGCTAAGTCAATGTCAGGATTGGAATCATAGTTCCCCAACAATAATGCCAACACTGACCCCAATCTAGGGTCAAACCAAGGTCGATAGTACGGGGTTTTCTATCCAAGCTCGCGTCACTCAGATTTTTAAACATCGAGCACGATCACCTATTCGCATCATTGCACTCGTTGCACAGAATCCAATTTCGTTCAATCACCAATTCTAACCAATTCATGTATTCGATCACGAGGTCATCTAGCTTTGAAAATATGTTGTGCCCTAATCTCACGCGAGTCCGATTATCCACGGTGGTTCATGAATTACCATGCAACGCTCCCGCGGAATAATCATTCCCATCGGGGCGTAACTCTTGCTTGTGTTTAGACTAATTCATTCTCGATATACGGATTAGACCTACACAATCCTTAAATTCGACCGTCAAGCACAAATAATCATTCTCGAGTCCACCCTCACATCAAACCACAAGTTGATGTATCAAATTGCCACGCCATACAAGTTTGATCACCCCCGCTGTATGAATCACCATACCAGCGCTCATGCAGAGTGATCGCCCTAATCGACATGATGCATGTGCGAGGCTGGAGTTGCGCTCGCATAAGACAAGAATGTCAACGTTGTGGTTGTCAACGAAGCAAATCCAATATTTTATTTTCATCCAAGTCAAGATCCAGTTCGATAGTCCGTTTATCATTCGTTCAACTAAAAAATCCTCGAGCCAAGTTTATCTTTTCCTCGACACATTTCAACATCCCGAGTATAGCATACATCGGAATAATAACATTTGCACGATCGTCATTCGCCGAGTCAGAGAACCCCCGAGTTATCGTATATCGATCTTTGATACGCCTCAATACCATCGATGATATGCGTAACCTGACGATCTTTCTTTGCAACCAATTTCGAGTCGTACGACTGACGCTATTGTCCGATCTGGATATACCACAATTCCATTCGATTCAATTCAAAATCACACGTACAATCCTTGAGCTTCCTCGATCAAGACATTCACTTTTATTCGTCGTTCTGAATCGTTTTCTAACTCGCGTTGCTCATTCACAAGTTGTCCGAACGACATCTCGTTCGGGACACACGAAGTCACGATCAACTAAGCGTGACGCGATCTAAGGCTTTGCGCGATCGCATCGCCTCGCCGACATACTCGTAATCCTCAATTTTTGCTCGAATGATTTCCAAGACAAACTGTACACCACTCGGATTCGAGCCATTCGATCTAGTCCTCAATCACGTTTGCATCATTCACTAAGACATCTTTCGGATTCGTTCGACGAATCCCAAGCGTAATCGCTCACATCGCATCGATGCACTACGTCGTTCGTACTATTCCTCAAAATTTAAATCAATCTTCCGTGTACGCCTAAGCATTAGTTCGATAGCGTTCCTATCGATATACACTCTAAGTGTTCTCCATTCTGACCGAATGATACTTGATATTGCACGTGACTCGATTGCACCAAAAAGTCGAGGTGCACGATACGCTGCACAACTTAGCCAAAAGGCTGTGTGCATAGCTATCCCGTGCGGACTATATTCGAGTTTGTATGCTCATTTGCTAATATCGACGTAGGACTGTTCGAACACACGTGCGACTTTGCTAACTTTAACAAGTGTTCTCTATCGAGTCATGGTTGACACCGTCCGGCACAAAGGCCTACCGTTGCGTCCGACGATGGAATACTGATGCGTTCGATTGAACGCATGCTCGAGCTTTTGAAAATATTTAGACTTATTGTATGGACATGTCGAGGGACATTCGAGAGAGAGCGCACACTTATTTTCCAACGACGAGTTTTCAAAACAGAAAAATTTGACGTGAAGTCCAAGGACGTAAAGCCGTGCTCTGATACCATTATGTCACGACCCGCTCCCGTAGGAGCAATCGTCCTCGCTAAGGCGTGATCGCACGAGCCTAGATTGCGCTCATGCAAGGCAGTTTCATAACGGCCGCTTACATCGGCGGCGACGGGGTCGTCGCACAGAAGTCCCAAGCAGAAATATTAAAACTTACAGCGGAAATTTAGAACAAGCACACATGAACACAAGTCATTCAAAAGAAGCTCTTTATTGACATTGAATAAAAGATTACATTTATGGGCGCAAGGCCAAATTACAAGTCTCTCGTGCTCATTTTTCTCTCATTTTATAAGTCTCTCTGCTCTCTCTCTCTCTTCTCTCGATTACAATGCTTGAGTCAGCGGAAGCTTCGGAAGGCGATGTCCATACATTATGTCCAGTATAAGTCTTGACTTCACGCGGCCGCACGCTTCGAATCGCCAAGAAACTCCGTGCCTCGACGTATTCAAGCGAGCTCCGTGCCACGAGCTTCTACCTGTGCCTGCACAAGCAATACTGTGTGGGTGTCAGTACTCAACTGTACTGGTGAAGTGAGCTCCTCGTCCACCCATACATAACCGAAACGTTCATTTACTTTGTGCAGTTTAAATCCCTTTCGATTGTCTTTCTAGTCTTGTCTTAGGATCAGTTTTAAGACTACAACGCCTGACCAAACCAATGCGCAACGACATGGTCGTGATATAATACCAACGTGTGTTTCGATCGAGGCAGTGCCTCATCGCTTATGCACTTGACCGAACTTTAACTCGGGAAGGCAGGGTCGTGCCGTATTCTATTCGTAACTTAACATATTCGAGACAGTGATTCGTCGAGGAGCAACTTATGCGAACTCGGCCGTGCCAAGGCATCAAGGGTTGACTCGTGAAGGCGTACCCTTAGACTTTGCCTAGACTTGTCCGTGCTTCAAGATGAGGTCGTGCCTAACGACTTCCTGACTTAGCCAACTTGTACATTACGGTCCTTTCGACTTAAAGCGATGGCACTCGACTTAACTTATGCAAACTTAGGCCAACAATGCCGATACGCGAAAGCCAATACTTGATACGCGAAAGCCTTGCTTAGTGCCGAAGCACGTGTCTTGCTGATATGAGCTATAACTCATTCCTTTCGCGATGATACAAGGCTGGCACTAACGGGATTACATCTTGCTGACTTGATACATGTCGTGCTATTACTTGACGCTATCCAAAGGCAAACACGCGGATTGCCGCTCTTGCCAACCCATCTACATGAGGTGGTCACTAGCAATGTCAAGCTATCTTGGACTCGGCTAGGCGGGGGTATCGACCGCCCTTCCATGGGTAGCTAGCCCCGGAAGCGCCGATACTCCCATGCGGTTATCCAGCATCCTTCTTTAAGCCGCACTCGCTTCCCTCGGGCCGAATGATCCCGCGCCCCGGCGATCATTCGAGAAGACTACCTTGTCGACAAGTTATCCAATGACCATGCAAGACTCAACTCGATCTACCAATCCTTCCTTAACATGAACATGCTTTTCCTTCTTTCTATCGAGACTTAACGAGACTCCCAAGCCGCGGGACCGATCTCGTGTGCGGGACATATCAAGACTTAGCGAGACCCAAGTAGCGGGGCCGATCTCGTGTGCAGGATATATCAAGACTTAGCGAGACTCCCAAGTAGCGAGACCGATCTCATGTGCGGGACTTATCAAGACTTAGCGAGACTCCCAAGTAGCGGGACCGATCTGGTGTAGAACCCCTAAATTTCTACTATTTTTTTATTAAATTTGATACTGATTTGAAAATTTTGTATTGTACGTCGTAGTCGTATTGTACGTCGTGCACAAAATTTTATTTTTAGTAATTGCTCGACGAGTGCGAATATGTGTAAGCGTACATATTTTAGAAAAACTTTTTTTCTTATTTTTATAGTTTCAAATAATATATGTAATATTTAATTTAGCTATCAAAATTTTCTAAATCTATGATTTTATTTATGAAAAGCCTTTTATTTAGAATAAATAATATTCTTAGTGCATACACATATTTCATAAATATTTTGCTAGTTATTTTAAATAATAATAAATTTTTGAGATTTATTAATATTAATAATTTATTATTCAAAAAGATATCTAAAAATATTAATGTAATTTTCGAAATTATTATTAATATTTTTGGAAAATATATTTCAAAATTATTGTGGAGATTTAAATCTTGATTTGAAATGTTGGATTTATTTAAATAGTTAAGTATTTGAATTTGATTTATCCTATTCGATTTTAAACTAAAAATTTAATTTGATTTAATTAGATTTAAATTGGATTTGGATTCGTATTTGGATTTGATTGATCTTAAACTAAGTTGTGAATTATCTATTTTGGGTTTAAAACTATTCTAATCTTATCCAATTGGGAATTCCCACATCCTATAAATAGGCAGGTACTCCTCCAATTCATTATTCATCCACAACAATTTCCACCGCAAGTGTACGTGCATCGTGTCGGTGACCATATTTCCTTCCATTAATTTTTTTTATTACAATTACAGTCTCCGTCGTGTCTGACAACCCCGGACACGACGCACCCCTATCCCGCAAGCCCTGTCCTCTTCCGCACATCCCAAAACCCCGTCCCCGCTCGCGTCCGCCACTTCGACCAACCCCCCAGCAAGCTTCCTCTTTCCTTGATTTTATCTACCGTTTGACTCATCAATTGCATCTTGCTTGCTTCCTTCCATCCCTATTCTTATCTTCCCTTCGTGCTTGCTAGAGATTGACCCTACTAGTTAGTTGTCCCAAAACACCATTAGTTTAATTCTTTAAGTTGGGTAGAATACCTTATGAACTAGCAACCCCTTTGACCTAGTGACCTATATTAGCAAGCTTATTTAGATCCTAGAATCTAGAGGACCTAACCCGTCTAGCCAACCAAGGACTTGGACAAGAAGACGATAGGACGACTGTATGACTTAGAATTATTCTACCTTCTTTAAATCTTAATCTCTCGTACCTATGTATTTACCGTTTTGACAAATGATGCTAATGTAGCCTAATTTTTGCAAGCTTATTATTTATCGAGTTTGTTCACGACATATGCTATTGAGCGCTCACTAGCATATTGTCTAATCAGAACTGGTGCAGGATGGTCTGATCAACCGAGTGCACTTTGGTTCGCTTTTATCTTATTCTACGTGGATGGAACATAATTAAACTTGGCCTTTAAGAATCCCATCTACGACTGCCTTGACAATTCCTTTGAAATTATTCTATTGTCTTTGAATCACGTATTCGTATTCGATAACACCTCCTTCGAACTCTATATTGCTTTCGCCTTCACCAATTTTCTAAAGACGAAGGCGTTATACTTGAAATTCCTCTAGCTGTCCTATCAATTATGGCCATTACCACTCGATGTTGCTATATCTTCATCCTAAACTACTCGGCCCTATCAAGACTCTCTAATCGCTTAATTTAAGTGAACCTATTTCGTTCTCTTAATCATGACCCTCATTCATTACCCGTGACCATGCCGTATTATTTTTTTATGATCTAGATCGCGATTTCTTACGGCATGATTTCGTTATCGATTGTTTCCCATCGATACCCCTTTGTGTTCTCACCCCCCTACTAATTCTTAATTTCGAGGACGAAATTCTTTTAAGTTGGGTAGGATGTAAAACTCCTAAATTTCTACTTTTTTATTAAATTTGATACTGATTTGAAAATTTTGTATTGTACGTCACGTAGTCGTATTGTACGTCGCGCACAAAATTTTATTTTTAGTAATTGCTCGACGAGTGTGAATATGTGTGAGCATACATATTTTAGAAAAACATTTTTTTCTTATTTTTATAGTTTCAAATAATATATGTAATATTTAATTTAGCTGTCAAAATTTCCTAAATCTATGATTTTATTTATGAAAAGCCTTTTATTTAGAATAAATAATATTCTTAGTGCATACACATATTTCATAAATATTTTGCTAGTTATTTTAAATAATAATATAATTTTTCAGATTTATTAATATTAATAATTTTTTATTCAAAAAGATATCTAAAAATATTAATGTAATTTTCGAAATTATTATTAATATTTTTGGAAAATATATTTCGAAATTATTGTGGAGATTTAAATCTTGATTTGAAATGTTGGATTTATTTAAATAGTTAAGTATTTGAATTTGATTTATCCAATTCAATTTTAAACTAAAAATTTAATTTGATTTAATTAGATTTAAATTGGATTTGGATTCGTATTTGGATTTGATTGATCTTAAACTAAGTTGTGAATTATCTATTTTGGGTTTAAAACTATTCTAATCTTATCCAATTGGGAATTCCCACATCCTATAAATAGGCAGGTACTCCTCCAATTCATTATTCATCCACAACAATTTCCACCGCAAGTGTACGTGCATCGTGTTGGTGACCATATTTCCTTCCATTAATTTTTTCTATTACAATTACAGTCTCCGTAGTGTCCGACAACCCCGGACACGACGCACCCCTATCCCGCAAGCCCTGTCTCTCTCCCGCACATCCTAAAGCCCCGTCCCCGCTCGCGTTCGCCACTTTGACCAACCCCCCAGCAAGTGTAATGCCCCGCTCCGTACGGTGCATTATGCTGAGTCGTTGACTCGAAGAGTAGCGTTGACCCGATTGCATATCGATCCGAATCGATACGAAAGTTACGTTGTCCCGAGAAACGTATTGACCCGAGGAACGCATCGAATAATAACGATGCAAGTGTTAAGTTGTCCCGAGCAACGCATCGAACTAAGTCGATGCGAAGAGTTGCCTAGTCCCGAAGAATGCATCGAGTGAATCGATGCGAAGCGCCGCGTTGCCCCGAAGGATGAGTGCGTTGAATCGGCTCGAAGATTCTAAGAAATCGAATCGACCAAGGCGCAAGTCCGAATCGATGAAGTATTGATTTTAGTTGGTTTCGTGTGCAGGTTATACTTTGACACAAAATATTAGAGGTCGAACTTCGGCAATATTTAGTAAGGGGTCCGCGGAACCAAATCGACGCCTTGTGACGGACTGAGACTTGGGCACGCTAAGGCAAACCGAACGTATAATTCAACAAGCACGAAGTGCTCGAATGGCTAAGTCAGGAGAGTGGCCGTGCAACGAAGTGATGAAATCGAGCCGCATCGGCTCGGCGAAACGACAAAGGCATATCGACTCAAGGTGGGAGGATTGACTTCTTTTTACTCCTTCATTCGATAAGTCAAATATATCATTGTATGCTAAGATAACCTATCGACGTCACGGGCGTGGTCCGATCGGGATAAATCATAGTGTGAGTCAACACTAAGTTAGAACAATCGAAATGAAACGTGCATCATATGCACGAGTCGCTATAGAACATTGGATATCGCTAAGGCGAGCGCCTCGGTGCGTAAGCCGCAAGAATATGGGATAATTGTAATCGGCGAGTGCCTTAGTGCACGAACCATACCGTGCCTTCGCACACGAGTTAGAACGGCTAGAACATTGAAAGACAATAGGCGAGCGCCCTAGCGCGCAAGCCCCGAACATTGAATGCTAAGTTATAAAACATTTGAAATACGATCGAAACGTGCCTACAAGCCCGAGATCACAAAAGACGGCGAATATGCGTAGCTGCACAATACTTATAAAAGATAGCATCGTTGAGACGAGAAGAACAGTTGTGGCACGGATATGGCATAACTGTCGACGCGGCATGGTGCCTTCGAAATGTTCATGGCCTTTGGGCGTTCGACGTGAACATTGAGGCGTTGCGCCAATTGAAATAGAGATAAGCAAACTTGCTTGGTTGTATGAAATATAAGATTTGTTGTATGGTCAAATGGACTTAAAGACTATTGCCCGTGCATGGGTGTTTCTTCCCTCGAACGTGATCACCAGGGCGCTGGGACCGTTCGGCCTAGGAGGGATGCGATAATCGGTATTGTTGGTGCACTTCAACTAAACGGGTAGCGCCTGTCTAGTGAATGTGATAAGCCGCTTACACGAGTACTTCGGGGGTCCTCGGATCGTGTGTGGTTAGCAACCATAACTGGGTGATCGTCGTCTTACATATTCGATTCGATAAATATAAGTCCATTCTAGCTTGACAAGCTAGTGACCTTCATATAGTTAAGGGCGATGGGTTTGGAAGTGCAAGGTATACGTATCCTGCATGGATGGATCCGAATAGAGGGCACTTATAACATGACAGGAAATCTGATAGGCGTATTCACCTTGCGTCGGTGCAAGGGCGAGTGCGTCGATATTGGTAAGTCGTGCCACGAATCAAACACGAGAATGCTTGCTTGCCTATTCAATTCGATAACATGCTTGCTATGATAACATGCTTTACGCTTTCGAATATGCCATGAAATTGACCCTAAGGAGAACATAGCAAGACCATAAGCTAAGTTGCATGATTCAACATAAATATTACAAATGTCGATTTGGAAAGATGATCTTTGCTTCAGTACATGCGAGGACGAACGTACTGATCCCCCACCAGCTTCATGCAGGGTGCAGGGAATGGATGGCTCGCAGGGAAGCGTTGCTTGAACGCGTTGAGTCTTGGAAATGCTGAAGCGTATTGAAGCGTGCGATCGCTGGACGCTCGGACTATGCAACTGGATTGATGCGGCCGAGATATAGACGGCATGATGTATGGAACGGTGAAATCCTTTGTAGGCAAGAGAGAACCTGAGTGTTGTAGCCAATCTGGCAAATCCCGTTGGGCAATCGAAAGCCTTTGTAATCTGATTTCGAATATCAATAAAGAGATTTGTTTCGTATACTCTGTTTTCCTTTCGTTGTGAATATCAACTTAAAAGATAACCATTTGAGAACTTGTCATCTTGCCTTGCACGAGCGCAACTCCAGGCTCGTGCGGCATCACGCCCCCTGCGAGGACGATGATTCGGGTGATTCCGGGTCGGGGCGTGACAAATTGGTATCAGAGCCCCAGGCTCAATTTCCTCTGGACGCTTGCTTCATTACAATTCCAAAAACGTTGCCCACCACCAATCGAAATCACTATTGACTCTACTCGATGCCGCACTAGATGTTTCATACAATAAGTCTAATACAAACCATGTAATTTTGCCACGTGTTGTTTGGAAATTACATGGTGTTGCAGGAAAAGTTGTGAAAGGTTTGTTGCGGCGAGTGCAACAAGTTGCGAGATTTGAATTCAAAGATTTGTTGCCGTGGATGCAACACATCGTGAACTATAATTCGAGATATTCGTTGGTTGCAACGATCGATACGAGAAATGTTGGTTGCATCGATACAATGAAAGTCGTGGAATGTTGCTGCAGCAATTGCCACGCGTTGATTGTAAATGATGCGTTGAAAAGAAAATGAAAGTTGATATTGAATGTGTTGAACGGATTCACATATCGATTTCGAATGTGCGTTGCGATGAAAAAGTGAAAAGTCAATATCGAATGTGTTGAAACGGATTTGAGCATTGACTTTGAATGTCGGATATGAAATGTTGCACGATGTGCAATGCGTATTGAAAGTAAAATGTTGCATGTGGTGCAACGCAAGTCGAAAGTAAAATTATTGCACGTGGTGCAACGCTTATCAAAGTAAACGCTGCACGAAGTGCAACGATATCGAGAATGAATTTTGCACAAGATGCAACGAAAGAAAAACAAAAGTTATAAATCGAGAAACGAAATCGGTTCGGTTGCGTGCCGAGCATGTGTTGGCAAATGAATGCATTGGCCGAGTTGCGTCAGATTTTGACTAATCAAAGTTACAGTTGTGATCAAGCATGATCACTGCGGAAATCGTGAGTCGGAAGAGATCGTTGGTTCGTAAAGAGTACGTTGCGACGGAAGTAACTTGATTTCTGGGTGGTATATGGCATACCACCGATGCAATAAATGGCTCGATTCCGAGTGGTATATGTAATACCATTTGTGCGATGAATTGCATCGACATATTGTGAGAATTGCGAAAGGTTTGTCCGCAATGGACGGGATAGCACCGAGACTCGATTGAGGATTTGTATGACGGCATGTTGATACAAGTATTCTTCGATGATCGGTTAGAACGGTAAGTGCAGGACTTGTAACATTGAACGATTACGTCGATTGAAAATTTATGTGTCAGTCAAATGATGGGAACAAGCGAAACGATTATGCCTTGAGGCAACAATCGGATCGACTGGATAGAAAATTCGAAATGTTGAAATCGAACCGCACGACTTGCGAGCTCGATGAAAATATTGGGCGAGGCGAATCGAATCGCACGACTTGCAATCTCGATAGGAATGTTCGGCTAGGCGAATCGAATCGCACGAATTGCAATTTCGATAGAAATATGGGGCGATGCGAATAATCGAATCGCACGATATGCGACTTCGGTGAATAGTTGGTTGACGGGAGTAATCGTGCCTAAGAAATAGTTGGTTACGTTACGACGAAACTCATTTGAGCACGACTGAAAACATACAAAACATAGAGGGCGAGATCGTATGACTTGAGGGTTCGATGTTGGATAATCGGTAACTCAGTTACGCGATCGAAGTATAGCAGGATACGGCAAATCGGAGAACGAGTCGATGCGTATGGAAAAGTTTGTTGCGAACTTGGATGTATGCGATACGAGTTAAGTTGACATTGAAACGGATTCAAAGTTGACCCTTACGTTATCGAAATGGATACGGTGTATCGAGATCGATACGTAAGAAAACGTAAGCGAGGTTAGAATGCAAAATAGAGTGTGCCTCGTGCTATGATATTTTGTAAGTAACGATACGAGAATGAACGAACTTGGTTGATCGTAAATTTTGTGATTTATCAGGGCGAGACTATAAGTCATCGACGATTGCTCGATACATATAGCATCTCGTGTGTCGACCGCGAAATAAGATAGACTCAAACTCAATGCGAGTAGACGCATCGTGAATAGCAGAATCATCGACGGAGTGCATGGATTCACTCGGAGGATAGTTGCGCATCAGTTGCGCCGATAGAAATGGTTTTATCCGAAATTGGGTAGTCGCATAGAATCGTCGGAACGTGATTTGGCTCCGAAATAAGATATAGCATGGTTCGTAGTACACTGTCCTTCGGTGATGATCCACAATTATCGAGCGTAGCTTCGGGGCAGCTGACCCTAGAAGACTTGACCGCCAAATCAAATTGAATGCTGCAGGCCGTAAGATAACCCATGTGATATCGCATATGGGATTGCATCGATAACAAATAAAAGCGATGCATGTTGACGATAAGTCTAGACGATTGCGAGAATCGTGCTATGCATGAGAGAGAACGATAAGGGAATGACTTATGAGTCATGTCATTAGATTCGGATTCACCTTGCAATTGAGCTTGCGTGAATCGAAATTATGTTCGATATTGCGGGACGGATAAATTTAGGAATTTGGCTAGTGAATTCCTACTCGTTAGGAATCGAACGTAAGGCGTATCGAAAGCCCTTCGTGTCAAGGCGATCGTTGCCTTGAGCAAACCATCGTCTTGATGTAAACTTTCGTGTCGAATAGATTGTGGCCTTTGTGCAATGTCAATTTAAAGTTGCGTCGGAAGAAGTTAAGTACGGTGCTAGATAAGTCACCTAGCGGGCGTAGTCCCAAATGTTGATAAAGAAATCGTATCGAGATAAGTTACAGAGCCAGACTTCGAAAATAGTTGGTTAACGATTTCGAACGCAAGGCATTGCGAAGGATCGTTGCGATCGGATGCGCGACGGCTTAATGCGACGCATAGAATTGATAGTCCCGATGAAACATACAAAGTGAGAAATGCGATCTTTGAATCGTATCGTGTGCCTTGACTTTTGTTGGACGATCGTGTATGTATCAATATGCATGTGCGCTAAAATTTCGAGAACAAGTAATAGAGCCAAGTCCGATCGAGAATACGAGATGGCAAGTAATTGAGGATAAGGAGTTACCTGTTTGCGTTGTTCCGATATCTTACAACTGAGCTTGGCTGAAATGCGTATATTGGTGGGACGCCTAAAATATGTGTATGACTCCAAACTAAGTTGTACGATCCAAACGATAGTGAGACGAGATCGTGGAACGATCTAATAAAACCCTTGGAAATTTAGTATTGGTTTCGGTTTGGGACGAACCTTGTTTTGAGTGGTATATTCTGTAATGCCCCGCTCCGCACGGTGCATTATGCTGAGTCGTTGACTCGAAGAGTAGCGTTGACCCGATTGCGTATCGATGCGAATCGATACGAAAGTTACGTTGTCCCGAGAAACGTATTGACCCGAGGAACGCATCGAGTAATAACAATGCAAGTGTTAAGTTGTCCCGAGCAACGCATCGAACTAAGTCGATGCGAAGAGTTGCCTAGTCCCGAAGAATGCATCGAGTGAATCGATGCGAAGCGCCGCGTTGCCCCGAAGGATGAGTGCGTTGAATCGGCTCAAAGATTCTAAGAAATCGAATCGACCAAGGCGCAAGTCCGAATCGATGAAGTATTGATTTTAGTTGGTTTCGTGTGCAGGTTATACTTTGATACGAAAATATTAGAGGTCGATCTTCGGCAATATTTAGTAAGGGGTCCGCGGAACCAAATCGACACCTTGCGACGGACTGAGACTTGGACACGCTAAGGCAAACCGGACGTATAATTCAACAAGCACGAAGTGCTCGAATGGCTAAGTCAGGAGAGTGGCCGTGCAACGAAGTGATAAAATCGAGCCACATCGCCTCGGCGAAACGACAAAGGCATATCGACTCAAGGTGGAAGGATTGACTTCTTTTTACTCCTTCATTCGATAAGTCAAACATATCATTGTATGCTAAGATAACCTATCGACGCCACGGGCGTGGTCCGATCGGGATAAATCATAGTGTGATTCAACACTAAGTTAGAACAATCGAAATGAAACGTGCATCATATGCACGAGTCGCTATGGAACATTGGATATCGCTAAGGCGAGCGCCTCGGTGCGTAAGCCGCAAGAATATGGGATAACTGTAATCGACGAGTGCCTTAGTGCACGAACCATACCGTGCCTTCGCGCATGAGTTAGAACGGCTAGAACATTGAAAGACAATAGGCGAGCGCCCTAGCGCGCAAGCCCCGAACATTGAATGCTAAGTTATAGAACATTTGAAATACGGTCGAAACGTGCCTACAAGCCCGAGATCACAAAAGACGGCGAATATGCGCAGCTGCACAATACTTACAAAAGATGGCGTCGTTGTGACGAGAAGAACAGTTGTGGCACGGATATGGCATAACTGTCGACGCGGCATGGTACCTTCGAAATGTTCATGGCCTTTGGGCGTTCGACGTGAACATTGAGGCATTGCGCCAATTGAAATAGAGATAAGCGAACTTGCTTGGTTGTATGAAATATAAGATTCGTTGCATGGTCAAATGGACTTAAAGACTATTGCCCGTGCATGGGTGTTTCTTGCCTCGAACGTGATCACCAGGGCGCTGGGACCGTTCGGCCTAGGAGGGATGCGATAATCGGTAGTGTTGGTGTACTTCAACTAAACGGATAGTGCCTGTCTAGTGAATGTGATAAGCCGCTTACACGAGTACTTCGGGGGTCCTTGGATCGTGTGTGGTTAGCAACCATAACTGGGTGACCATCGTCTTACATATTCGATTCGATAAATATAAGTCCATTCTAGCTTGACAAGCTAGTGACCTTCATATAGTTAAGGGCGATGGTTTGGAAGTGCAAGGTATACGTATCCTGCATGGATGGATCGAATAGAGGGCACTTATGACATGACAGGGAAATCTGATAGGCGTATTCACCTTGCGTCGGTGTAAGGGCGAGTGCGTCGATATTGGTAAGTCGTGCCACGAATCAAACACGAGAATGCTTGCTTGCCTATTCAATTTGATAACATGCTTGCTATGATAACATGCTTTACGCTTTCGAATATGCCATAAAATTGACCCTAAGGAGAACATAGCAAGACCATAAGCTAAGTTGCATGATTCAATATAAATATTACAAATGTCGATTTGGAAAGATGATCTTTGCTTCAGTACATGCGAGGACGAACGTACTGATCCCCCACCAGCTTCATGTAGGGTGCAGGGACTGGATGGCTCGCAGCAAAGCATTGCTTGAACGCGTTGAGGCTTGGAAATGCTAAAGCGTATTGAAGCGTGCGATTGCTGGACGCTCGGACTATGCAACTGGATTGATGCGGCCAAGATATAGACGGCATTGTATGGAACGGTGAAATCCTTTGGGCAAGAAAGAACCTGAGTGTTGTAGCCAATCTGGCAAATCCCGTTGGGCTATCGAAAGCCTTTGTAATCTGATTTCGAATATCAATAAAGAGATTTGTTTCGTATACTCTGTTTTCCTTTTGTTGTGAATATCAACTTAAAAGATAACCATTTGAGAACTTGTCATCTTGCCTTGCACGAGCGCAACTCCAGGCTCGTGCGGCATCACGCCACCTGCGAGGACGATGATTCGGGTGATTCCGGGTCGGGGCGTGACAAAGTGGAGAGAGAACCTGAGTGTTGTAGCCAATCTGGCAAATCCCGTTGGGCTGTCGAAAGCCTTTGTAATCTGATTTCGAATATCAATAAAGAGATTTGTTTCGTATACTCTGTTTTCCTTTCGTTGTGAATATTAACTTAAAAGATAACC
The DNA here is from genome assembly GCA_029216955.1 of Iris pallida. Taxonomy (NCBI): domain Eukaryota; kingdom Viridiplantae; phylum Streptophyta; class Magnoliopsida; order Asparagales; family Iridaceae; genus Iris; species Iris pallida. The sequence goes on from JANAVB010036127.1 coordinate 409,338, forward strand.
ATTTGAGAACTTGTCATCTTGCCTTGCACGAGCGCAACTCCAGGCTCGTGCGGCATCACGCCCCCTACGAGAACGATGATTCGGGTGATTCCGGGTCGGGGCGTGACAGCAAGCTTCCTCGCCATACCCGACCCCTGACCGTCGACAGCACCATCACCCGACCCAATCACAGTCACCCCGACCTAGCCACCAGCCATCACTGTACCATCACCAACACAACCACCACCACCAGGCCACTCCGGCCGACCACCAGCACTTCAAACCCCAGACCCGACCACACAACCGCAGCCTTGCCAAACCCTGCCACTACTAAAACCTAAAATCACGATCAACACCCACCACAAATACATACCTGTTCCGGCCAGATACCGGCAACTCAGCGACGCCTCTCTCCTCCTCTCGGCAACGTTCTCGCGCCTCCCTGTGGACCTGCGCCCGGCCGCCGTCATCCATATTTGCAACGCCGACGTCGATCTCTCTGGTGTGTCGCTATACCGGCTGACGAGCAGCCCTGACGTCGCGCCCGTGCCGGGGTTGCACGGAGCCAGTCTTCGGAGACCCTTTTTCCTCCTCCGTGAGTCACCTCCGGCAGCTTCGCCCAAACCCCCATCCTCCACCTCACTCCCGCGAGCCCAGCACTCCGCCGTGACCGGAGACCTCCGCCGGCGAGCCACCCCGCTGGCGCACCATCGTCGGACCCCTCCCTTCCGCTGGTCCTCCGCCGTCCCCGCGTTGGCCTCCTCTTTGCCGGTGAGCGCGTCCTCCGCCGTCATCGTTAAAACCCTCGCCGGAAACTCTGATCCGCCGTGCCCTTCCTCCCATCGGCCGCCGCGTGCGCCAAGCCCTGACGACCCTCGGCTCCGACCGTGGCCTCGCTGCCTCCTCCAACCCTCTCACGCTCATCCTTTCTTCCGACCCCCTTTCCTCTCTCTCTCTTCTTTCCCTTCCTCACTTCTATTTTTTTATCGGCTGAGCTCAGCACTGAAATGAGCACAACAGTATTTAATGTACTTTTGGTTTTGATTTTTTAGGTGTGTTTTTTTGTATTTTGATTTATATTTTTTTCTTTTCCCTTCTTTTTAGTATATGTATTTTACTATCATTTATTATTGTATTATTATATTATTATTATTTATTATTATTTTTATAACTACTGTGCACTTGGGGAGAAAAATATTTATTATTATATATTTTGAAGACAGTAGGTTTATATTGGTATCTACGGGAATTATTACAGTTTAACTACTTTTATTATTTTTATTTTATTTATTTTTATTTTTATTTTTATGGAAAAATATATATTTCTAAAAAATTTTGGTAACAAATTTATTTTTAGGAAAAGGCTAGTTAAAAGAAGTTTTTATCTATAGTTGCCAACCAAAAAAATTTATTTAACAAATATCTACATTTTACTAAAAACACTAGATTTTATATTTACAAAATGTCTAGCCTTTTTCCAATTACTATTTTTGGACTAATGAAAATTTAGCTTTCTGCCTAACAACTGTACTTTGATAAACTTAAAAATTTTGCCTAAAAGACTTGATTTTTCAAGTATTTTCCTTATACTTTTTAGTACATATTTTACCTAACACTTTGGATAATAAAGTATAATTTCAAAAGATTATAAACAGTTTTTCTAAATTGTATACATAATTTTTTTTCAATTTCCCTTCGATTACCCTTTAACTGTGACTAATACCCTTTATCCTGTTTCCCTCGCCAATCATGTACTACCTCATGTCCACCCTAACTAAATTGACCAGACTAGACCTGATGGACAAGTCCGTGCCATTGTCAGAGGCCCTTTGTGTAGTTGTTACACCAAAGTCGATCTTGTGCCATCTTTATTGTACCACACCAGGCAGCTCACCAGGCATCACAACAGGCAAGTATACCTTGCTAATTAACTGTCAATTATTTGTTTACTGCATTATTTACTTTATTTCATATTGTTAGTTTCCTTTGATATAAATTGCGCGTCCAAGCCACACTTGGGTGCAAGCGACTCTATTAGTCGTTTTACTTTACTATATGCATGTTAACTTAGTGTTAGCGGACTACCTTCTTGTTGGGGGATATCCTTATATCTTCCTTTGGCTGTGACACTCACACTACACGGTTTGAGACATGTTACTAGGGGCACGACTTATTGACCAGCTATCTCTAAAGTCGTGTGACGGTAGATATTCGTAACTGCTATGATTAGGGATTTAGAGACTCAAGCAGTTACAAAATTGGGTGAGCCATGGACATGACTTGAACAGTGTGGGAAATATTGGGGAGGACAGTCGCTAGTGCGTATGGGAATCCAAACTGGTAAACCACAGTCTCCGGATGGAACTGTGGCGATTTATTTGCAGATGCCCTCTGACGTTTGGACGTTACGGACGGATACGGATCACTGGATGCCAGTTACGTACACATAGCCTAAAATCCCACCCATGCACATGAAAGTTGTCCTCTAAATTGCACATTAGGCGGTTAGAATCTCCTTTGCATATTTGTGTCTCGGATAGTCTTTTATATATTATTTTATTATTCTGACAGTTCATATTAGCTTGTTCTTCCTGTATCTTGCTACGTCCGTCTGAGGACCTGGTTATTTCCCAGGTGTATGTTTATGTCTTCCGCAGGTATCTTAGCTGGGATCGTGGTCTTCTCCATTTATTCGAAGATGACGTAACTTAGTTCCTCCTTGCTACTTCCACTTAGCCTTTTATATATCATGTACTTCTTTCTTTTTATTTGGTTGGTAGTGGATATGTCTCACCCAACATATTGTACCAAGACAATTCATTATATGCTATCTTTTATTTCTTTATTTTATGGATGAGATTATTTAGTTGTGGTTTGCTGCATTTTACAGCTTATGTATACAAGGCCCATGTACTTCGTATGTATACAGCTGGCATGTCTACGTACTTAGTCCTATGTATATTGGGACTGGGGCGTTACATCTCGTGTGCGGGACTTATCAAGACTCAGTGAGACTCCTAAGTAGCGGGACCGATCTCGGCGACAACCAGTCGCATGGACTTCCTTTGTCTGTGGCATACTCTTTACTAAATCCACGTAGCTCGTGTCTTAGACAGACCTGGTTCTATAGGCGATGCTATCGCTCAAGTCATATACTTTATACGACGAGCCTTATTCTCAAGAGACTACGTGACTTGACAACCGCAGCTAGAGCGGGACAGTGCTAGAAATGGCTTCAATAACCCAGCACAATACTTGCCTAACTTATTCGGGCAACGACTCGACGAGCAAGGGCTATGCCGAGCTACGCATCGAGGGAATGTGCTATGCACGGGGTTGACTTAAACAACCAAGTTTTCGGGTGCCTAGACTTAAGCCAACAAGCCGTGCAAGACGACTTAACTCGCGGGACGTGCGAAGGCTATGCCAAGCCTTGGATGACGGGACCGTGCATGTATTTTCCAAGCATTCACGCGGGCGATGCCTATGACTTAGGCCAATTCAAGTGTTGGGACTAAACGACGGTACAGTGCATGCTTTATCAAGCATTCAAGCAGGCAACGCCTATGACTTAGGCTTATTCGAGTGTCGGGCAACTTAGCAACTTAGGCAAGCTTCCTTCTCCCAAGCCATGGGACGAAGGATCGAGTGTCATTTTTAAAACACGCTGAGCAAACTTCTAAGACGGTCGTGGGACCTTTTTCCAAGTTTTAGCATATTTCGACCCGTCGGGATTACTCCCTTAGCTATGTGCGTTCGTAGCTTTTAGTTTAGCCTACTTGTGCAAGTAAAAAACCATGCGAGTTATTATGTGAACGCTAAGATGAGGTAAGTTCATCGAAACTACCCACCAGTGCGAGAAGTCGCCTCGACCGAGCGTCCTTCGAGTAGCCGTTGCAAGGCTAAGACCGAACGCCGTCGGCGTTTCGATTCCTCCGATTGACTTTGCGGGGGGGCACTACAGGGAGGGGGTGGAGGGGGTATCGGTGGTTTCGGATCGGACCATTCCTATGAGTATCGGTAGTTTCGGATCGGAGTATCGGATCGGGGAGGGGGTATAGGTGGTTTCGGATCGGACCAATCCTATGAATATCGGATCGGGGGAGGGGGGTATCGGAATCGGTATCAAAATCGGAATCGGTATCGGACCATTCCTACGAGTATCGGATTGGGGTATCGGTAATATCGGTGGTTTCGGATCGGAGTATCGGATTTTTTGGTATCGAAAAACAAATAGCTATTAATAAATTATTAATATTAATAATTTATTAAAGTATCAGCCGATAACGATCGGAGTATCGGACTATTCTTATGAGGATGGTTTAAAGTATCGGCCGATACCGATCCGATATTGTCGATACCGGTAGTTTGGCATGTCCCGCTCCGATACTGACCGATACCCGATACTGACCGATACCGATCCGATACAGTCCGATACCGATACAGTTTGGCATGTCACGGTATCGATATCGGACTATCCCTATGAGTATCGGCATCGGAGCCAACCCTAACCCTAACCTAATCCTATATGAGTATCGGTATCGGGCTATTCTTATGTTTAGTTTGTCTTACGATACAGATTTTCACATCCAAATCGAGGATGAATCGTTACTTTGTTGATCGTACATGGATGTACAAACGGCAACACGAGAGCAAAATTTGTGTGAGTGATGATTTTCAGGCAGGCATGGAAGTATTTCTTAAGTATGCCATGAGCAAAGCTCAGTACATGGACGGTAACAAAATCAAGTGTCCATGTGTTAATTGTCACAAAGCCGTTACGAAG